>JAFBJS010055032.1:44191-116588 GCA_016785265.1 Paraplagusia blochii | reverse complement strand
CCCTCTAATCACCTCATTCCTGATCCTGTCCATCCTTGTCTTTCCTAAAGAGAACCTCAGCATCCTTAACTCCTCCACCTCCAGTTCTGTCTCCTGTCTTCTGCCTATTCTTAGTGTCTCTAATCCATCCATCATGGCTGGTCTCGCGACTGTCCTGTAAACCTTTCCCTTTACCTTGACTCTCTATAGGTGTTAGATAGATATTTCATTTAACGTCTATAAAAATATGCTGCCACCTTTAACACAGGGGTAGGAAAAAATTATGGGTAGGACAAAATGTCAGATATGGCTATATATTTTCAATGCGGGTCAGAAAATGTAGTATTATGGGTAGGAAAATACTTCAGAACAACAGCAGCCACACTTTATGTTGCTTCACAACATAAAGATGACAAGAAATTTCGTTTTCTGAAGGAACTTGTCTCAGTTCACCTGCCAAGATCAGGACACAATATGAAGGACCCCATCCTGGTAACTTGCCCAGTCCTCAGATGGTGTTTATTCGGACCTGGCTGAGGGTGGTTGTTGTCCTCAGGTAACCTGTCCTCAGTTCCTGGTGCCGGTGACGGTTAGTGAAAGTGCTAGTGAAGATTTCAACCTCGGTATAAACCATCAGTAAAGTAAAATACCAGTCGTGCTAGAACCTCGGTTTAGACTCGCTGCGGAAACATGCTGAGCCTGGGAGTGTGGTTTAACACACTGTGCTGACACGATGTACGGTCTTGGCTCAGAGGACGGGATGTCTCTTATTTTCTTAAGTGGCGGTGTCTTATTTAGTGCTGCAGCTCCTCCAGAGTATTGTCTGGGAGAGTTAAGGTCCTTTTTATAAACTCGCGACTGTTTAAAGGAGTTTAAACATCAGACATGTTCTAATTCACACTGGCGTGGACTGTAAATAAATCATCAAACCTTAACTAGCAGTGAAAGATGTGGTAGATACACCTACTAACCGGGAGTTGATTTTTTTTAAGGCGTAGAAAAGTTGTTTTGGAGGCAACGGTATTGCACGGCATGTTGGGAAATATTGTATTCAACCACCAAGAAGAACAGAAAGTGTTCCTTTCACCGGTCCCACTGATGTGTCCCATAAACAGATGCACTCTGGGTAATTGTTTATCTACTCCTAAACACTTGTTTTGCAACTTCTCTTCAGATTTACTGACTATAATTAACTTCCTGGCGTTTCCTGTGTGACACCGCACGGGCCGCAGAGACGGGCAGCGCAGACGACCTCACAGCTCGACGTATCAAAGCGTCACCGATTCACACAAACCGCTGGGTGGGGGTGACAAATGGAGATCCCGCCGCCACGACAGGGAGTTGACATCTGCAGCGACTCATAACCTCCGTCTCCTAGAAGAAAGGGACTGTCTTTGTCCGATTTAGACGAGGCAAATAAGAGTCAAATTTCCCCTGCAGTGGATGGAAGCACATTCTTATCATGTTGATGATTCTTCAGGGGTCAATCTGTCAATCTGTGGGATTATTATATGATATTATTATTAACAATATCCAATATTTGGCCTCAGGTCCCACTATAAGTTCCTCTCTGTCATTGAAACACTTCAATTTCATTCTTGTCTCTGGGAACTCCAACACAAGGCAGAGCCACCTTTGGATTTTTATAACGCAACAGCGCCCTCTATTGAATTTTGTCTAATACTGCAGGTGAGCCATAAAACTCTCCTTTCCTGTTGCAGTCTCTGTAAATCACTGCCCATTTGTTTAAGAGCTGAAGGTAAATCCAGAAAGAGTCTTAAAATATTGACTTTTTCCAACATTGAAAAGGCTGGATATTCTAATATAAATAAATAACAAATAAGCCGTATAGACTTGAATAAAAGGCTCTTTGCCGGACACAGACAACAAATGTGAAAATCGATTCTTGCAACTTTACACAACTGAGACTGATTAAGTTGTTAGAGTTTGAAGCCCTTTTAAAAAAAAAAAGTAATGAAATTGGAGTGTTTTTTTAATTCCCCAGACCATGTCCAGCAACAAAAAGAAAAAACGGAAAAAAAATTTCAGAAAAGAAAAACAAGACCCCAACAGGACTCTGCTTAAGTCTGTGACCTTCAAGACTGTTGGAGAAATGCTAGGCTCAGATGATGAACACAGCCAGCTGCTGCACCCAAAACGTCCACTGTCCGAGACCGTAGCGTCCAAAATAACAAGAGGATGTGCATGATTTTGCCGCAGAAACCCATTCAGCCCTGAGACGATCTCAGATAGAAGACAGAATAATGTGACCTCATTTTCTGATCAGGGGAGAGAAAGTAGTTTGACTCTCTGCAGAACATCACTGTTATCAAGAAACCCTGTAGAATCTGGACGCAGTGTGTCATAAAGCTAAAAATAGAAATGAAATAACAAATATATCTTCCGATCAACGAGACATTGTCCTCCTTCACTCAGCTAAATGCGTCCTGGCTT
Source organism: Paraplagusia blochii (assembly GCA_016785265.1). Lineage (NCBI taxonomy): Eukaryota > Metazoa > Chordata > Actinopteri > Pleuronectiformes > Cynoglossidae > Paraplagusia > Paraplagusia blochii. Next base: position 114,155 of record JAFBJS010055032.1, on the reverse strand, counting down.
GGTGTTGGAGGTGATGGTCAGCAGTGTGGTCAACAACAGTTTACTCTTATAGTGCAGACACATAATGGACAATCAGGCCTATCGGAGCCAGTTCGCCCATTAGCCTCCACTAATGCATGCCAGACTCCCTGCCATGTGTTGCCCATCGCTCTGAACAAGATCTGGTTTCATACAGAAGCCGACTTCGCTCTTTGTGCAACGGAGAAAAGGCTTCTGGCTCCCAAACAATAAAGAAAAAGGATTTAATAAAAAACTAAAACGATTCAATTTATTTATTAAGAAAGAGGTTGTCTGAGGTTCTTGGGGTTGTTAAAAAAAACTATGGAAAATTCCCTAAAATGAACACTGCTTTGCAAGTTTATTCTTGTTTCGTACTTCTGTGTTCACAGTCAAGCGTTCCTGATTCCCCCTTTTTCACTGTGAAGAGGTTATTGGCTCAATCAGAGGGTGAAATTGTTTCTGACCATCTCTGTGATCTTGGGTTTCACAGCTCTGCCTTGCTAAATGGACCGCGTACATTAGGGGCCTTAGAAGAGTCGGCTGCAGAGTGCTCTTAAAAGGCGAGGGGGGAAAAAAAGGAAAAAAAAAATCAAGTGGTAGCCTCCCCTGTCTTATTTCTCTCTGTGGAAGGACAGTGACACGCTGCAGCCATGTATGGAAGCACCGCGTCTCCAGTTTCAGGCGTCAAATCAAAACAATCCAGCTGATGGAGAGCGGGCAGAGTGTGTGAGGAGGGTGGGCTGTGTTAAGTGACATGATGAAGACCCTCATGGGATGGAGGGTGAAAGGTTTTCTATTCCTCTGCTTTGTTACAACTGGGTATGATCAAACTCCGGGGTCTGATGTCCACTCTTGTTTTTGTACGAGAGAATCTGGAAGATTTTCGGGATTTTTCAATTTTAGTGCAAGAAAATTAGAGAAATAATTCAATTATATTATGAGGAATAAATAAATTGCTTTTTCTGGTCTAAACTGGACTGAAGAGGTTAGTTTTGAGGTTCAGATCTTTTTCTTAGTTCATAAGCATAATATTGTTGGACTAATATTTTCAATGGCCAATAGTAGCAAAAATATGTTCTTTTTTTCACATTTTTTCCTCCAACAATTAAGAAATGATAACACAATCATTGGGTTTTGCCAAATTTTCCAGAAATGTAAACTTTGAAATCTATAGTTGGGTCTGCATTCATTCCTTTTTCAGATATATTTCTTTATCTTGCAAAAAAATGACCTCCTGTCTTTGTTATCATTTGGAACAGTAAGTCTCCATGTTATGTTATAGCCAACGATCCAAAAGACTTGAGTCCCAGACTGTGTAAATTCCACACCTGTCTGATCGTCCTCATCCCTTTTTTCTCCTGTCCTTCTTCCCTCCCTCCCGGTGCCTCCCTCTTGTTTTCCTTCTCCTCTTCCCTCCTCCTTTGTGCCTCCTCTTTTTTTCACACATGTTCACACCCTCACTCACTCACACCTTGCACCAAGCTCCAGGAGCAGAGAACCACGTCGTCTCTTTCAGTCTGTGCCAGAGAACAGAGGGGGAAACCATCGAGGAATGGACGACTTTACAGGATATTTTCTCCTCCTCTGGTCTGCAGCTGCTGTTGATCACAGACAGGTGAGTCAGGCATCACTTCCCCCGTAACCCCATGCATGTGTGAGGAAATCAGAATTTTGATTTTATATAAATGTGTGGGCGACAAAGCACTTTTGCATGGATTAACTTGGTTAAAAATCAAGTTAAAATGCAAAAAAAAGTGCAGAACTAGTGACTTTAGAATTGTCAGTCTCTGTCTTTATTTTCTGTCTAACACTCTGCTCGTTCACCTCTCAGCCAGGAGTCTCTAGGCTTCTCTATCCAACAGGGGAATTCCTCAATCTAATCCACAGAAACCCTCAAAAGAGTGAGGATAATAGCGGGGGCTTTGTTTGGCAGGCTTATTTAATCCAAAGATGGATCATCAAACTTCTCCTCCACGATGGCAGCGGCCACAAAGGCTGCAGCTGCCTTTTCTTCTCCTGGATCTGGGTGAAAAATGACATAATGGCAACAGAGCTCAGGTAACTTCGCTTGGACACCGATACCCTTGAAACCAAACCAACTCCAACCATTTAAGGACCGACTTGTTTGAGAGTGCTTATTTACATCAGCAGGAACAAATAAGTAATACGGAGACTTAACGGTTCTTCCTTCGGGAACTGTTTGTTACTTTACTGAGGTCAAATCGGTCCAAAGCCGTTGAGTGCGGGGGATAATTTACATAAGGTTTTTACTAAGTTTTGTTAGAAAGAACACACACAAAGTGAAGCATTTTAGAAAGAAGTGGCACAAGTGAATTACTCAAGCAGGTTATGTGTGTTTCCCTCAGGCGCAATGTTCTAATGGACAAACAGTTTGTTCTGGAAAATGAGCCTGTGTCCTAAGGCTTAGACAAATTATCAGTACAAATGATGAAAGTAGAAACTCCTCAGAGCCAGGTAGGAGGAGGAGGACAGGCTCTTTGTGAGGAGAGAAAGTTGATACTGTATCTGAATCTAAGATGATAAAACTTCTTCCTGTCACGGAATTTTACGGCTCACTCTCAAGGCTTATTTGTCCAAACTTCACGTCAAGGGCCACACTTACATTCACAGGCTGTAGAACATTTTTAGTGGGAATGCCAGCTGAAAAACGTTATCAACGAAATATAGACATTTTTGTGACATATAAAAATCTATGTATCTTCTATATTTATCTTTTTATCCTGCAATATCGAAAAAAGCCTGGATTTTGTCAAAAGACGCGTGTGCTAATATTTGTTTTGGAGATAAATGGTTGTACATTAAAGCAAAGGCCACAAGATGGCAGCATTCCAGCTAATTTAGTTATTTACCTACTCATACATTGGTTTATAGCAGGCATGGGCAAACTAAAGTCTGTTGAGCTTTTTAATGTGGCCTGCCAACCATGTCCAAATGAAATAATTTATATTATCATTATACTTCTGCCTTTTCCCTGCAATAATGCGTTCCCCCTGTGGATGATGTCATAACGGGTATTAAAAAAGTAGGATTTTAGATTTTATAGATTACTTTTACATGCCATTTATCTAAGTTCAATGAACGATCCATCCTTCTGCTCTGGACTAGGCCTCTGTGTCCAATTTTTGCAAATATATGTTATTTATCATTGTTGACAATTCAATACACAATAGTGTGTATTGTTAAAACAAACATTTTGAGGTTTTCTGATAAATCTGTACAGCAGTGTTTTTTCAACGTTGGTGGACAAATCAATACAGGGGTGTAAATAGTCTTTGTTCCGACATGATAATATTTCAAAGCCGTAACTATTGAATAAAACTGTTTGTTTTCTGCAAGGTCCCAAAATTCCCTGTTTAATGACCTCCGTGTCTGCAGCGGAACAGGATTTCCAAAAACTTATCTACTTTTATGAATAATGAGAGTCATTGTGAATCCAACTCTGATCCCTGTTGAAAATCTGTATGATTTTAATGATCTTATTTTCTACAGAACTATGAACAAGGCTCATACGTCCCACCGCGGGGGCCTCGGTGTGACCACTTTTCTGCAGATGCAGAACTTAGCTCATTAGTGAGCATTAAAGAAAACAGAAATTGTTCACAGTGGCTAAGTTCAGCGTCTGACATGAAAGAATGAGAATGAGTGTCTCCGATGATCTCACCTGGAGGCAGAGGTGAGGAAACGATGAAGGGTTTTGTCCTGAGTTTGTCAAAAAGACATTTTTCCTTTAAAAGCCAATATGATGTTAACACAGGTTGTGTACTCTGGTGCCTACTGAACTGGAATCAGTGCGTCTTTGCCAAACTGGCTCAGTCCAGCAGGAACAAGAGTGACATCCCATATGACATCATCACCAACACAGGGGACATAATCATCTGGGAGACCAAAGGGAAATGACCACAAGTGTTGGTATCACAGCACTGTTCAGGTTTCCTTAGTTCACAGTTGAAAGACAGGAAAAAATATTTTTGTTTTCCAGCATCAGTTTGTGTGTGCAGGTCCTAATTTGTCCTCCGTGTGGGCGGATCACGTTGCTCCTACTTCTTATTAGCAGCAGCTGATTTGTGCTGAGTATTGCCCTGCACTGCACTCACTCTATAACAAGCTGTCAAGGTGTCAGCAAGATTTTTATTTTAACTGATTCAGGAAACACTGGCTCTGCACATCAGCAGTCATTATAGAACCAGAATGGACAGACACTGGATTAGCATGAGGGAAAAAAATGGATGTCATGTGATTGTCTTCATGTGATTTATGGATTTCTTCCGATAGGTGACATTTGACATTCACTGTTGGCAGCCAAACTGTCAACTTAGATCAGATCAATAAGTTAAAAAGAAGGTGAGACTAGTTGTTACTATTTAACATGCAAATAATTATAATAAAATGTCTAAAATATATTTTTAAATGTAATCCATAAACTTTTAACTAGTCATTTCTGCCATTGTTGATAACAGTGATGATTTACCAGAGTCCAGACAAAAATGGCACCAATTATTTTTTAAACCTGTCAAATATTAAATAGGTTACCCAGTTAATAATCTTAAAATATAATGTTTTGTATACACCAAATGTGTGCATATTAAATATAAATTCCAGTAAAGAAGGAGAATGCTTCCTGATTTTACATCCTTATGACTATGCACTCTTTATCACGTTTATTTTATATTTACTATATGAGTATTTACTTTCTATTTTATCATATTTTTGAAGCATATGTATTCTTATATATTTTTTTTATTCTTTTTAATTGATTTTAGAATTGCTGCTGCATTTTCTCCTTGGTGTCAATAAAGCATAAACGTTACTATTTTTATATACCACCTTTCACTTATTAACCACTTCCAGTAGTGTCCACAAGGGGGCCTAGGCGGACCAACACGTTTCTGCAGTTTGCTGTAATACCAAGAATCACAGGAGGAGGGCGCCTCTAGCGTGTGCACCACCTATGGTGGTATGGCCGTGTTTATTTAAGTCACCTAAACTTTTCGTACTTTTTTACGTTTATATTTTTGATATTTATATACTTTATTAATTATATATTTATTAAACGGTGATTAAATTTTAAGGTCATGGTTTACAGGGAATAATTTAGATTGTTTTTTTATATAAAATAATAAATATCGCCAGAGTAGCTGTTCGTTTGGCACAAAAGAACCGCTTTCATCCGGCGTAAAAAGAAAATAACATCAAGAAATGATATTGGACCTAAAATTCCAACTTTTATTGTAATTCCAATAGTTTCTATGTTCTTATTTTAAAGAATAAGGAAGGAAATCATAGATTTAAGTCACAGCAGGCACTTCCTCTTTTCAACACGTTAAGATTTGATCGATTAAGACATCTGAGTCAATAGTAAGGAGTCGTATAATATTCTAAATTCTGGGTTTACACGGTTTTTCTTCACCAAATATATTTAAAAAATAATGAATTCCACAAGTATGGATAGGCGTGTGTTCGTGCGTGTACGTGTACGCGCGCGTGTGTACGTGAGTATCTAGGAAGTAGTTCGAGCCTCAACTTTTCGCCACGGTCGGAGCCTGGAGAAGGAGACGTTGGTCGACATTTTAAACACAACACTTATTTTCCCGCCGTTACCGTTCCATAAAAACAGCGAAAAATAATTCTGCTACCCACACAGGGGAACCTTCGGGAAAGTCACCTTTGCGAATGTTTTGAGGAAAGCTCAGGTGAGGATTTTTTTTTTCCTGTGACGTGTTCAGGAGTGAACGCCGTCTGCTGGAGGTGACCAGTCTTCTCCACTGTCAACAGACCGACTGCACGGATTTACCCATGGAGTGAGCCTTGGTTTTTTGACTGTGAGTTGTTACTGATCGACATTTTCTGGTTTGTTTTTTAAAATGTGGAAGTTTAACAGCGGGACAAAGAAATCAGGGTTTGATCCAGAGTGTGTACGTACGGGTGTTTGTGTCTAAACATATAGTTTTTACTTAAAAAACGTGTCTACTGGTATTGTATTTCTGTTTATATATTATATTTATATAGGGATCGGAAGACACGTAACTGCAGCAACAAAAATATTTTATAATATATAATATACAGTATTGTCCTATACACATTGTATACCTCAGAACCAAAACTGAAAGAAAAATGACAAAAAGCGTAAATATGTCATGATTTTTCTACATAACTTCTCTGAGAACTTGAGCTAAAACCTTAAAAACAGAAAACTAATATTTCATTATATAATATAAATTGAATATTTTAGATGCTCACAAGTTGGACTTTGATCTGAAGTCTTATCCATTAAATTTAATACAAGATTATTGCTTGTTTGTTTTTGTTTTTTTGACAAAACTAGACAAGAAAACAATTTTAATAGAATTTTAAGTTTGTCTGTAGCATGAAAGTCTCAGCAAGAGCCATGGCACATCCACGTTGACATGGTACTGTTCTGATTCTCTATCATGAGAACCTTAAAATGTCCTGACCTGTTCTGGTTTCCTTCTAGTGGATGGAGCCAAAGATTAGGATCAGTAAGTAATGCTGAAGGCTGCCCTTGTGCATCAGAACAATCATGATGGACGGAGCCAAGGTGCCTGACCAAGATGGAAAGGACCACGTGGTGCAGATCTATCCCAGGGTGTCCCAGAACACAGCAACCTACTGTCCCCTGCAGGTCAACGCCAGCGATACAGCAAAGTCCGTTATCCACAACGCCGTGGTCACCTTGGGACTAGAACCTTGCCAGAGGTACACTCTGCTGGAGGTCAGGAAATGCCATGAGAAAGAGGTTCCTCTGGATGACGGTGACTCGCCACTGATGCGAGTTCTACTCTGGCCACCTCAAGCGCAGAGGTGGCATCCCCGCGGTCAGGGGTATCACTTCATTCTACAGCAACAGGGTCTGAGTAGAGAAGACAAAGGTGATAACACCGAAGAATATGACGACCTGTGTAATCTCCAGACTGTTACTGAGGAGAGCATTCTACAGACTTTACGCCAGCGTTTCTACAGACTTAAAATCTACACCTATGCCAGTAACATCCTCATCGCCGTCAATCCCAATAAGTTCCTGCCTGTTTACTACAACCCCAAGTACGTGAAGATGTATGAGAATCAACCACTGGGAAAACTCAGCCCCCATATATTTGCAATAGCAGACGTGGCCTTTCGTACAATGCTCCAACGGCAGATTAACCAGTGTATTGTAATATCCGGGGAGAGTGGCTCAGGGAAGACTGAAAGCAGCAGCTATCTCATCCACTGCCTCACAGCGCTCAGTAAAAAGTCCTACTCCACAGGCCTGGAGAGAACCATCCTCGGGGCAGGACCCGTGCTTGAGGTAAGTTGATAAAAAATCAATTTATTTGAAGCAGTGCTCAGAGTGGCTGCATTTTGGTGCCATTTCGATCAAAAACACATACATTAATATTAGGGCTATCTAACAATAACTTAATAACCGATATCCGATTTTGCCAAACATTGTTTGCCCCCAAACTGAGGTACAATCTTCTCAGGACCCTATGTGCTATTTCACCAAATGTAGCAAGTCCCAATCATTGTGTTATCAGATCTTCAATTTTGGAGACAAAACTGATAACGTTCAAACTGACGTTACCTAGCAATGCTTATATCGGGCCAACCGATAGTATCGGACTTCGTCAATCAGTCTTTACAGTTTTTAAGGCTTCGATACAAGACTCTGTCAACAATTTGGTTACATTGTTGATTACTCTGTTAGTATATGAAGTCAAAAAAGAAAGAGGGCTACAAAAAGGTTTTAGGTTTTAACCAGGGATTGCTTGAATTGATACTCAGTATCCGAGTATCAATAACATCAAACATAAAAGAAACAACTCTTCCGATCCAATACCTATGCTAAAATTCTCAACTTAGATTTTGGCAACATGCTGACACAGGGACACCATAACCTCCACCTGTAGAAGCTGGAGTAGTGAAAAAAGGTATCAGATTGACATCAGTTGAGCCAGTGGTGCCTGGGGGTTAAGGAAGTCGCTTGAGACTAAAAGGTCGCAGGTATGAATCCACCAACTTTGATGGATTAGAGGCAGAAGTCACCTATCATGACGTGGCAGTGATGTGCTGTCACAATGATAACTTATTTTTAGAGAGACAGACAGACAGGATGTGTGCTTTTACTATAATGACTCATTTGAATGGCAAAAAAGAAGATAATTATAATATTACTCAGAATATCAGAGTGTGTCTGCATTGTATGTCTTGGGGTAAATTAAGGGTTACTGATATTTATGTATGGACCTGCCAGCAAATCATTTTGGATCTTCCTAATATTTTTGAATTTCTAATAGAGCAGTGGTCCACAACCACTGGGCTGGGGACCGGTACCGGTCCGTGGGTGAATTGGTGCTGGGCCACAGAGAAATAATGTTGCCTTTTGGGCCCATCTGTCTATTACTTCCACTTGATCCATACTCGTATCAACAAAAGAACTGACCAATAGAATGGCTAGGATTCCATCATCAATAATGCAACTATATTATATACTATATATTTGATTAGGAAATATTTTCTCAGTGAAGACAAACACTGTCTTCACAAACAAACTCAAAATTATGAGAATCCCTTGTCAGGCCCATGCACAGCTAATTCAGGTAGGAAGATTTTATAGGTAGGGAAATATTTCAGAACACCGGAAATTAAATTTTATTAAGGGGTATTTATCTGCCACAACTTAACAACCGGTCCGTGAAAATAGTACGAGACATTTAACCGGTCTGTGGCGCAAAAAAGATTGGGGAACACTGGTCAAGGTGACACATCTAAAGTGACCAGAAACTAAGTTGGTAGATTTTTTTCCACTAACCATGAGCCTTGTACTGAATAAATAGATGAAGGTTAGGACTACATCTAGAATTACCCCAAATCTTCTTCTAACTTTATATTTTGAATATATTAAGAATATTCCAATATTTTAACCAAACTATTGATGCCAGGATATATTGTCATAAAGAGATTTGTTTCGGTCAATTAATGAAATAAGCAGCTGGTAGTAGATGCTGGTGGTGAGTTGCTGATCAGGAGGCTGAGGGTTGAGCTCCCTAAGGGGAATGTGAAGGGCGTTGTCTGTGGGAGAAAAAAAGAGAAATAGGAACGTGTCAAAACAGGCTGAGCCAGTCTGTTGGAAAATCAACACAATGTGTATGTGTGTGTCTCTCGCTTTGGTTTCTCCCTATCCCATAAAGATCATATTTTCTTTAGTCTGTCTCTTTAAAAACACTCCATCCATCAGCATCTCTTAAATTTGGAATTGTCACAGGTAGATGACGATTGACAACTGGACAAATTTGTACCTGTTTCTGGTGAAACGGTTGCCCGATCTCTGTGTTACTGAGTCATTACCAGACTGTAAAGATCACGGGGGCGGGAAGGAAACCTTCTACGTAGAAGCGTTATCAATTTGAAAGTGTTATTACACAGAGGTTTGAACTAAAGACTTTAAGGTAGAGTATCAGCTACAGCAGGTCTCTGCTTGTCCATGTGAGACTCCCTGCTTCCTCTTATGTAGTAATGCAAGATATGAATACAGTAGTCTCATCATTCGGAATTCCATTGGGAAGCAGGAATCCAGGCTGCACATTTCATAGCCATTTAGACCAATGTAGCACTGACTGAAGCAGAGTAATACTGAAAACGTTAAAGGGACAAGAGTCTGGGATGATCAAACCTGGAGAGGGACAAGGGACAAGTTATGGATGTAAACAGAGCATCCTTCCAAACATTTCCCATTTATTTTGTTATATCTGTATCAACTGTATGGTCAGTGAAATGTCTCACACCTGGATGAAAAACACCTGTTACTGCCCAGAAAATGTCTTTTTTCTTCTTCTTAGTTTTTCTCTCCACATTCCTATCATTCTTCACCTCAAGATAATTTCAATCGATGACGTTGAAAAAAATCCAAGAGACACACGCTACGCTTTACTTCAGCTGGATTCTCTGTTTAAAAGGAACATTCCGGTAGTTCACCTGCCGGTATGTGTTCAGTACAGTGTTCAGCCGGGCTCTCTGACTGAACGTGGTATTGCTCTGACATGTTTAGACATGACCTCACGGAACGAAGAGCAGAGCAGGGCTTCAGTTCAGTTTGGAGGTCGATCCACAAAATTCACAACCTGCTTCACGGCTTCCGGCTCTGAGACGACTCTGTCAAACAATCATGATAAACTACAACTGATTATGATAATTAAACATGTTTTTGCTTTAGGGGAAATGTGCAAAACGCACAATTAAGGGATTTTAGTCATTACTTTTAAATTCACGGTGTCCTGTAAAAGATTCTCTGTCACTCAGCTGGTCAGTTGTTGACCTACTGACTGCCGTGCACTCAGTGAGACTGGTCTGACACACACAGAGCATCTGAGCCTGCACTAAATCAGGTTTCCTGGTCCGACTGCATTACTGAAGGTGTTACTACGCTGCAGAGAAGTCCTACGATAATGTACAACATGTGAATAGCAGTGGATCTCAAAAGGTGTTGTGGTATTTGAAGCCAGTTAACTATTAACTCAAGTGTCAGTTTACAGCATATCAGCTATTCTTCTTCAAGACAAGCAAATACAATGTTCACAATGAGGCAAGACATAATAAACCACTTCATATTTTATATATAAACATAAACATAGAAGCATCAAACAACAGATAATTCAATTTTATTTAGTTTTTGAGAAAATTAAATAGTAAATTGACAAATCTTTGAATCAGAAACCATGTAAAAACTAAGTGAAGATGGAAAATCTAAAAACATTGGCCTGGTTTAATAAACCCAGCGTAACCACTGACCTTCAATACAACCCTGCCTGATAAATAGTTTAGTAACACTGTGGGAAACTTGGTTCCTGTGACAAATGTCTCCACACAGTAATAAAAAAAAAGGTTTATTAACAGCTTTATTTGGCCTCACTTGCAACTATATACTTTAACAATGCTGTATCATGTCGTTTTTTAAATTTGTTTATTTAAACAAATTATTAACTAATGAGTCTGACCACAATCCATAACTCCCTTCCTCTTTTCCTGTTTCCTGTTTTAATTACATATAATATAGTGCTACTGAACTGCACATATACCTGTGCATGTGTGACATAGGTTCACAGTTTGGTGAGTTTAGGTTAAATGTTTCACACTTTTGTTTTTAGAGACCATGTCATGTACAAATTGAAGGATTTATCTGGTCTGGTCTCCTTGTGCTGCAGTGTTGAAGTCTGGGTTCCCAGGCCTGTGGTAAACACGCTGTCATTTTTGTTTATAATAGACTTTTTAAATTCCATTTCCTGTGTTTTAAACAGGCATTTGGCAACGCTGTGACTGCCGACAATAACAACTCCAGCCGCTTTGGGAAGTTCATTCAGCTTAACTATCTGGAGAGTGGCGTCATCAGAGGGTAAGGCTGGATGTTTGTTGATGATTTTGTCACCACATCCTCATAGATTTTTGGCAACATTTCTTCTTTTTTTTGTTTTTTTTTTTGGCTTGTCTCTGCAGGGCAGTCATAGAGAAATACCTCTTGGAAAAGTGTCGTCTGGTTTCTAGAGGTAAAAGAGAAAGGTACGTTTTTTTTTAAAGAAATAAAAAAATCTTTGTATTTGCTGTAAAGTCCAACTAAAACATCTGTGCACCTGTATATATTTAACCCTTTCACCGCTGTCATGCAGGAACTACCACGTCTTCTACTATCTGCTGGCGGGAGCGTCCATAGACGAGCGGGAGGCGTTTCATCTGTTAAAGCCACAGGATTATCTCTACCTCAAGCAGGTAACTACAGGGTTTACACTGATTTATCATCTGTCAATTGTCGTCTAGTAACTAGTCGTTTGTAAACTATAATAACTTTTGAGAGTGAAAGTTTCATCCTGTGTCGTGTCAACATTGTGTTCTGAAAATTAGACATTTGTAGCCGAGACTAGAAAGCAGACTAGATCAGATGTAATCATTTTTAGGGAGTTCTGGGAAATTAAGGATATAACAAATTTTGACATTCCAGAGTGATGTTTTTTTAATTGTGATATTAAATTTCTTTCTTCTTGCACATCCCCCTGCAGGACCTCCACGTATATGATGAGGAGAAACTTAGACATGCATACAAAAGGCTGCAGCAAGCCATGGAAATGGTGGGTTTCCTGGCTTCCACCAAGAAACGGTAACTATGGTTAAAACAACAGTTTCAAGGCAAACAGCTGGATTTAATGAGTCATTCACATAGTCACAAAATAGCTCATGTGGAAAATAAATTAAAAAATAGATGAGTTAGCATTTGGCAGGCATTTGCTCCATTAGCTGCTGATTTAAAAAATAAAGATCTTTTTTTATTTATGATGAACTGAGATGTTACAGAACTGGTGTTAGTGCAGCAGCTCTCTTCATTTTGACCAAATCCATGCCCTGGGTTTTTATAAATGTTCCATCCAAAACTACAGGAATACATTCAGTTGTGCAACCTAATAGAACATTGTAAAAAAAAAAAAAAAAGTTCTGCTATCTTTATGCGTTTAGGTAACATGCTGCAGCTTGTCTAGTAGAACTAGAAAGAAATGCAATGAGTATGTTAGCACCTGCCTGACAGCCCTGGGACATGACAAGCACATCAGAGCTCAGGGAGCACAGTTTCTAATCTCTTTCTTAGCAAACACCTGTCATGCAGAGACTTTGCAGACTTTTTTACATGGTATAATAAATAGTTAAATTCATATTATTGGCTAAACTTGTGCAAAAAACTCAAGTATTTATGGACGCAAAATAAAATATTAACATTCTTTACATCAGCAATTATTTTTTAATTTTTAAACCATTGCTTTAAATTCTAAATAAACTTAATTTAGTTTCTTTAAAAGCTCTGCATCCCCCATTAGAGTCTCATGCTTTGTTTCTTACATGTGTGTCTGAAGGTGTACGTACTCTTGTGTCAATGTTGGTCTGTGTTCCCCATACAGCATATTTTCCATCCTTTCTGCCATTCTCCATCTGGGCAACGTGACAATCACAGAGGAGGGTCAAGCCCTGGACCTTGGTCCTCCTGAGGTCCTATCAACACTTTCTGACCTCCTCAAGGTTTGTTGATGTGAATTTTTATACTAAATAGAAGTGTGTCCAGTTAATTTCTATATGTTTCTAATGTTTTCTTATATATATTTTTCTTTTCTAGGTAAAAAAAGAAATGTTAGTGAAAGCTTTAACTACAAGGAAAACGGTGACACTCGGTGAGACCATTGAATCTCAATACACACTACCAAAGGTAATGAAATGTTGATCAGTCAAAACTGAAAATATAATTTACAATTATAATTCAAAGTTATTTTTACTTTTTTCTCAACTCTGAATGTACAGGCCTCTAAAATGAGAGACTCAATGGCCAAGTCATTATACTCTGCTCTGTTCGACTGGATAATTCTCCACATCAACCACGCCATGTTCAACAGACGAGACATGGAGGACTCAGTCTCTGTACGTTTTCACTTGGATAAAAATGTCACAATCTTTTCAGTCTTGTTCTTTAACAAAGGTTATTTTGTAGTGTTTGTCCATCGGCGTGTTGGATATGTTTGGATTTGAGAACCTGCGGACGAACAGTTTTGAGCAGCTGTGCATCAATTACGCAAATGAGAAACTGCAGTATTACATCAACAATCACATCTTCATAAAGCAGCAAGTAAGTTCATAAATATTTTACTTCATAAATGTATAGTCCTTCCCTGTTTAATTCAACTATGAAGTTGAGTATGTCAACATTATACTTTACCCGAGTGACAATGTAATTATGTTTGAATGAAACTCAGGAAGACTACGTGTCTGAAGGAATCTCTTGGCAAACTGTTGACTACAACGACAACAGTAACTGCATTCAGCTGATCAGTGGGAAAACAACCGGCGTCTTTGACCTGTTGGACAGCGAGAGCAAGTAAGTCACCTTGGCCTCCAAACAGCCTCCAAACAAAATGTCACATCTGTATTGACCATTGACCAAAGTGAGCAGTGTGTGAGGACGGTGCCATGCACAGTGGACCTCAGTTTTAACCTGGCAGTTGGTGGATTCAAACTTGGAATTCCTCAAAGTGGTTCCTTAACCACTAGGTCACCACTGCGCCTTAAATTGAACAAGGTTGGCGGGCCGCATTGAAAAGCTTAACGGGCTGCATTTGACCCGCGAGCCTGAGTTTGCCCATGCCTCCTCCAAATATTATTTTTCTTGAATTGTTTCGCAGCCTTTCTGTTGGTACGACTTATCCCACAGTTTTCCCTGGTGTCACATGTTAATATCCGGGTCTTCTTCCCTCTGTGTTTCCTCAGCCTCCCTGAGGCCACAGACAAAAAACTTCTGGACAGACTCAAGCAGCATCATCAAAACAACCCACTCTTTGTACCATCTCCTCATACCAAGCTGACTTTTGCCATCCAACACTTTGCCGGGAGTGTTGAGTATCACATCAAGGTTGAGTATTGTTCTGTACAACACAAACACGCACACATTCTGTGTCGGGAACAACTACTTCTCCAACAGACCCACTCTCTGTCCTGTGAAAGACTGTTGACCTTCATTGAGCTTGTTAGATAAAGCTGTGTGGGAAAACTCTGGACATCTATGTGAGCTTGGTGAATGATTAGTATTACTCCCTCCCAAAAAAACACACTATACGTACAAGGAATGTGGAACACCACAGATTCTTTTCAACCGAGTCTAAGCAGAGGTTCAAAATGCACGGAATATGAATCATGATTGTTGTACTTTTCCAGGATTTCACGGACAAAAATGTGGAGCACATGCGTCCTGAGGTTGTGTCCCTGCTACGGAGCAGCAAGCTGACGTTCTTGCATCACCTGGTCACTGCCAGCCCGCAGGCGTTGTTCAGATGGGGAGTCCTCAGAGCCACCATTCACATCATCGCTGTATTCAAACACATGGGACGAACGCGGGCACAACTACGTATGTAGCATTTTCAAATTTTCTATTTGCTTTTATGCTGTGTCTTTGCTTGATGATCAAGTTTCTATCTTTTTCTGAATTAACTGCTGGCTGATAACAACTGTAGTTAACAGCTGTGTTTTTCCTACAGTGGCTGAAAGACGGACCTCACGCAAATCACTGAAAGAGCTGAAGCAGCAAGGCAGCGCTGTAGACCGATTATCCAGGTACATCATTTTGACACCCTGACTAAAGTTAAGGTCAGGGTTGAACTTAACCACATTAACTAGGCTTAAGTTTGAACTGGTCATTGATCTTGTTTAAAAAAAAAAACTGAAAATTTAATAATGGATAGTAAATCTTCTTCTTCTTCTCTAAACTTCTTCTTTCCTTTCATCTTGTCCCTTTTTTTTAAGGGGTTGCCATAGCAAGTCAACATTTTGTATCTCCCCCTGTCCTCTGTATTCTCAAATTTAACTCCAACTACCTCCATGTCCTCCGTCACTGCATCCATTAATTTCCTCTCCATCTCTAGGATCATTCTTCTACCAATGTCTCCACTCTCCCTCCTCTGCACACGTCCAAACCATCTCAATCTGTCTTCTCTAGCTTTTTCTCCAAACCTTCCTGTCTGTGTTGTCCCTCTAATCACCTCATTCCTGATCCTGTCCATCCTTGTCTCTCCTAAAGAGAATCTCAGCATCTTTAACTCTTCCACCTCCAGCTCTGTCTCTTGTCTTCTACCTGTTCCTAGTGTCTCTAATCCATCCATCATGGCTGGTCTCACCACTGTCCTGTAATGGATTATAAACTATAATTACATAAAACTGAACTAAACTAAAACTGTTATGTCTTCATGTTTTTTAGCACCTGTTTAGATGGTTTGTTTTGGTTGGTTGATCACGTCTGTGTGAAAAAACTTCTCTCTTCACAGCAACAGCCTCACTCTAGATTTCTCCTTTGATCGCTCTGATGAACATCCTCTCGATCCATTTGATGATATATTTGCCAGTTATGAGATGAAAAAGTGAGTGCCCAGTCATATTTGTTCTACCAGTCTCTCTTTAATTATTATAAACTGTTTCACTATATTAACTGTTATCTACAGGAAAAGCAGAGGTGGTCGACAGAAGCAACTGATTCCAAGGGTAAAGTGAAACTTATAACTGGCTGATACTTTCTGCAAAGGGAGTATTGTTATTGCACGTTAGAAAATGTAAACATTTCTGATGTTTCTGTCGTGTTACTCATGTTGTAAACAGAACTTAATGGATCTTCGCTCACTTCAACATATTGTTGGTCTCACTGCACACGATCAAACCACCAAGTCCTTCTTCCATCCTCGCCGCACAACACAGCTACCTTCAGTTTGTGCTCAGTTCCAGGTTGGTTCTGGTATTTCTTTCTTGCTTCCAAACCCCAAAATAATTTCAATAACTTTAACTTTCATGAGGTTTGATAACTTGATGCTTTTATTTTCAAAAATTAAAGAGTGTCATATTTTCTTTTTTTTCACAGGCCTCACTCAGAAAGCTGATTTTGACTGTTGAAAAGGCAGAACCTCTATTTATTTTCTGTATTCGATCAAATGCTGAAATGGTAAAATGATGGCTCACATGTATATTTTCCTTTGAAAAGATTAACTCAGTTCCTTAGTTACTAAGTATTGTTACTTTTCACAGCGGGAGCTTCACTTCGACGATGACCTTGTACGACAGCAAGTCAGACAGATGGACATGTTGCGAATAGTTAATGTCCAGAAGTCAGGATACAGCGCCAACTACACATTCTTGGTAAGATTCCATATGCGTATAGTTTTATTTTTTTAAGATTATTTACATATCTTACAATTAAAAGCATCATCTGCAGCCTTTAAAAATTCTAAGAAGAAATTATTAAAACAATTAACTTTATAATCTTTATGTTTTTCATTTCAGGAATTTGTGTCAAAGTTCAGGATATTACTACCAAAAGGCGCCAGTGCAACTCCCGAAGAAATTACACCCTTGTTTGAGAAGTTGGAGCTGGATAAAACCACCTACCAGATAGGAAAAAACAAGGTAAATTTAATATTCACATTTTATGTTGACCACAGTAGACATGCATGTTATTTCCCACATTCCTGCTCAAATGCACCAAAACAAGGCAGATTGTAATTAAAAAAGAAAGGGCGCTTTTTATTAATTACCCATCATACCTTGTGCCTGATGTAAACGTCATGGAAATAGTGTTGTAATCCAGAGCTGCTTTGCTTAATTTAATGATTAAGAAAACATAAACAACTGTCCTGAACAAGTATTACAAAGTAAAGCCAGACTCCATCTTGCCTTATTTTCTGTAATATAATATAATAATTATTACAATTATTAATTAAATAATTCAATACATTTGAGAATTTGCTGTTTTTGTTGGATTTTAACTTATTTAAAGCATTCTGTTCAACATTATACAAAAACTGAGATATCTGGGTTTACTTTGATTGATTTAGGTGTTCCTCAAGGCAAGAGGAAGGCAGCTGCTCCAAGACACTCTTAACAAGGAGGTGATGCGACGCATCATCATTCTGCAGCGCTGGTTCCGTGCCTGTCTGATGAGGTCTCACTTTTTGCGTAAAAAAGATGCCACACTCATCATACAGGTATAATTTTTAATTAATCAATACTTTTTGTTTTGTTTTGCACAAATTTCACAATTAAAAGTTATTAAATCAGCACATAACGTTGTTTTAGCGAAGCTGGCGTGAGTTCTATGAGAAGCAAAACCGAGCTGCAACCGTGATTCAGACAGCCTGGAGAACCTCCCTGATGGTGCCAAATAAGGAGCATAAGGAGGATGAAGATTCCTCTGCACCACGACGAGGAAGGGACAGGAGAGCATGGTAAATATGAGAGGAAGTGATCACTTCTCCCAGGGTTCATTCCTACAAAAAAGAAACAGCTTTCCAGTAGTTTAAACCGTAGTTTAAAGAGATTAAAGACCACAAACTTAAATGCTTCAAAAACGTATATTGTATTAGAATATGTTAGATCAGATGTTTGTCTCATATATTAGGGTTTTTCTCATGACAGCTTGGCAGATAAAGGATTAAAAAGGCAGCACAAGGTGGATGTGAGCCCCAACCCTTCCCAGCAGCTGGACGTGACGAGCAGCCAGGCTGCACAGAGGGACCGCAGCCAGGAGAAGAGAGAAGGTAGAGGATCCCCACCGCCCCTGAACAGACCCCTCTCCTTCCCTCTGGATCCCAAAGTTGATAGTGAGAATCGACAAGCCAGCCCTTCGAATGACAGCTCAGGTCAACTCTACAATGACGCTGTGGGCATGAAGGAGAAGGTTGAGAGGCGGAGAGAAAGGCACAGTGAGGGCGACCCAACAGATGATTCTAGTCCAGAGAGACTCCGACCAAAGGGCAACAGGAAAGATGAGTTTCAGT
The DNA here is from genome assembly GCA_016785265.1 of Paraplagusia blochii. Classification (NCBI taxonomy): domain Eukaryota; kingdom Metazoa; phylum Chordata; class Actinopteri; order Pleuronectiformes; family Cynoglossidae; genus Paraplagusia; species Paraplagusia blochii. The sequence goes on along the minus strand of JAFBJS010055032.1, from coordinate 95,805 downwards.
GAGTATTGTCAAACGTCAAATGTCCAAAATTGGAGATTAAATTAGATACATATTTACTTTATTAACTTCTTCAAAAATAACTGATGTTTGTCAATAAGTTAAAAGTTCTCATTTTAATTAATCACTGGTTAGCTGTTGGTTTATCACAATTTTTACACATTTTTGCACAAAACTTGTTAATCACCAGTTTTACACCCAATTTTATTTGACATCAATCCAAATTCTTTTCTTTGTTTGACTGTCCATCAGCCGTAAAGGGAAGTCCATGTCTGCAGATGAACTCTCCAGAGTCAGTTCATCAGGCTCTGACAGCTCACCTTCTGTCAATGAGGTAAGAACTCCCAACAGATTTTACCTTTACATCCGTCTTTAATTCTGCTGCTGATTGTACTGTATGGAGTGACCCTTTTTTTGGCAAAAAGACAACCTGGGTTTAACACTAAATGATGACCTTCTGTAAGTCTAACCAATAAGGGATAACCCGGTAACAGAGAAGGCCTCCCAGCCTCTTTCTGACCACCTCTCCTGGCCCAATCAGGTCAGGGTGCAACTCAGGAGACAGCCAAGACGTAAACGGCGTTTAGCGTACGGCCGCAGTGGTTTGATGATGAACTTTGGGGGCTCCAAGGAGAGCGAGTACTGGAGCTTTCCATTGCCTCCCATGAGCCCCCACAAGACCAGCATGAAGAGCGCGGCCAGTAGTATGGACGTCCGGGCCTTCCATTTCCAGGTCAAGGTACCAACCAGGGGACACGCTGGTCAAGTGATCCTTTCTGCATGCATGTTATGCATGTGGCTGCTTCTTATGGATGATGATGTCAAAGGATTGTTGTTGCATTTATTCTCAGCATTTCAAGGCAAATACATTGGTCTTTGTTTCCAAGACAATTGCAAAGAAAAAAATCCCTACTCATCTTTGAACTTTTTGTTATTTTGACTTCAATAGAAGACACAGACTTGACTAAACTGGAGGTTATGTGAACTGTATGTCACTGGTCAGTCTTTATTACATCAACTTAAATATTGTTAATATGTACAAAAATATATTAATTGTGATAATTTAAAAATGTATTCTCTTATTTATTTTTAACTTGCACGTGGTACATAAGGTCATGGTGATCTCAATAACTAATATATTCTTTATGGTAGATTGGTTTCATTACATGGTGATATATCATGGGATAATAAAGCAACCCTTTCACCAGTTGATGGCATAAATTGCTCACATATTTTAACCCTTTTTTATAATATATATATCCATATATGTCCACTAACAATTAAGGGGGTGAATATATATGGCTAAAACGAAATAAAAATCATTCAAACATAATATAAACACATTTTGTTTTGGGATGGAACCAGCAGCCAATATTGCACATGCTGCTTTGTAATCAATATGTAATGGTGGAAGACCTCTGGAGGGGTATGGTCCTGGGTTGTGATGCTGGTGGCGGTGGTGGAGTCGGGGCAAGTCAATGGGGCAAAATGCTTGCAGTTGCCTGCAGCGGTAGATCATGGTGTGGACGCAACAGTCACTCTTCTGTCCTCCTTACGTTGACGTTGTTTTCTTGTTGCTCCAACTCAAGCCTGTGTTTCTGTTGCAGATTCCAGCAGAGCCTGATGGCTCAAGGTTCAGCCTTCCAGCCCGCTCCACAAATGAGGACTCAGGACCAGAGGGCAGTAACCAATCACACGTCACAACTCCTGAGAGGTATTTTCTATCATTTACAAGTTGAATTGTTTCTCAGATTTTTATCACTTGTATTTTTTGGTCAATTTCATCTGCATTAAAAATAAATTTTCTCTTTTTCACTCTGTCTTTCTCTCAGAACTTGGTTCAAATTCTTAAGAAGACGTGCTAAGTATTCACCTAACAGTCACTCTCCAACAGAAAAATCAGGTAATAACACAGTTTGTACTGTGTACAACATTCAACTGTAATATATACACTGCCATCTAGAGTCTAGGATGTCTAGGATATGTCTCCAAACAACAACCACAACTGTAGTGAAAGATACATTTACTTTATGGCTGTTTTATTTTTTAAAAAGATTTACTTTTGGTTAAAACTATTTTAGTTTTACCTTTTTTGTCTTAGACTTATGATGGTATTTTTATTGTACACCACCTACAGCCACCTTACCCAGGTACAGTACTAATCCCTATCACTCAGCGAACCAAAGCCTTGGAAGGTCCAGCCGAAACCCAACCATTCGAATCAGCCGGGCCACACGAGCAATTGAGTGGAACACATCTCTGGACCGCGAGATCACCGACCCCAAAGAACTGCGACTTCTGGATGAGTTCCTCGGAAACCAGGTGAGCAATCCACCAAATGAAAAAAAAAACACATAGAAGCCGATTATTATTATTATTTTATATATTATTATTATTTAATAATTGTATTTATTATTATTATTGCTATTTTATGAAGTTTAATAAGCCTAAAAAGAAGTATAAATATAAAAAGTATTCCTCCACATTTCTTACATTTAGTATTTACTTTGAATGCTTCTGCAGGAGCAGTTGTATAGTTATATAGTTACATATAGCCTAGGTATAAATTTTTTCCAAAATGCTGATGTTCTCATTCTTGGCATCAGGTGAACGACCTGCAGTCAAGGGTAAAAGAGCTCTCACCAACAGAGACCATTTTCCTCACTGCCACCATGCAGTTCAGGGTGACCATCAAAGGAATGTACTTTGTTGAGGTCAGACCATGATGCTGTGTAATATTACCGTAATTATTGGAATTATTATTGTTAAATGTTGCCTCACCTCAAGTCTCTTGAACAACAGAAGCCCAAAATCGCCTACAAAGGTCTGATGAAGGGATACCACAACACCGTGAACTCACTGGCAGGAGTGAAGGAGAAGGGTGAAGTCTCTCTGGTGGTCAATCTGTTCCAGTCCGTGCTGGACGGCTTCATTAGAGGGGAAATCAAACGACTGGAGTCTGAACCATCCAAGGTAAATAAAGACATTCACAGCAGTCAAGCTTCAGAGTGAAACATTGAAACGCTTGTTTACTACGTCTGTCGTCTTACAGGCTACGAAAGTGAAGAAGAGGAGGAAAAAGGACAAATGTGTATGTACTCTATCACGCACTGCTCATGTTTTGCTCCTTTTTGATGAACTGTGATGACTATACAAGGGGTCCGTCTGTTTACTTTATTATACCTATATCTCCAGCTTGATAATCCTCTGGATCACCTCTTCAGTACGTACCAGGTGAACATCATGCAGTCATGTGACCTGTGTGGCTCCTACATCTGGGGAATGGAGAAGGCTTACATGTGCAGCGGTACGTTCTAAAAATTATTATACGCTTTATGTTGTAAAAAAAAAATTCAGAGTATGATAACAATGATTCAACTGTTTCCCACTGAAGCTTGCAAGTTGGTCTGTCACAAGAAATGCCTGAAGAAAATCATCACAGATTGTTCAACACGATGTGCCAGGATGGTAGGACGGGATTTTTTTTATTTCTCCCATCACAGACTTTTATTTTCTCAGCTCTGTCTTCTTAACATATGCTGTGTGTTTCTGCATAGGATGACAACATACCCGGCTCACTTCACTTTGGAGTCCAGGTGTGTGTCCTCACCAGCAAAGCCAACCCCGTGCCAAAGGTAGTGGAGACGTTGCTGATGCATGTGGAGCTGCACGGCCTTTACACAGAGGGCATTTACCGCAAGTCTGGATCAGCCTGTCGAGCCAGGGAGCTTCACCAGATTTTGGAAACCAGTAAGACAATTAGATTTAAACTTCACAGCCGTGGTCGAAACATGACGAAGTCAAAAGTCAAGGAATAATGTATTGTGGTCAGTTTAACACATCGCTTTTTTTGGCCAGATCCCGAGGCTCCATGTTTGGACAACTACCCCATGCACACCATCACAGGTCTGGTCAAGCGATGGCTCAGAGAGCTGCCTGATCCTCTCATGACCTTTTCCCTTTATAACGACTTTCTGCACGCTGCAGGTGAGTGAGCTTTGACGTAAAATTGTAAATGTAAGAACACTTATTAAAATTATCTTCAACTTATTATTAATGAATAATATTTGACATATTCATTTATTAAATACATATAATGCATTTAAAATAAGTGACAGAAATAGAGGAGTCCAGATTATATAAACAAGAGTAATTGCTCTTTTGTCTTCTTGATCTCACCTGTGGTATTAAGTAGCTGTGAATGACATGACTCTTTCAAATTGACTTTGAAATACATCCTGTTTTACACTCAGATTACCTCTTAACAAGTGTTTTAAATATATATATATATACCTATAGCTTTTGATCAGTGTCTGTGCTGATGTAAATCTGATCCTCATCCGGATCTGTCATGTAGAATGTGGATGAACAGGGTAGGTTAAAGGGTCTGAGGTCAAAATTCAGGTTGGAAACATAAAATACTATTAGTTTAGTTTTGCTTGGAAACCTTTCTTTAAAAAGTGTTTTTTACATTTTTTTATTTTATGATATCATTGTTTTCTCATGTGTTAAGAACTACCAGAGAAGTCGGAGCGAATCAGAGCTGTCTACCAAAAGGTTGATGAACTTCCGCCCTCTAATTACAACACGTTAGAGAGACTCATCTTTCACCTTGTCAGGTATTGTGTTGTTTGCTTTTACCTGTTGCTGGGTGTGTACGGGAAAGAGGCATGTGTGAAAATTTCACCTCGATCCCGAGCTCTCGGTTTTTGTTTCAGGGTTGCAAAGGAAGAAGAGCACAATAAAATGTCCCCAAGCTCCCTGGCTATCGTGTTTGCTCCCTGTATCCTACGTTCACCTGATGTTGACGACCCTTTCCTTGGAATGAGAGATGTTGGCAAGGCTACTGTGTAAGTTAAAGTTACAGGATACAACAAGTACCATGTATCTCTATACAGTCGTAAGGCAAACCTGGGCCTGGTTCAGCCATTGGACTTTTAAGTCCAACTTGCTAAACCTGTCAAAATCATACTATTAATTTATTTATATTTTAATACCCTTTGTGAACCATTGTGTTTTCTGCAGCTGTGTGGAAACGCTGATATCAGAACAGTTCAGGCGCTACAATGAGAAGATGCAGAATATTCAGGAGTTGGAATATGCAGAAGCTCTGGCTGTTAATCAGCTCAGATTGAAACGTCAGAACACTGTAAGTGAACAACACAAGACAAATATTTTCAAAGTATCTGTAACATTAACAATTAAAGTAAAGGTGAAAAAAATCCATATTTTTGTGGATTGTTTTCAAATCTGGTCCCTAATCTGTGGACAGATTGTGGAAAAGCCATCAGAGCTGACAGCTCCAGAGGAAATACACACTGATGACATGGAGCGGACTCTCATGGAAAGAATCAAATCAATCAAACAGGAAAAGTAAGAAGACTAACTTGCAAATTCACTTAATTTCTTATTTATTGAAACATAGGCATATTGATTACAGAAGTAAACAAGTAAAACCACTGGTGTGGAATAAAGAAACCCTGCTATGTATAGACCCATGTGTTTAACTTTGACTCTCCTGCGTCCTTTCAGAGCCGACCTGGCCTGTCGGCTACCTGACCTGGAGCAGGAACACTCTGACAATGACAACCTGGACTCTTCATCGTCAATGAGCACAGAGAGCCTGGAGGATCGTCTCAGAAGCTTGGATTCGGAAGGTCAGTAGAGAGGTAAGGTATATTCACCTTCCTCCGGGTTTATAAGTAAACACAGCCATTAATAATAGATGTTAAACAATATAATATAATATCAAACATTAATGTTACTACACAAAGTTGTAGTAATGTTAGTGTGGAATAATTTCACATACAGACTTTTTCTTACATGTTAATTTTGTGAATTTCTATGCGACATTATACACTGACTAATCACTTGCATTCTTGTTCTTTTCATACATCTCTTACTAGTTTATTTTTCCAATTTTTGAAATGTTATTTTCAGCCTCACGGGTCTCTAAATTTCTGTATTTCTATTATTTTTTTCCCAAAGTTCTTTTGCTTCTGTCTCAAAGATAAACAATCACTCGGTAGAAACCTTAAAGCTGCTCCAAAGACAGTTTAAAACCGGCTTTGAAACTGGGATTTAAAAAGGCTGTCTCATGTTTGACAAAGGAACAAGCAATTAGTGCTGTCTTTGTTTTGGTAACTACCTGTATTAGCTCTCTTTTGTCACAGCTACGGAACAGAAGTGCAGAGGAAGAACCTGTAGCAGGAAACACACAACACATCTACGCACACACCCAATATTATTTAACAGATGCTTGTCATACTCCACTTGTGAACACTCACCTGTGGTCAGATCATAGATGCACAGCCTCCTACAGTGTACAGTATCCCATGCCAAGTACTGACAAAGAGTCTGATAGAAACATGGTTTGCAAAGACAACCACATACGACAAAAATGCTATTGTATTTTGTTGAATACACTTTTTCCCCATATTTTTGACAATGTGCTTTAACTGTTCTGCTGTTGGTGTTTTCAGTAAAGTTGACCACGCACACAAAACCCCAGGAATCCAACAGCTTCCCGAAGCATCCTGACCTGGCCCAGAGGGTCAGAAGCCTGATGGCTCAGTCAAGGGATGAACAGGAAGAGCTCACAATGGGACAAGGAAAAAGTGCAACTCAACCCATAAGCCAAGACAATTCCTCCTCAGCAGACAAGGCCCAGGTTAGCAGCAAGACTTTCAGAGGGAGCTTTGACCTGGATATAGACATCCCTTACATTGATGAAGACGAGGAACCATCCTGAGAGGAACAGCTGGAGTCTGATTATCAAAACATTTGGTTCTCAAAAGATATGTCAGAGACATTAAAGACCTCTGCACTTTGATTTACAGACGTTTCCCAATTTGTTAATGCTGCTATGAAAACAAATAAGGTGTGTAAGGTGTGTTTCTTTGGGTTTTTTTTTATTGTACAGACATCATTCCACAGACCTGAGCAAATGTCTGCTGTAATTATTCATAATGGATCAACTAATAACGCAACGTTTAAAGTTATTTGTGGTTGTTCTGTGTTCTATTTTTTTAACATTCCTGTGAAGCCATATGTCATTTGGGAAGTAGTAAAAATACAAAAGCAGCCATTCAGCATACGACTATCCCTTCCTTATCTGAAAGGGCAAGGTACCAAAAAAACATGTGCATGAGATGTTAAATGACATAATTGTGTAATTGTAATTTAGTTTCATCGTGCCAATCACGTAATTCAAAGTCATTGTTGTCTGTATACTCACTGCTCTGAGTAATCACTGTGACGAGAAAACAATGAGTGACTGAAAGCCTCCTTTTTCTCTCTACATTTGTGCCTTTATCTCTTGCTTCTCTATGTACATTTGTGAGGCTATGCTGGTTCAGTTGGTGAACATTTTTCCCAGCATGAATGGTTTTTTATGTATGTACATTCATTCGTGGTGTTAAAACCTTTATTTTGGTGGATGTTTTCTAGTTTTGACTTCTGCTGCCAAGTAAACTGCTATGTGTTGTGGATGGATATCTCAAACTCAACCAAACTCAAACTATTTTAGCTGATCTACTACCACCTACATTGCCGACCATAGCAAAAGAATAAAGATAGATCAACACCTTGGTTTCATTTAAAATTGTTTGTCATTGTAACCAGCATTTAGAGACGAGAGGAAACACTTTTTATCTGAACAAGCTCGAGGTTATTGCAAACGCCATCTTCATCACACACCTTTAAAATAGATTGTTTAACATATTGGCCTCAAGGTAACTTTATTTTCTTTTAACTTAAACAACAAAAGTCTGTATTGAATGATAAATCACTACCAATTACATATTTTTATTCACTAATGTGATAATACTAAAATAATAGTAAAACCTGAACCATATTTTATAATTGTTTGCATGTGATTTATTCAAGATGTTTATATTTGATTTTACAATTGTTATTTTTTAGCCAACATTTCTGTTCCTTTGGATTTGCAAATTGAAGAAAAAACGTGCATACTAGAGTATTGGTAGTTTTCTTACCTTTCTGTTTGTATTGGTGTAACTGTATAAGTACTCCGACTGATCCTCCATGTAGGGCATTTCCTTTTTGTCGCCCGCGATGTGACGGTTTTCTGAGGGCTGTAGCAGTAGCTGTTATTCTATAACCAATCGGATCAGAGCTTAGACCTGGCACGTTTAACAAATGACCAACCACTGATCAACTCTCTGTGGGAGGGGCGGGCCCCTTCTTTAGTTGCGGAAGTGTAGTTGAGGTAAGGTGGGGATGAGAATCTATCATTTACTCAGCTCGCTGCTCGTCGCTTGTCTGCTGTCGGGGCGTTGAAGACGTGTTCTGTGTTTTCTTTCTTTCACCTGGTGCTACGATGGTCCTATGACACCAAGAATGGACATAAGTTTACAATGACGGGGGAGAAAAAGAAGAAGAAGCGGCTGAACCGCAGCATTCTTCTCGCCAAGAAAATTATAATAAAAGATGGAGGAAGTGTGAGTTAAATATTTATTTAACTTCGCCGATGTAGTCTGTCACTTGAATGAATAACATTTGTATAGTTGACTTTATTCCACAGTTCTGTTTATAAGAAGTAATTCACATTTTAGTCGGTTTTGGCGACTCTTCGGTTAGTGGAGTTTCCCCGTTAACTGTGACCGCAGAGCTAAGAGGCTATTGCGGCCTATGTTTGGCGTTAGCTGCCGTTTACACGTCATCTCCGCGAACTTGCTAGCTTTGTCTTTATTTATCGACAGTTTTCCCCTCGATGAACTGCCGCTATCTAATTTAAGACTGTCTGAAATGTAAAAGTGTACTATAAGAATTACCTCAAGTTAATTTACACTTTACACCAATTGGTTTGTAGCATAAAGACGGGGAAACCACGAGCTATGTTGATATTAGCTCAGTAGCATATGTAGAAACGATACCATTTTTTGTCAAAACTATGATTCACTGTCACGTCCGGTTTAGTGATGTCAATCGTCTTCTTGTTAATTTATGTTTGAGGTAAAAGAGAGACATGGTGGTTAATGATGTTTCCGCCTAATACAGACAGTACAACCCCAGTGTTGCAGCAGAGCCTTTACATCATTCAAAATAGTATGGTTGCTAGTAAACACTGCTGTAAAACCTGTCAAAAGTCGACACAATAACACACCAAAAATAACAGTTTCAACATTTAGTGTTAATTACTGGATTTTATGCAATACAACAACTGGTCAACACGCCATTTCTTATTTATTTTACATTTATGTGAAAATATCGGGTGATATTTCCTTCACCAGGTAATGTAGCTAAATCCTATCAAATGTCAATAGTGCATGTTTTTTCTTAGCCTGTTTTTCCAGAGAATCTATTGTTTACTGTTTACCGTAGTCACAATAAATCCCGCCCCTCAACGCCAAGGGGTGCTGTAAACGCAGACTTAATCGTAAACGAAAACTATATAGAGCTATCTGACGTTAACAGAACATTGAAAGTTCTGTTTCAAAACACATGAAAGTTGATTAAGTAATTTCAGGTGCAACTGTTGACATTTTATATATGTTTTTAAGCAAATTACCATGTTGTAATTTATAATTTAAGAAGTGTATGGTCTCTGTTATATTCTTTTAACCAGGTATATACCAATAGATCTCCAAAGGAGTGCTTGTAGATCCTGAGCAATAACATAAAAAAATAATAGTAAAAAAAAAAACAATAGATGTAATTCTATTTCAAGATGCTTATCACTGGGCTAAAGTGAGAATAATAAAGGTATTGAGTCAGTCTGTATAACATATGTTTTATGTTAATGTAAAGAGTAAGATATCCAGTTTATATGGGTAAAGGGGGCAGTTGGTGGCCTAGTGGTTAAGATGGCAGACTTGGGTCTGCAAGGTCCACGATTTGGTCTTCAGTTATAGTTGTATAGCATTTTAACCTGTATGTTAGGTAATCTTTAAGTCAACAAAACAAGCTTGGCAGCCATTGGCCGACTGGTTCAGCTACTTGCACAAAAACACTTGGTGTGTATGTTTAATTAAAGATTAGTGCCTTTGGGTTTTCTCTAAAAGTAATATCAATAATTATCTCATTCACTGTCATTTGAAGCCAAATGATTACATTTAATGAAAGCAGAAAAAAATGTTTCAAACACCACAATCTGTCAATCAATACTTCTGTCCTGTTACACCCAGGAGTTATTCAAACTGAAGGTTTTCGCCGCCCTATTGACCGCAATGTTGTGACATACATGAATGATTGCAGTGCATTCTATGAGTAATCTCTTTTTCTTTTAAATAAAAATATAAATGGATGATCTAAGATGTGAGCTTAACCAGAACTAAAGTATTTATATAAATTTTTATTATAGGACAAATGACATTCTTTAAATAACCAATAATCATCCTTATGAAATGATGGAAGTGGATGAAAAACATTCACTTTTTGCCACTAATGTGTCTGTGCACTCAGGTGACAGACTATGAGCCATACATCTGGTATTGACAATTATCTGTCTGCCTTGAAATGGATCATTTATTCTGTTAATGCATTTCTACTGAAATACACTGTAATACACAGGGCTGTGTTAATGATGGTCCGTTGTCTGTTTGCAGCCTCAGGGTATCGGCGAGCCCAGTGTTTACCATGCTGTGGTGGTCATCTTCCTGGAGTTTTTTGCATGGGGTCTCCTCACCACCCCAATGCTCACGGTAGGCATGGTTTAAGCTACACTTACAAAGAACACAATGCTGTCTGACAGCCTTGTTTTCCCTGTGTTTACATCACCCTTTGTGGAAACTCCTTTCTGACAATAGCCGCTCCACTTGAAGGACTCCATCTCAGCCTATGAATAATCACATTGCTAATCAAAGTGAGGTTGTGGCTGAGGCATGAGATGGGGGGGGGCTTCTGTATTGTGTAGAAAAAGGCTTTCCAGGAATTGTGTATATATATATCACAGACCTCTAGCTTAAATAGGTGAGGTTAATTACATTTCAATATAATTATTAGTACTATTTCTGCTAATGCCTTTATATTTAAATGGAAATATATGAGAGTGAATGCTTAAATACAGTATATGCATAGTTTCAGGTAATTAATCACATGATTTTACACACTCCTTCTTTTTGTCCCAAGTGAATTCCATAAAAAAATCTTTTAGTTTCAGTTTTAGTTGAAAGATTTTTCCAAACCCACAAAACCGGATTCTACAAACAGTTTGTACTGTTGGTTGTTCCGTCAGTTGGAAGCACTGTAGCTAGTGCAGGTATCATAGAACATAGAAAACAAGTTACTTAAACGTAACATTATTTCAAATACAGCAGGGATATATTAAGTGTCTTTGTTTGTTTTACTTTCTAATGGACTTCTGTAATGATTTACTGCTTATATAAACCTCTAACATGAACTAATATCTCCAACACATGATGGGCAAACATTTCCTAGCATGTGTAGCAGATGGGGTTATACAATGTGTGCTTTCCTGCCACCTCTGTTTGAAGAGAGAAATGTGTTTGTGATGGCCAGGAATTAATTCCCCGTGGGTTTGTTGTCCCAACGATCCCCAGACCCGAGGCAGGACTTGCATTCTGGCCTCATTGGAAGATGGGTGATAATAAGAGCGAGTGCTTCACTGCTCCCATTGAGCGCTCTGCTTCATTAGTATCCAACAGCAACAGTCAGCTGTGAGCATTCAGTTGCTGCATGTGGACAACTGACTCCTTGGGGGACAGAAGGGAGTCCGTTGCCTTCCCTTCACCCCTGAACAATTACCAGGTCCAACAGCTCCGTGTTGCTTCAGCTCCACATGCCCTTAGTGAAATGAAAGGCTCTATGTTACAGTGTCAGGTTTAGTGGCACTTGCCTGCAGCACGTGCTGTACCCTGGATTGCTGAACTAAACACACCTGTTGGGTAACATGTTTCCATGACAGTAAAAGTTTTTTTTAAGATTATTTTTGCTCTTCCCTCTTATGGTTTCTAAAATAAACTAAATGTATGGGTCCATAACCTATTTTTAGAGACGGCCAGGTGTAAGTTTAGGGTTTTTGTTGTCTCCATTTAGAAGATGTTAGTTTTACCTGGATCTGTATGTGTTAGTGTCTTTTTAACGTTTAGATGCATTTTTTTTTTTATTCAATTCATTAGAGGTTTATCAGAAAGGTGCTTCCTCTTCTCACTCTGTGGTCAATAACTATTTCCTTTTTTGTCTCTTGCACACACTTATGCATCAGACGACCATAACCATTGAATCCCTTTTGCTTAACACATTGTAATTACTTTTTAACTTCTGTTTGTAACCAAAAGTTCAGTAAATACATTATTCAAATAGATTTGAGTAAAGATGTTGATGCCCCAGATCTTTGTTGAGGGCAACATTTTAATTTATAAAACATCCTTGAATGTATTGCTTATAGACTGACATGGCCCAGACTTTTGAGTAGGACGAAATTACTATTTCATTGACAAAAAAACAAACGCTAAAGCATCACAATGTAAGTTCATTTGAGACCTATTTAACTCTAGGTTGTATAGGTGGTAAAACCGCTGCTTTGCGACCACAATGGCATTTTTTTCGCTGTGTGAATGATGGGCCTCATGTGCTGTTGTCTGCGTTTCCTCTGCAGGTTTTACACCAAACATTTCCACAACACACATTCCTGATGAATGGGCTAATTCATGGAGTCAAGGTAAGAAACAGTCGGGGGAAAAAAAGGTTCTGTCACTCGAAGCAATAGCGTGACAGCATCCAGTGTGACTGGACAGATAACTGGGACGTGCTCTGTGCATGTTAATTACTGTGTTGCTGTGAGCTGGTTTTTGCATAGATACAGTATATAATAACTTGACAGTCTTCCTTTACAAATAAGGGGACATAAAGTACATATCGTTTGGCACTGTTGACAGTTTTGCAATTACAGCCAGGAGGCTGGGGGAAGTAGTTTATAATCAAGATTTAACATAAACTCCAGTGTGAAGAAGTGACATATGTCCAATAAGGTGCAGAAAACAAAGCATATAAAAGGCAATTTCAGCAACAATTTTTCAAACTGTACAGCAGGGGTCTCAAACTTGTGGCCCGTGGGACATTTATGGCCCGTGGAACGATATTTGGTTGTCCCCACCTATATGTGAAAGTTGAATTTATATTTGTATATGGTAAATGCTGTAGTTCTCAAAACACTGATCCACAGCCCCCTTCTGGTTCAGTGTTGTATTACACAGAATCTATGGGAAACTATGGGTTATTTTGATCAACACTTATTATTATTGTTTCATGATGTGACCAAATTCCACATTCAACAAACAAATTAATTACATGTTGTGTTTCTCCAACCACCTGCGATGTTACACTGGCAGTACTGACGTACCATTACCCTGCACTGTTGCCCATAGCATATTGTTACATAACAAAATGTAAAGTGACTTCCCAATTGGCTAATGCACAAATGAACTGCTAACGTCTTAGATTGTCACCTGGTACAGATCAACAATGTTGTTTTATAAGTTAGCATTTCGTACGAAGTGTCGTAAAGATAACACATATGGAGGAATACTGAACAAACATGGCAGCCAACTTGTTCCCTATAATAAACTTTATCTTTACCAGGCTTGACCTCCCTCCATTAAGAGCTGGTTATATAAGTTTTTCCATCTTTCTGCCATCATCATTTTCATACTTTTCTTACCCGATCTTTTTTTTTCAGGGCCTACTATCATTTCTAAGCGCTCCACTGATTGGAGCGCTGTCAGACGTGTGGGGACGCAAGTCCTTCCTGCTGCTAACAGTCTTCTTCACATGTGCGCCCATTCCACTGATGAAGATCAGCCCATGGTGAGCACAAATTAACAGAATGAATAGAACCTGTCGTCGTAACATTGTTTCAGACAGACTTTCTGTATGACGATATATTGTGATTTTTCTCTTTCAGGTGGTATTTTGCCGTCATTTCTATGTCTGGCGTATTTGCCGTCACCTTCTCCGTGATCTTTGCCTACGTGGCTGACATAACGCAAGAGCATGAGAGGAGCACAGCATATGGTTTGGTAAGGAGAAAAAAAAACCTTCTTATGTTGCGTTTTGTTGAAAAAAATATATATATTTACTATTCAAGGATCATGTGAAATCACATAACTCAGCTCTGCTGCATCCTCTCTCATCAGGTTTCAGCCACTTTTGCGGCCAGCCTGGTGACCAGTCCAGCCATCGGGGCATACTTGTCCGTGGCCTACGGTGACACCTTGGTGGTGATCCTGGCCACAGCCATTGCCCTCCTTGATATCTGCTTCATCCTGGTTGCTGTACCAGAGTCTCTGCCTGAGAAGATGAGACCGGCATCGTGGGGAGCCCCCATTTCCTGGGAGCAGGCAGATCCTTTTGCTGTGAGTGAAATTTTTGTATTATTGTTGTAACAGCTAAATGCAGCAGCTAAGTGGGCATATCTGTGTGTAGTTTACAGTGATTCTCCAAAGATAATGTTTCTGCTCCACCGCAGGTCGATGTGACGGCAAATTGCCCATGATATCATTGTTTCTCTGGAGTTTCTGATTGGCTTAGCCAAACCACTTAGTTATAGGTCAGATCTCTGGTTTGCTGAAGTGGTGAGCTAGCAACAATAAAGTTTAAAAACTGAACACTCAAGACTTTTTGTCCCGTTAAGTCAGCTTATCAAGTGTAACTCGAAACATCCAACACTTCAAAGGGACTAGAAAATCCAGACAGACTTGACATGGTCACACGCCTCTCTTAAAACTAAAATACTTCTTAATGGAATAGATTAAGGATCGTACTTTGCTGCACAGTTAGGCCAGAAGCAGTGTATGTCCATAAGCAGAAGGCGTTTTACTGTGTTTAGGGCAAGATGTTATTTCACTCGCCTCCAGCTTGGCTGACCACGCCCACTGATGGTGTAGTGTTACGCAGGGGAAGGTGTTTTTGTTTGCTGTGGAAAAACCAACATTTCAGGTTCCAAAGTATTTTGTTCTTCTCAGAGAAGAAAGTTTGCAATCGGGGAAATCTCAGATGGCCAATGCTAAAAGAAGTGTTCATATTAATGACATCAGTTGGAGGCTTATTAATCAGGCACTTTTTCTTTATTTATTTTTTTTTAAATAAACTTCAATTAAAAACAATATCTCATAGCCTAAAAGTTTGTTTCATGTTGGTTGATGAACAGAAATCCTTATCCTCAACTCGTAACAAAGTCATTGTTTCCACCTTCCCATTGTCACCTTTCAACAAAACACGGCATCCTCTGTACTACCTCCATGTCCTCCATCTTTAGTATCAATCTTCTACCAATGTATTCACAGTGATTGTGGAGATTCTGTGAAGTTGTGTATCCACTGTCCCTCCTCTGAACATGTCCAAACCATCTCAATCTGTCTTCTCTAGCTTTTTCTCCAGACCTTCCTGTCTGTGTTGTCCCTCTAATCACCTCATTCCTGATCCTGTCCATCCTTGTCTCTCCTAAAGAGAATCTCAGCGTCTTTAACTCCTCCACCCCCAGCTGTCTCCTGTCTTCTGTCTATTCCTATTGTCTCTAGCCCATCCATCATGGCTGATCTCACCTCTGTCCTGTAAACCTTTCTCTTCACCTTAGCTGACTCTTCTATCACAGGTCACTCCTGACTCTTTTCTCCAGTTGTAAAAGTTTCATAATACCATAACAGTGTAGTCAGAAGTGTTCCAACAGATTAGCACATAACATTTACATCATGTGTTTGAAAAGTAATAAGCACAAAAAAGCAGAAATTAAAAGTTGAAATGTTTTCATTCTCTCATCTCCAGTCTCTACGTAAAGTGGGCCAGGACTCCACTGTGCTTCTCATCTGTATCACAGTGTTTCTATCCTACCTTCCTGAGGCTGGCCAGTACTCCAGCTTCTTCCTCTATCTCAGACAGGTAAGAGTCAAGACAACACAAATGTGAGACGCACATGAGTGAGCTCCAGCATCACACCTCGATCAGATCAGCGGCTTGGTTCAGCTAAACCGTTTCACCACTTAAATCAGGCCTTCCAAATAAGTCACTTCAACGAAGGGCTGTGGCAGCTGTCAGTGTTAAATTAAAAAAAAATCAGGGTTTTGGGAACTATAGGATTTACCTCAAAATGTGGAGAACAAATCTATAAAACATAATATTAAATTTAACTTTCACATTAAGTTAAATTTAAAATCTTGCTAAGTCGAAGAGAACCGCGCTTGCACAAATAAAAATGTCCAGAAAGGGAGTGGTTGCATCAGGGAACCCACCGAGACAGACTGATATGGCAACCTTCTGGACTGTCAACATTAGCCTCATGCAAACAAAACGTCAGTGGAACCAGTCTGCCTGGTGGGACACACAATGGTTTTATACCTTCTATTCTCACTGTTGTTGGGGGAAAAAAACATTTTAACACGTGTTTCTCTGTTGTAGGAGAAAATTAAATCTGTGTTCATGTATATTTTTGGTCCTGATCATTTACTAACTGCTGTCTTCTCACTGCTCATTCCCCCTCCCCAGGTCATAGGCTTCTCTTCAGAGACTGTGGCTGCTTTTATCGCAGTAGTGGGAATCCTTTCAATACTAGCACAGGTACTTGGAGAAATGACTCTTATGTTTAGCCTAATAAACCTGTTTTTGTGATGTCAAATGTTTGTTTTTATACTTTAAACCTTTTATAATGGAACATTTCTTTAATATTTTTTTTAATTTTCCCAATCACTAAGTTCCGACAACAAGATTTCAGTGCAATTGAGGTCAGAAAATGAGTAATGATATGTTGATTCTCACGGATCTGTTTTCTGCTTCCACAGACGGTAGTGTTGGGGATCTTAATGAGGTCAATAGGAAACAAGAACACGATTCTGCTCGGCCTCGGTTTCCAGATCCTCCAGCTTGCGTGGTACGGCTTTGGTTCTCAGCCTTGGTGAGTATAATATATATGTATATACATGTAAACCAATAATTTCTACATAGGTCAGCTATTCAATGTGTTTTTAATTGGTTGTAGGCACCAGGCCTTATTTTTAGATTAAAAAAGGAGTTTTATTTACAGTGAGAAAGCATTTTCTGCATTTTTTTTAAATAAAAATGTACATTTCTCATTGAGAGAACGCTCTTTCTCTACTTGTCATTCCCGCACAAGACCACAAGAGGGGAGTGTTGTATAAGACATCTGCTTATGCGATATTTACAGGATAATATTTCTTATTTATGGGATATTTAGAAATTCTCTGAACATATCTGTACAGTACCCAACAAAATTTGTAAAATTGAGACATTTTTGCATCAGTCTGACATATTATATTTTAAAGGCCCTTGTTCATGTCGGGAGTAAAGTTGGTGCTGATGGTTAAGGAATGTTGCAGACGGACAATATAATGTGAAACATCCTCTGATTTGTAGGATGATGTGGGCAGCAGGCGCTGTTGCCGCCATGTCCAGCATCACTTTTCCAGCCATCAGCGCCATAGTATCCCGTAACGCAGATCCAGACCAACAAGGTGAGGTTTCAGACTCACTTGTCACATTTTCACAGTTTTGTTTCCCCTCTTATTCCTCACCTCGACAAATTCCGCCTTGCTCTGCGTCCACAGGTGTCGTCCAGGGAATGATCACGGGAATCCGAGGCCTCTGTAACGGCCTGGGTCCCGCTCTGTACGGTTTTGTCTTCTACCTGTTCCACGTAGAGTTGTCGGACACGGACGGTTCTGAGAAAGGTGTCAAACCCAACATGGCCAACCCCACCGATGAGGTAAGCAGAAATGAACAACGTCTATTGGCTTATTTATGTAGTGGACAGCAATAATGCCCTGGAATCAACAATCCTCCCTGAAGTTTCCACCATTTTATCCTGAACCCGAGGACTCGTAGTTGTACCTGACTGTCCCTGTCCGTCTTCTTCACTCCCTACAGAGTGCCATCATTCCAGGTCCGCCCTTCCTCTTCGGAGCGTGCTCAGTGCTGCTGTCCCTGCTGGTCGCCCTGTTCATCCCGGAGCACACGGGGAGCGGTTTGAGGCCGGGCGCCTACAAGAAGCACAGCAACGGGTCACAGAGTCACTCCCACAGCCCCCAAGGTAGCGGGGCAGAGGGCAAGGAACCACTACTGGAGGACAGCAGTGTATAACCTTAGCCACAGGGGGGCAGACTCACTCTCTGCCCAGACAAACCTTCCCCCCCGCTGCACAAATGGACCTCGGGTGCACGTTGGACTGGAGTGCTACAAACGAGGTGTATGTGTCTGTGTTTCTATCCACAGCACAACAGAGGGCGCTCTTTCCTCAGCAGCTTTTTTTTTTTAAAAGCAGGGTCATTGTGAGAGCCCCGACCACGAGAGTGTGAGTGTTTTTTCAGGCTGCACTGGAGAGGAGTGTGTGTGTGCGCGTGTGTGTGTTTGTGTGACTTGGCAGAGCTGGACTTTAATACGTGGTTTCTATAAAAACGGTAACACAGTAGAACATGCGGTATTGCTCCCCCTCCTGGTGGAAAAACAAACCTGTCTGAACCGGTGTGTGCAGATGTCACAAAATTCCAGTTTTTTTTTTTTTTTTTTTTTCCTCCAAGTCAGAGTTGAAGCTTTACTTGTCAGTCCATCAACAATTTCACAAACTTTGCCCCCTAACCCATTCCGTCCCACCCACGCACCCACCCTCAGACCAACCACAGCTGCTGCAGTAACCTGTGTCTGTGTGGAGCAGCGACGGAGAGGTGAAGCTGCCAAATGACACTTAGGACGGGGGTCAGACGTCCCCACATACGAGACCACACTCTTCCCTAAATATCACACTTCTCTCAGACGACAGAGACCAGCCTATGAGCTGGAACACTTTTACAATGTTTACGTCTCCCTTTAGTCTAAGAGTCGAGGTCTTACTTTTTTTTTTTTTTTTTTTTTTTTTTCCCCTCTCTCTGCCAGATTCTTAAGCTGAGTTGTGCTTCATATTTTTAGTCAAGATTCCAACAGATACAAACCTGCCTTGAAGAAACTATCTATTATATATATCCATAGACACACACACACACCTGGATGAAGACCCCGGTCTGAGAAGGCTCTGCTGTGATCACATGTTATCGCTCCCTCTGGAGTTGTCCCTCACATAAGACGTCTGGGTTTCTCCGTTTTTTTTTTTGTTTTGATTTTTTTTTTATTAATACGTGCAGGGTTGTTGTGACTTCCTCATCAGCATCTCGGAATAACTTCGGAGTTAATATGGTTGATGGATCAATGACGTCTTGCTGCAGGTGGAAATGTTGGAAAAAATCTCAGTGATTTTAACAGGTGGATTCATCATTTTGTTTATTTCCACACACAGCGTTTCCATTATTGTGGATGAGAAGCTACTTCGATTTTACCAGATGTTGCAGATGAATCCATGGTTTCAGCCGTTCAAGCAGAGTTCATACTGTAATCCCAGTTGGAGTTTTTTCAGCATAATCCAGGTTATTAAGATTACATTTAATCATAGAAAACAGAACAGGAAGAAGATTTGGTTGCTTTTGTTTTAATTCTGTGATTGAAAAGAAAAATGCACATTTGGAAAGTGGAGAATGTTTGTCCTATCATAGACTCATTACAAACTTTTAGCCTTTTTTCTTTCTCATTTTGACCCCGCCCTGTTCACACTCTCCAATAACAGTGGGTTTAATTCTGTTTTCACGTTTATTTGTTTTGTGCCAAACTCTGTGTTTGTTGGCGGTTTCCTACCTTTGTGTGATGGAGTGGCGTGGATATTTGCTCGCTCTTTCCCGCTTTTCTTTGGCTGAAATTTCTATTTTAATGCTCTTATTTTTTTTTATACATGTATTTTTTTTATATATAACTTCAGTCATTTTAAGAAGTCTTTTTCAGCTTCAGGATTTGAAGTCTGAACTTTCAACCCACCGTCTCCTTTTTGCAGTCGTTAATAACGAGCATGTCAGCAAGTCTGTAACTGATCGTTCCAGTTGAGCTGCACGTGTTCACCACACAAAACACCTTAACATTTTCAGATGCCTGTCGCCTTTGGTTCTTTAAGAGGGAATGTTACTTTAGTGGAAGCTGTTACTGTTAATCCTTTGTGTAATTTTTTTTTTCTTTTTTTTTTTTTTTTATGAGCGCGTGTGTCTCCTTTCTCATCTTTGGACCAACAAAGTTCATTCAGATTCTGCAAACATTGGTAAGATTCTACACCAGCCCCGTGTGCAGATTCTGGGTTGACTCAACATCAAGTGCGAGGACAGTACGTGTATATATTTGTTGCTCAAAAAGACGACGACCACTGGGTCTTTTTTTTTTTTTTGGGGTTTGAGGTCCAGTTCTAAGAATAGATTTCTCCAGACTTACCTGCAGGCCACTCTTGGTTTTCAGTACGAACGTGGTCTGTAGCCTGATCCCCCCCCCCCTCCACCCCTCTCTCTCTGTGTGCCTAAAATTAGCCAAGAAATGAGTGTGGCAACATAAGGACATGGTGGTTATGATGTAAATATGGGAAACTAATGACAAACTATTTATTAAAGGTTTATTGTACAATGATTTGCGTCTGTGTGTGTCTGAGTAGATCCAGGGGACTATGGAATCCAAAATAACATTGTTAAATTTGTTTCACTGTTTTCGTCTGTAGCCACGTCTTTCATCAAGTCTTAAGACCTTGGTGTCCAAGTCTCTGACGTAGATGTTTATTTATGTTTGCGTTGATGCAAAAACTGCGACTCTGGGAGGAAGCGGTAAAACAATGTTTTGTGATGCGGTGTTGCTGTAGGTCCGTATTTGCCGTGTCTTCCAGGGTTCATTTCAGATCACAAGTGCAAAAATATAGTGACCTGTTGCAAAGCAGCTCCTGGACAATGGCTCTGTGGCACTGTTGCTATAAATGTGCCTGTAACTCAGAGTGTGAGAGCATCCATCAAAACCTGCTTGAAGCTGCAGCGTATTGTCTTTGCCAACCCTGGAAATGGCACCAGGAAGAAACCTCTCTCCCGGGCAGTACACCTCCAACCCCTCAGACGCACTGGGAAGAGGAAGCGGGCCCTCTGGTGGATGTCGCTCCCGGCCCAGACACGCGACTACATCTTTTCCTGCAGCGTGCTGGCGTCGAGGAAGAGCCTGCAGGATGAATCATGTGTCAAGCTCATTGTTCTTGCAGTCAAACGGGTCTGTGTGAACCTCGATTCCTGCGTTCCCATGTTCTATAAGCAGACCACCAGCGTTCCCTCATATGACTTCCTGCCACATCAGCTATTAACCCAGGGGTAGGTGTGGACCTCAGGACTGTTTCACACACACAAGCTCTCTGAGAAAATCATCCCTTTCCTCAAAGTCACCCCTGGAAAAATACGATAGATTAGAAAGGTTACATGGAGTGACCTGTGAGGCCGGGTCTCCCAGGCTTCTGAGGGAGTTTGCGGATGGTAAAAGTACTGACAGTCACAGAATGTACAGAAGAATAGAGTCGACGGCTCTTATCTCGCTGAACTCTGACCTTGTTCTTTTTACTGTCACATTTGAACAGGGTGCCCCCTATATGTCAGAATCAGGTAACGTTGCGTACGTACTGCTGTGTTGTGAATGCAGCAGATGTCAAAGTCTGTCTCTTATATAAGAACACATTCAATTCTGCTCGGATTGAATTTTCATGTCAATACAGTGAAAACCAGGATCAGTGAGAACTTCGTCCCAAAACTTTAGTTTCTTCACCTCCTGCACTTGATGCCTGTAGTACTTTTATTTCCATCCGACTCATTAAGATATACTTCGGTTACAGTTAGAACTTTTCTGACAATTCTAATTGTGATTATCATCTTATTGACCAGTGTGATTGTGGTTCAGCTGTGATTTCCTGTGGGAGAAGGTCGCAGTAATTATGAAGTCATGTTATGGTCCTATGTGATTAAAAGCTGCATTATTTAGTATTTCATATCTACGTGAAATTAAATGGACGTCACTAATGACTTTGAGCCTCATATGTATCTGGACGTAACTTTTTGCTGTGCCGTTTAATGCCATAAAAAATATGATAACACTCTTTTACAAGACTTTCCTGTTTGGCCTGAATTGCGCGTAAATTGTTTTTAATAATTTACATGTAAATATTGGATGTTGAGTCAACGCAGAGCTGCAACTGGAAGATACGATCTGGGACCAGTCTCTGTTTTGCAACCCTTACCGTAGTTCTCCGTCACGATTTGTTGATTTCTGCTGTCGATTTGTCATAATTGGCTTTGGCGGATTGAGAATCTGGTAAATTTAATGTATTTTATTAATAATTATTAATAAAATTATTAATATATATATATTTTGCAATAACTCAATTTTATTAACCCTAGCACTAGGTGGACAATGAAGTAGTATAAAGTGAGTAGTGTGTTTTGCGGAGTCACGTGACCCAGCGGAGAATCTTTGGTGAGAATCAGTGACAAACAATTTTAACGCAATAAAGTCATCATGAGCCCGGCATGTCCAATATCAGTCGGTCATTACTATCAGAGTAAGATCTGAACACAATGACTGGATTTGGTCAACTTTGCTGGAAGTCACATGAGGTCCCGAGATGTTCACCTCAAAATGCTTCATATGTCAGCGTTACTTGATGTAAGAATCTGAAATTTAATATCGAACATCCCTGTAAGGAAGGAAAATTAAACTCTTTGCGATTGTGATCCACACCAAAGTGAACAGTGTTCAGCTTTGAGCACCTGGGCAGCAGTGAGTGGTGACGCTGCCATGCTCACTGGATTTGGATTTGAACCCCGAACCCATTACACTCAAGTATGTTCCATTAACCACTGGGCCACCACTGCCCCAAAGGGAAAAAGGGTTTTTTTTATCGACGTACAATTATAACGAGTTGACCTCCTCTATTTACTTGTCTCCTTCTGTTTACATTAAGAATAAAGAGTATACAGTAAACATGGTCACCCCCAGCCCTCCCCACCTCCCCCCTCCTCCTCCATCTCCCCCCTCCAGTCAATACCACCAACAGCAGTCAGGGAGATGTGTCAGGATTAGAGTTCAGAGTTCGGAGAGAGACTCTGCAGCCCTGAAGTCCTGAGCAACAGGACATGCTATCAGCTTTGGCGTCATGTGCCGGTGACTCATTGTTTTTTTCGCTTCACTCAAAAACATGTAGAGTAATGATCTGGGTCTGAGCTAAACAGCCCAGAACAAGTTTGGTCCAATTAGAGTCAAATGGAACACTTAATTATTTGGATCCGACTTCCATCAATCTCCATCTGCCTGTAATAAAAGTGTTTGTGTGAAATGGTGTGAAGCCAGTAAATTGGGGACACGACTCTGTGTGTGTGTGTGTGTGTGTGTGTGTGTGTGAAATAGTGTGGTTCTGATGAATGGAAAGTGGGCCAAAGACATGGCCAGTCGTTGGCCATTGGGTTTAATCTCATTATGGAAACCTGACTTCTCCATACTCAGGCCTCCGTAGGAGATTATTCTGAAGGTCCGTAATACCCAGAGGTATACTTAAGACATGCTTTCTCTCTGAGGCCAGATATTACTGCGTAGCAGCGCTGGTCCAGTTGGATCAGTAACTCATAACTTCCAAACTGTCGCTGAGCTTTTGTTCCCAGCGGCTATGCTGCTCAAACCGCAGTGTAAAGTTTACTTAGTCCTTCCTTACTCACGGAGCAATGGACTGTTAATCCACTGTGCTGCTCGTTGGCAGGGCCGGATTAACACCATCTGAGGCTCGGGGCTAATTACCAGGATGAGGCCCTTCATATCGTGTCCCGATCCCAGCGGGGGAACTGACACAAGTCCCTTTAGAAACCAAGAGTGTGGGTGCCGTTGTGTTTTCTTACCAATAATATTTTCCTACCCATGGTTAAAATTACTACCCAGTTTTCACCTACCCATAATTTTTTCCTACCCTCTGTTTAAAAGGTGATAGCACATTTTTATGAAAGTTTAAACAACCATAATATCTTCCTACCCTATGTTTTTTAGCATATTTTTCTTTCTTCTCCTCCTTTCGGCTTTTCTCAGGGGTTGCGACAGCGAGTCAACAATTTCCATGGAAATCTTTTTGTTTTCTCGCATCTTTGATTTGGCCAAAGTTTTAGCCGGATGCCATTCCTGATCCGGGCTTGGGTCCAGCACTAAAAAACACTGGCTTGTGCTCCCTAGTGGCTGGTCTTGATAGCATATTTTTATCAATGTTAAACATCCATAATATCTTCCCACCCTCCATTTTAAAGATGGTAGCATATTTTTATAGATGTTAAACAACCATAATATCTTCCTACCCTCTGTTTTATAGGTGGTAGCATTATTTTATAGATGTTAAACATCCATAATATCTTCCTACCCTCTGTTTTAAAGATGGTAGCATATTTTTATCAATGTTAAACATCCATAATATCTTCTTACCCTCTGTTTTAAAGGTGGTGGCACATTTCTATAGATGTTAAACACCTATACCTAGCCAGATATCAACGTAATTAATCAATAGTCGATGTATAATGTAATTGTAGGGCCAGTGTTGGCCTAGCGGTTAAAAAAACGGGATCCGGGTTCCTTTCTTTTCAGGATAATAATGTTGTATATCGCCTGATAAAAGAGAAACTGCAATATTAAAGTGAGATTTTTCCACCATGGTGTTAGTTCAAAGATTAATTTAGTCTTTTTTATGTTTATTATCAGAAACTAAATGCGAAATATCAAACCAGAGGAAAAGACGACAGATTCTCATCTTATTTGTTGGACAAAGTTCCTCGGTCAAGGACAAAAAACTCCTTCAAGCTCCCAGAAGAAGTCAATTTTCCTACAGTTGAACTGCTGTGGATTTCCGTTCATTTGTTTTCTCATAATTTACAACAGTCTAGATGGAACTTTATTAATCCCTCAGGAGTAAAGTCTAAATGAATAAAAACAACCATTCGAAGCCACCAGCTCTTTGTTTCCCACTGTCATTTATTAAAGAATCACCTGATTTCATTCAACAGTACAAAAGAAGGGAGTTATTTTTGGATTTAATCTGTTATTGTACAAAACAGGATATAATTATCTTGTCTCAGAGCTGCCGCTGATGTCCGCTGGTAAACAGGTAGTGGAAAAGCTGGAGCTGTGGAACATGACAGGAAGCACAATCACAGATATTTCCAGCTCTGCGGAGAGAAAACAAACCAATCTTGGTGTTTTGTCTGATTGTGAAAACGTCCCATGATCAAAACAAAAATAAAATTTTTTCCCCCCTAAAATAAATAAACGGGAATCAGCAACAACGGTAGCTGCCATAAATAGTTATTTTTATATTGCTTAATCAGATTATTCAAATCAGTAGTCGCTGGCCAATCACATACTCCCGTTTTGTTACGGAATCAGGGATTGGACTCCACCAATCATGTGCAAAATATTTAGACATAATCTATTTGTGGGCCAAATATGTAGGCAGAAGTGTGGTCTCATTACTCCTAACAACATTAGGTGGGAAGCTGCTCAACATAACGGCACCTTTGAGGGGCCCCTCATGTGACCCTGCCCTGGTAATTTGGAGTTTACTGCTCTACATTACACGTGGGGTTTTTAACCACCTGGTTAACTATTAACTGCCTGTCTTTTCAGGTTTAGATAAAACAATCAAAAACATCCACATGATTCTTTTTTAGTCTTTTTTTGCAATTTCCAAAAATACTTTTGAGCATAAATCTTTTTTTGAAAATTGAATTCCTAATTTTTAATTCCTAACGGATTGTTTACATCATTTATTGACTTTTTTCCCCCTTAATTTTCCCAAAAAGAAACTGTTAAAGTATAAACAAAGTTCAAATTAATCATTTTATATCAATAGGTGATTGATAATAAATTATTATTATTATTATTATATATTATTATTATTTTCTATTACACAGACCTCATGTCTAATGTTGTTCTTCTCAGAATAAAGATATTTTTAGCATCTATGAAAAAACAACTATTTTGACAACAATGCTTTTTGAGTTTTATTAGTCAAAGGGAACAGGAAAAATATTCTACATGTTTTTCTTTGATGATATTAATGTTTATGTAAATGGAAAAAGAAAATTTATTTTTTACTGATGAAATACAGGATGCAGCAGAAATGCACTGATTTTTTTTTTTTTTTTTTTTTGTCTTTTGCATGAGGTGGACCAAGGATCCATCACAGGTGTGAATGTAGTGTGAATTGAATTAATCATTTTATATCAATAGGTGATTGATAATAAATTATTATTATTATATATTATTATTATTTTCTATTACACAAACCTCATGTCTAATGTTGTTCTTCTCAGAATAAGGGTTTTTTTTAGCATCTATGAAAAAACAACTATTTTGACAACAATGCTTTTTGAGTTTTATTAGTCAAAGGGAACAGGAAAATATTGTACATGTTTTTCTTTGCTGATATTAATGTTTATGTAAATGGAAAAAGAATTTTTTTTTTTTTTTGTCTTTTGCATGAGGTGGACCAAGGATCCATCACAGGTGTGAATGTAGTGTGAATGGTTATTCATTGCACGGTCTCAGGGGCAGCACTCTCCACGACTGACACCCAAATCACACTGCACCATGTTGTGAGCCTTCCTGTGGGTGGTGAGTCGGGATGGTGCTATGATCAGAGCACCTCAGTCTGGACTCGAACCCCAAACCTTCCTCAAACCCTAGGCTACCACTGCTGCAATGTGATTGGTTATTTGTGTGTGATTAAATAGTGAACTGTGTCACCTGTCAATCGCCTACATCTACCACCACCACCACCGCAAAAAGAGTTAGTATCGACCTGTGGTGAACATACCCAGCAGGGGGCGGTAACACAACACCAAGGATGGAGTGCTGCTGTCAAACTAAGAGAAGAAAAAGTAAAAAAGAATTGGTTTTAAAGGCTTTTCTATTCATTTCTGATTCTTTTAACTTGTTTGAACATTTTTTATGTTGTCATAGTGAAAATAAAGAAAATATTTCTTAAAAAAATAAATCAGGGTTCTGTAAGTACAAGACTTTAATTACAGATTATTTTAAGTTTGGGGGAAATATGACAAAATGAAGATGATCAATACAATTCACAATAATTGAAGTGAATTAAAACATTTTTATCGATTTTCTTTGTCTGGTTTTAATGTTGTTTATCTGTTTACAACTCGACATTGAGAATAATTATGTGATATCTGTAAAATTTATATTAGTTTTGGCCCCGATAATAAAAATGTGATAATAAAAGACTTGTTCTGCCAAATTTTCTAGAATCACACACCAGGTTTTGGAGACTTTTACCTCAGTTCTGGGGCCAAATGGCAACATATACATGGGTATTGGTCAATATCGGATTCGGAAAACAGTTTGGACAATATCGGCATAAGTATTTATTAGACATTCCTAATTTAATCTGAATACCTTTTAAAATTGACACCTTCTTGTGATATTTTTTATTCTTTTCCATTTAATTTTTATTTATTACTGGGTCAGTTGGTGGCCTAGTGGTTAAGGAAGCGGACTTGGGCCAGCGAGGTCCACGGTTTGAATACAAAGGTTACATTTCATTGTTGTCTTGTTTATTTGTCCATATGAGAGTAAATGAGAATATATGGAAAATAATGACTGTAAAATCAATTTATATGTAGTTTTCCCCCCTACATGTTGGCTGTGTGTGTGTATTATGTACCATCTAGGCCTCCTGGTTCTTCTCTGTATGTGTTTGTCTTTTATGAATCAAACCACAGCTCTGCACACCGCTGTGTTCCACTCTAACTGCTGTCTCCAACCGCCTGACACTTGGATGGGTTTGTTGTGTAATCCAATAAGCTCCAGTCCGTATTTCCCCTGAAGCCCATCTGGCTCACTGGCAGGGTTTGTTTACTGGCGGAGAGGCTGGGAAGGAGAAGCAGAAGTGGATCCTGCAGGTCCTGCTGGAGAGGAGACTCTAGTCGACCATCTACCTCCGTCTGAGCAAGAAGAGGAGCAAAGAATCATCGTCGCAACTGCAAAAACTTCTCCCTTCCATACTTGATCGTCGCACCTGGGAGCTGAGGGAGCGGGGAGCGCCGCTCGGATCCTGTTTGTGTTAAGGATTCCTGAATAAGCATTTAAAAAAACTGTAAATATCAATAAAAGGGGAAATCGGGAGCTGCTGCTGCTGGAAGTGTTTGGTCCATTTCTCCAGAATTTCGCCGCAATCTCTGCACCGACCAAGGGAAACAACAGCAGAATTCTTACAAACCCACGCTGCTATTTCGCAAACAGGCGAAGCTGCGTTGAGTCTGGATGTTTGCTCGAACGCTGAGGATTTTTTTTTAACCCTAAGAGAGGCAAACGTTGACGCCACGCATGCCACAGCCTGCAGTCAACGGCTTCCATAACACTTCAGAGTTCAGATAAGTCGGTCGTGTTTGACACCCGTTTGGACCCGCGCTGTCTTTTCTGGTCGCACACGAATTAATTGCGTACAAACTGCGTAAGATTATTGCACGTAAAAAAAAGTGAATAACGAGCTGCCGTAAAGCGCAGCGTCAAAACTTAAGTCCGGCCTGGACTAGACGGGATCGAGGCTAACGATCGTTAGCTCCTCCTTCCCGAAGCCTCCGTTGAGGCTCGTTTTAAATGACTTTTTTTTGTCATGACACGGGCAAACTTACACGGTTTGGCTTGATTTGTTTTATTTTATTTTTCTTTATGGGAGGACACGACGCGGAGCTGCGGTGAACGGCGTCGTTCCATGCGGAGGCTACCAACTTCGGCTGCAGCCGTTTGACTGAAACACGCTGGACTCGAACCTCCGCCCATCTTCCGGAATGTCTTTCCTTTATTTTTGTTTACCTGTTGGGCCACGCCGCAAAACAAAATCCCTCTCCTGAAGGCATCCTCCTTTATTTTAACCACAACTTCACCTCCCTCCTGAACCGAGGAATATTTTTCTGTTACCGGACCGGAGTGTGAATGGTGTGCTACCCAGAGACAGTGATGTGTCTGCGGACTTGGTGTTTAGTTTTGACCGTCGCCTGCTTCGTGATGAGCTGTCATCAAGTCACCGCAGAGAGTGAGTATCTGATCCACACCGCACCGACATCAGCCATTTTATCTGACTGAAATAATCCGTTATCACGGCGCGAATGTCTGTTCACGGCTGCGACATGACAGCGAAACGGGACGTGCTGTTACAAGTGGGAGAGTCAGAGTCGAGGAAAAGTTTTTATCCATAGTTTTGATACACACAGGGAATAATACGAGTGGTTATAGTAAAATTATGAGTGAGAATAAATGTTGAAAAAACAATAAACATGAAATACCTATCGACGTTTTAGTTAAAGGTAAATAAATCTAATTATTCAGTCGAAATCCTTAGTTTTGATACACATGAAGAATACGAGTGATTATAATATCATTCTGAGTGAAAAAATGTTCATAAAACCCAATAAATATTTAATATTTATCGAAGTTCTTAGTTAAACAGTAAATAAATCAAATCATTCTGTCGAAATCCTTAGTTTTGATTCACATGGAGAAGAATACGAGTGATTATAATATCATTCTGATTGAAAAAAATGTTCATGAAACCCAATAATTTAATATTTATCGAAGTTTTTAGTTAAACAGAAAAAAAAATTAAAATATTCTGTGAAAATCTGTTAAATTATAATTTAATACAGTTGTTATATTCATACCCAGTATGTATATGTATATTGTTGGCACACAAATTCCTACATATCTTATTATTAATATTAAAAATATGTGTATATTAAGCAAACTTCCAATTTGTCTTTATAAAAACAATTTTAGACAGATTTTTTTTACTTTTTCTCTTCATTTTCCTAATGCAAACATCAGTATGAGGTCAGAAGACATTGGTATTTAAAGCAAATTTTGAGATTTGATGCTATTTTATTGTGAAAATAAAATAGTTGGAGTGCATCCTATTTGATTACATCATATTTTGGATCATGAATAAAATGATCAGTCAACTAAATGTCTTCAAGGTGAAGTGATGCATTTTGAGTTATTGCTAATTCAGGAAAAATCCGGAGAATAAATCAAATCTGTTCTTTTAATTCACCAGCTTCTGTCACTTAAAAGTTTCATCTAAACATTACAAAACCAACCTAATATTTATTTAATGCATTTAATCACAATTAACAATTAAATAGACAATAATAACAGTAAAAATATCATGATAATATTCATAAACAACCGTCCTAGTGAACATTATTGTTGTAAGAACCATTAGGCTTCCTGTTGCCATGCTGTCACAGTGATTTCTTCTTCTCTGGTGATTGTTTTTGAACCACAGAGAGCTGCACTGAAGGAACAAAGGTCAGAACTTATCGGCCGTTTTAGTTCTGCAGGGTCTGTAAACAAAATGTTTTGTCCCAAATAAGCCGGCGTTGGGACATTTAACATGAATTTATTGTCCGTCCGGTCCAGGGACGATTTGTAGCTGCGGTCACTGAAGGAAGGGAACAATAAGCCCCCTTCAAAGCTCCTGACAATCCTTTATATTCACAGCCCACAGACCCCATTGATAACCATGGAGGTGCTGATCAACCCTAGACATTTACACGTTACCCAAACGCCACACAGGCTGCGTCATCTCACACTGTTGGATCTTCTTTAAAATGCATTTTAAGCAACTAAGAAATTCACAGTAAAGGTGTAGGTTGACCTGCAGTGGATATCGGCCAGTTGTTTCACTCATAAAACTGACAATAAATCAGGCAACTATTGTATTTTCACTGTGTTTTATGAAACAGGTCTGTATGTACGGACATCCTACCAAGTCTGCAGACAACAATACAACCTTTTTCTTAATTATTATTATCATTAACATTTGAACAAAGGGTAATTGCAGTAACGTTGGCGAGGCAGGAGTAACATTAACCTTAATCAGTTTGAACTCCTTCAACCTGTCAGTCGACACCATAGAAACATAGAATTTCTCTGTATGTAATTTTTATTATTTATAATATTTTTGTATTATTGATATAAGATGGTTTGGACATGTTCAGAGGAGGGACAAAGGATACATTGGTAGAAGAATGATTCTATAGACAGAGCTACCAGGTAGGAGACAAAGAGGAGATTGATGGACGCAGTGAGGGAGGACATAGTTGGAGCAAAAAAGAGAAGATATAAAGAACAGGGTTGAGATGGAAATTGTTGAATCGCTGTGGCAACCCTTGAAAAAAAGGGACAAGACGAAAGGAAAAGAAGAAGAATTATTGAGAATGTTTGACAACGCCTGCCTCCAAAAACACCAAGCTCTCGACTTCTTTCCACAAACAAACCCTTCCTAATCACAATTAAAGAGCATAAATATATATATATTTATTTATACATGCAAATAAATTAAATTAAATTTCATCTTCTCGTTTTTTCCAACCTCTTATGAAATTTTTTGCATGCGTGCGTGTGACAAATTGAAGTCCTTGATTGTTCAACTCAAGTGATTGATTGATGAGGACAGACAGTTGTGGATTGGACATATATTGGCCAATGTATTGTTTAAGTTGTGCTTTAAAGCCTCTTATCAAGGAGGACTTTTCACTGTTGCCATTTGTTTATACTGTGAAGGCAAAATTTAGGACACAAGTAATTGAAATGTTTTTTTTTTCCTTCTGAAATGATCTCTCTTGAATCATAAAAACCCAAATATGTGCCTGTAATACAAGCACAGCCCCCATTGATTCCAGTTTGTTTGTGTAATGTTACGGGGGGAAATGTTAGATAATATTTAAAGGAGGAGAGTGTGTTACTGTTTACGTGTTCTCTGTTTACGCACAACATGTGCGCGTCCCCAGGCCCAGCTTCAAATCCCAGCGCAACAAGGATCCATTGTATTTTATTTATCCAAGAGATTGGAAAGATGTTTGACACGTGATCAGATTTTGGTGAAAAGTGAATGGAGTGATGTCAGCAAACCAGTCAGAACAAGATCTTTGGAGATATAAATCAAAAAGTATTTTGTTTTCTTTTTTTGCGCTGCACTCTCCTACCCCCAAAACACACACACACTCACACACACACTCTTCTACACATTGCTCCCAGACCTAAGGTTGACCAACAGAATGGAAGATTTGCAGCAGGGCCTCTCACTGGCTGGTTTCATGAAGTGTACTGAACAGCGGTGAAGGGAAAAACTCTTCTTCTTCACTGCCTGGACGAGTAACGCACTCAGAAACATTAATTTATGGGCAGTGAAAACTTCCCAACTTACTGTTGCACTGCAGCTCATCCAGAGCCGAGTGTGTTTGCATGTGTACAACCTAAATAATAACCCAGTTACTAACAACGTCTGTGTCGTAGTATCTTTTTTTTGTCTTTTCTCTTTATCTCAAAAAGGGGAATAAAAAGCTGGTTGTTTACATCAGCCGGTTCTGTTACCAAAACTGCAAAAATGTTGCTGAATTATCTCATGATTTGAGATTATTTTGGAAACAAGACTTTTTCCAAGTACTCTTATGTTGTCTTATTCACATTCATCACAACTGAACTTCTGTGGTTCTTAAAAACAGAGATTCTCTTGGAGAAATAGCTCAAAAATTGATCCGTTTTCAAGGAAAAACTTTTTGCTTGGTTTCAGATACACTAGAAACAAGTCCTTATGGCAATGTTTATCATGTAAACAAAGTCATGCTTTTCTCCATCACCCTGATGCAGGTAGTAAATATCTACAAAGGCAACATCAACCATCAGTGAATGGTAAAAGCGAGAAGACGGAAAGGCTGAAAAGTAGGCGCAAATTTGTTTAAAAAAAAAGAAAAAACAACTTCAAGGTTGCACTGGTTTCTTTTCAAAAGAAATCTGATGAGGAAGTAAGTGTTTACGATACACGTCTACTCATTACAATCACAACGCTAGGGTCCAACATGTTATATATTGATAATTATGGTCAATAAACGCCTTCCCTGTCTTGATGTAGTCGCCTGCATTTCAGCGGAAGGTGTTCCCAGAGAACCACACCTCACGTAAAACATTCTTCTTTAAACTGATAATTACATAGTAAACATGGTTGGCGGTTCATCAAGTGCATCCAGCAGAACCCTTTATTGTAAAACATGTAGTCCAATAGTCCAGTGGTTCTCACCTGGTCTCACTCTGGGACCCACATTTTCCTGTGGTCACTAAGACGAGACCCACTCTTATATTCAAACCAAGCAAATTAATTTTCTGAAAGAAAAAATCTTTTTAAAAAATCACTTATTTTAGTATACTCATTTTATTCAGAGTGTGCCTTTCAAAATAAGAGATTTTCTAAAATGAAACACATGCTCAACAGCTGATCCACGTTATTTCGATTTTCGACCAGCTTTTCGCGACCCATTCAGAACGGGTCCGCGGCCCACTTTTGGATCAAGACCCACAAGTTGAGAACCACTGCTATAGTAAATCTTTGCTGTATGTAGGGATTGATTCTCTGCAAAAAGAAGATAGATATATTGGATGGTGTCTTTGTCCGGCAGTGGTGTCCTAGCGGTGAAGGAAACAGTCTTGGGTCCACAAAACTCATGGTGCGTTGTGATTTGGGTGGCAGTCGTGGAGACTGCTGCACCTGCCGCCAGGCAACAGACGAAGCGGAAGAAGATGAATGAATAAAAAAAAATGTTTGACCTTCAATACTATAAAAACATACTATAATCTCCTGAGTGAAACCTGATAAATGACGTCTTTCTGAATCTTCATAATCTCTCAATGAGCTGCAGCCTAAATCCTACAACAACAGAGAACTTAGGTCATAGTCAGGTGTGCACCAACAAAGACTAAATACTGTAATTAAACCAAATAACGCCTCGGCTAAGTATAAATTTAATGGGTGTGCACACTAATGAAACAATCCAATTGTACTTTTCCCCCGGAAAGATTTTTTTTTTTTTTTTTTTTAATTCATTTAGTGGTGAAGGAAGCTCGGCTTCGGGTTCAACTCCACAAGCTGCCAGGTTGCCATTAAGGTGCGGCTCACCACCCACATGTAGGCTGTTGAAATGATTTGTTAAATAAAAATGGTGTGTCTACACTTATCTATATACTAGTTTAGCTTTGAAAGAATATCATGTAATCTACGAGGTCTTAGGATTACGTCTGTTTAGGTCAGTGCTTCTTAAATAGTGGGGCGGGCCCCCCCGGGCAGGCGCGGTGGGATGCTAAGGGGGGGCGCTTATGACCCTGGGGAACATGCTTTTTTGGTGAACAAAGCTCTACAGATGATATTATAGTGGAAATTGAAGAAAGTTGGCGTAAAAAAATCAATTTTGGAAATACATTCATTCAGTCATCTTCGTCTTCTTGTCCGTTACCAGGTCGCAGTGGCAGCAGTCTCCATGACTGCCACCCAAATCACACCGCACCTTCCTGTGTGGGGATGTCACATGTCTCTGTTTTTGTGTCATATTATTTTGCCATCATATTAATAGTAATTGTGACGGTCAAACACCAGAACAGGTGTTTTTAACTGTTAAAGCATCAGGTGGCCTTGATTTATTCCCCTGATCAGACGGGCGTAAAGTCAGGCCTGGGATGGAACTGTCAACTCCCCGTCACCTCAACACACACATTGCTCACACACTTCCAGCGATATCTCCAGTACCAAAGTCAGGAGAGTGTTTAACCTGCGCACAAAGGACTGGATTATGGAGTTGTCGTGCTCAACAATAGCAGTGTAACTCAAGATGACAGGTTAAAAATGATGCTCGGCGTGAAGGGTGACACACCTGCTCTCCAAAGGTGTCATTTCAAGAAGCTTTATGTGACACATCTTTACCTTTGACACGGTGCTCCTGTTAGGAGGAAGTCGACTTGTTGTTATGCTCCTACACTCCGAGGTAATGATTAGCGCACTGCCAACACGGTCCTTTACGCCCACGTGAACTTAAAGGTTTTTTATCCGACTGATATGTGTTGTGTCACGGCCTGTAAGTCTTGGCCCAGCTTTTTTTTTAAAGCTTCAAACCCCCCAGTTTGCATAGTTTAAAAAGAGGGACGCGGCATGAAATGCAAAGATGGAAGGAGAAACCAAATAAAAGACTTCAAAGAAGTGAAACAAAGAGCTAACAGTGTGGAATTGGACCAGTGTGGACAGTTTGATTTGGTCAAATCGATTCTTTTTTCTTTGACGAATAATAAAACTGTACTTTTAGGAGAAGCTCTGAAGTTTGTGAAGTATCTGCAGCGAAACAAACCAAAAGTGATTGAGTGTTTGGTGGAAAGTTTAGATCAGGGGTCTCAAACCTGTGGTCCGTGGGCCATTTGTGGCCCGTGGAGCGATATTTTGTGGCCCCCACCTTAATGTGAAAGTTGAATTATTGAGGGGCCCTACAAGATTTATTTACAAGACTTGCCTGAAGTGTAGTATAACATGAAAACTGGTTTTTTTTTATTTATTCATTTTCATTTTTTTTCTTCTGTATTAAACATTAACTGCTAATGCGACCCTTTGGCAAAAATGACGCTGAACTTAATTGAGTTAAAATTCTCGCTGGTTTAGATGATCGAGAATTGACGTTTCTTAATGACTTATTGAAGGCAATATCTTTATTTATATGGTGCAAAAAAATTGAGATGCAACATGAGATATTAAAATAAAGTAAAATATTTAATCCACTGTAACATAAAGTAAAAATAATAAAAATTTAATCCATCAGAGTAGTAGCACTAGTGTCTCATGACTGGAATGAATAAAAATGAATAACTGCGTTAGACTTGCGAAGTACTTAGGATACAGTGGCTCCGTGAGTGGACCGTGTTCTTGGCTGTGCCATCTGTGGAAAACAAGTGACTAATATCTACCTTATCACTGCACATGCAAACATATGAGAGCCTGCTCTACTGAGGTGTGCTTTCATCCTTTGACCATGAGCTGCAGGTTGTAGTAATTGAACTTAATAACTGCTGTAATGTCTAATCCCGGGTTGTTGATTTGATCAAAATCCTCAAAATCTCATTTAAAAACCAGGATCCGTTTGTTTTCATTCCGTTCTGTTTTCTGGTTAAAGATTAAAATGTGATCAATTTCAGTTTTTCGCAGTAACCGCAGCCTCACTGTAGTAAATACTTTTTCTTGCGTCTCCTCGGTGAATATTACATCACACGTTGGTCCGTAAACAACGCATGCACCTCGTCGTCCTGTGGTTAGTTTAGGGCGCAATTTGAAGAACAACAAAACAAACGCATCTCAGTTTTAGGGAAGTGTTGCAATCAGTGCTGCGTGTGTGTTCATGCGAGCTCATTGGGGCCTCACTTCTCTGTGAGGCCCAGCGGTAATGTTCACCTTCAGTGGTACAGCCCTCCGAGCCCCTTCACTCTCACAGCTACCCCCCCAACCCCCACCCCAACACAACATGCCTGCCTGTTGGTGCCTGCAGCTGCAGTCAAATTACAGTGGGTTTCTGAGCTGCGAACAGATGGTGAAAGTGAAAGTTTCTTGAGTTTCTACCTCCTTCGTTGTTGCCCCTCAGTTAGGGAAAGGTACTGTATGTGTGGTGCGTTACACTCAGGAGGAGTCGACGGGATGTTGGGTTAAATTTAGGACTCTCATGTGACTCCGGCCTGCGTGATTTGCATCATCACATTTGGCCTGATTTATGGCGAGTACAACAGAACATGTTCATCAGGGCGTACATGGAGACATGACACTTGACATGTGTGCGTCGCGCTGGGTTGTAGTGTAACGACCGTTGATGGCAACGTGTTGTTTACACTGGTACGGACTTCCCTTGTTCACCTTTCTAACGTTGTGTATTTCCACACTTATTCATTGGTTGCACTGCTCCGATAATAAGCCCCGTCATTTCTTCAATTAGTGAAAAACAACACATTGACCACTGATTGTTTTTCTGTCTCTAGTCCTGAAAGTTTTCAAAACACTAAGAACTAAAAAAAAGTTAAGCTTTATTCATTTTATTGTTCAATTAATAAAATTACACCTGATTCTGATAAAAATATATAATAAAAGTCCATTAAGCGATCAAAACCTTTGTTGAAATTGTTTTTTTTTTTTTCATCTTTCTCTGGATTTTTTTTACTCTCGTTAAAAAAACGTACTTTATTAAAAACTAATTTTTATAAACAATTAAAAACTATTCAAATTATAATTATTTTCTTATTTTAAAAATTTTATTGTGTATCCATAAAGAAAAAAACACAGTTTTTTTAATCAGTTACAGTCACATAATTTGTGTTATGAACTGTTAATTTGCCTAAAACTTCACCTCAGTCCTGCTGTACTAATAGAGATAGAGTCTAACGGCATGAGCCAATAGAAATCTGTTCCTCTAATGACCCTAACGGCTAGTTTGTGATGCCATTGTGGTCCAGTCTGGCTCAAAGTAGGTGACGTATGAGGAGCCAGCTTAGTTGCTGTAGTAACCTTTGTGTTGTCTCCCTCCTAATTCTGTCCTGCACCTGGTTGTTTTGCCTGATTTGTGTCACGTCCATGCAAACTAAACTCCGTCACCTTCCCCACGACAACAAAACTTGTATGCGAGCATGTGGGGTGATGGTGTTTTTTTTTTTTTTTAACTTTTCTTTCCCCTCTCACTTTTGCCAGAGTTTTGTTCCTAAACTAAGTATTCGCACATGGTGAAGTCAGCCTGGCCAGTTCTTTCTCCGCTTTAAAATTCCTCACTTACACACCAGGGCTGCCATGTTGCAGTTTCCAATGTGAGCCACTATTAGTACGGCTGGAGTGTATTAGATTTTCTATTGGGAATGTTGTGCTAAAAATACTGGGCAGGCTGAAAGTGTACACTGATAGGAGTTTGGACCCGCTGCCCTGTGATGACTTGCCTTCTCCACAGGGTCACTCTGTCTTCAGCTGCGTCCACACAATCACTATCTCCTTGTATTGTGTGCTGACAGCGCTCTGGGCTGATAAACAGTTTTCTTTGGCCGTGTGTGTGGAATCTTAAAGCCTTTTGTTGTCACTGTCTTCCTAAAGAACCTCTCGCAATCTCCTTTACCGTGCAGTCCTGTTGGCCGTGAACTTGCTGAAAATACAGTTTGTTTTTTTCCCTGTCTTCTGGAAAAAAAAGTTCACACCTACTGCAGGCGGAGTGAAAATCCTTTTTTTTTCCAGTTTGCTGTAGGTTTAAACGTGTTTTCAGCTTTGTATGTATTTCATACTGGCATCATGAATGTTCCATTCTGGCCCAGTGACTGGACTGGCGTTTACATACACAGGTAAAGCAGTCGTCTTGTGCCGTTACGCAACAGAACGTGTAAAATGACTCTCAGGCCTTAAAGACCTGCGCGCCGAGCTGTTATGTCGCCTTCCAACAAGATCTGAACCAGTTGGCCTGATGCGCCCATCTCAACGGTGGGTCGCCGGGTAAACAAACACAGCCCTCTCACCAGGCAGCACACCTCCAGCTGCACCCGTGACTTGTGAACTGTAAAAACCGGGGCTGGAATGTCCCACGATGCACCTGCAAAAGAAAACAGCTTTATGACCACCATTACTGGTGTTATGTCACAAGCACACGCTTGTGACAAAGACGTTGGCACATCTCCAGAAGAGAGAGAGCTTAGGAAATCCTCGTACTTGCATACGCAACTCCACGCGTGTGTTTGATATATTTTGGAGAGTCTTTCTGGACCTCAGTGTGTGTTTTTTTTTTTGCTCAGCTGGAGCTCAAATGAAGTACGAGAAAGATCTGATGTGTTCTCCCGGTGTACGAGAATCACTCCAGGTTTTCATAATTTACAATTTTGGTTTTTTTTTTCGGTAAGGAAATGCAGATTTTCTCCAATAATGTTGTAAAAACGTCTTCAGATCGTGTGCGTGTTGAAAATATGAAGGTATTTAAAGGTGCAGTGTTACACCCGTCTGTTGATGCGACATAGTGAAGGTATTACTGGTTAAATCCGATCATGTGTCTAAGTCACGACTGACAATGTTCCATATCTATTAACAGTCTATTAGTACATCATTCCCACTCATAGTCAAATATTTTTAAAGCATTAGCTTAGTTTTTTTGTGTGTGGTTTCCAGTTACAGTAGCGACACCACAAATCTTCTCGGCACAAACCGGGATGAGCTCAGTCCTGCTGCGATGACAGCGCTCCTTATTTGATGGTGGCCCGCTGCCAGATATGTGGTTTCTAAACAAAATGTCAATGAAAATAGTCTGGTCTTCATCAGTGTCAGAGACCCAGCAGCGCACTCCTCAGTAAAGTAATCCCTCTAATTACTAGAAGATACTTTGCTGGTTCTTTCCTCACCTCCTCCAGCCTGTCTAACTTCATGAACCCTGTTTTTCCAGTTCAGAGAGCAGACGCGTTGCTTAATTTCCTCGTCCGTGTGCAGCAATCCCACTGCAGGAATGTTTTCTCTTCATCCAAAAGTCATCATTGTGTCACTTTCTATTGTCCTGCTGTCCATCAGCTCAGACGACATGAAAGGTTTTTATCACGTTGCACGATTCCCTTACAGTCGATCTGTTCCATATGAATAATAGCGACCTTGTTGTAAATTTATGTCTCCTGGACACAAGGATGAACCAGGAGAATTTTGCTTGACGATGAACAAAGTTTTTTTTTAGTTTTGACTGAAGAAATGTATAGATCAGCAGTCTCAAACTCATAAGTGTTTCACCAAAGGGACACATTAGCAGTTAATGTTCAAAATTGAACAAAAAAATGTTGAAAATGAAATAAAAAAATCAGTTTCCCACTGTAATACAACACAGACGAATCTTGTAAAACTCACATTCATCCACAGCAGTGTCTACCACCGAGTGCATCCAACAAAACCATTATTTTAGCATCGACTTACAGTAGAATCCTTAAAATCCTATACATTTTGTGGGCCCTGCTAACATTCAATTTTCACATCAAGCTGAGGGCCACAAAATATCGCTCTCCCGGCCACAAATGGCCCACAGCCCGAAGTTTGAGACTTCTGATATAGATGTATGGCAGCATTTAGAACTTATAAACCACATTTCCTCAAATCCCTTTTTGATACAAACTAAACAAAAAATCCCTGAAGGGTTTTTCTATATATTAGGAAAAAACCTTTTTAATTTATGTTTTTTTCCCCCCAAAAACTAGACATTTTCTCCTATTTCCAATTATTATTCCTTTTTTTTTCCTAATCTTGTCAAATAATAACATATCCCATTTCTTGTCTTTCCAGTTTGTCCCAAGCAGGACATCAGAAACAGTGTGGAGAACCTCCATGATCTGGAGAACTGCACTGTGATTGAAGGCCACCTCAAGATCCTGCTCATGTTCCGGACCAAGCCAGAGGATTTCCGGGGCCTCAGTTTTCCAAAGCTCACGGTGATCACTGACTACCTGTTGGTGTTCAGGGTCTACGGCCTGGAGAGTCTCAGCGACCTCTTCCCCAACCTGACGGTCATCCGGGGCAACACGTTATTCTTCAACTATGCTCTCGTCGTGTTCGAAATGCTCCAGCTGCGCGAGATTGGCCTCCACAGCTTGATGAACATCACACGTGGAGCTGTGAGGATCGAGAAGAACCCAGATCTCTGCTACCTCTCCACTCTGGACTGGTCCAAGGTTCTGGATTCGGTGGCAGACAACTACATCATGGCCAACAAGAATGAGAGGGAGTGCGGGAACGTGTGTCCAGGGGCGGCCGTCGGAAAGACCACCTGTCCGACCACAACCATCAACGGACACTTCAGTGAACGCTGCTGGACTCAGAGCCACTGTCAACGAAGTAAGAGAACTATTCATATATAATCATATAAACAACGACATAAAAATGAGGTGAAGACTGTCCACTGTCCACATTCACTTCCTTAATGTCCCCACATACAGTACGTATCTATATCAGTGGGGGGCCATCAGGTCCAGCAAAGCCTTCTCTGCTTGCCCTAAACATACCCAGAAAGACACATTTATCCATTAATATTTTTTAATAAAATTGCCTTATTATTTATTATATACTGTATATTTTGTATAAATACAAATGATTTTTTTTACCTTCAAAAAGTTGGATAAAAACCTTTTATCCAACCATATTTTAGCTAGCTAGTGTTGTCATATGCCATGAAATCTGCCAGAGCCTTCAAAAACAAAAGTGAAGGCTCTGTCCGCTGTGAAGTGAATGGACAGAGCCTGTTCAGTTTACAGCACACAGATCAATCCAATCATCTTGCAAGATTGTGACCTCAGGGCCTTCTAGCTGGCCCACTGAGAAGGCGTACGTATATACATATATATATATACACTTTATTGTATTTAAATACATATGTAAATACATGAACTGTATATGTTTAAATATATTAATTTATATATGTATAAAAATACATAAACGAAATATAAACTCCCTTATAAACTAAAAAGCCACAGAGTCACCGAGTCATGTATTAATGTTTACACAAGAACTGACAAGTTTGGTGTGTAAACAGCCTTTGTGCCTGTATCCTTAATGTGAACCTACCAGTCTTCACCCTCACTATAGACCGTAGCGCCGTCCTCCGTGTGGACGAGGTGGAGACAGAGAACATGTGCTGTTCTCTCGGCTTTGGCAGCGAGAACAACAAGCCCACTCGCTGCGAGCTGCCAAAAGTCCAGCGCAAAGAAGAATTTTGTGGATGGGTGATGTGTGAACACCTCAGCTCGCACCATTACGTAACAATCTGCTGAACGGACTAATCTCTCCGCCCGTGTGTCTCTTTAAAGCTCCCACTGTATCGGCGAAGTTTAGTGAAACCATTTGTTTAACGGCTGTGTGTTTTTTTTTTTTTAATAGCTTTTCCACTTATTACTTTTGGCTTAAGGTAATTTCAAAAGACTTAAAGGCATTTGCAGAGTGGGCCCAGACGGCTCATTGTCAAATTGTGGCGATGTGGTCCATGTCAAGGCGGATACGTTACATAAAGTTGTCTCTGAGCCGATGGTTTTCTAATTGTTTGCCATTTTTTTCCTGATGGATCAACAGCAGATGCTCGTCAGCGAGCGCTGATCCGCAGCCATGGGACTGCGTCGGGCACGGGCAGGGCCTGTGGGCCTGTGGTCTGGGATCTGCGGTTTTCTTTGCCTACTTTCACTAAAGCATGAAAAGACCCGTCAAGCCCCAGCTCTGACCGCAGGGGAGAGAGAGAGGGAGCGCTGGTCTTTCTCTGCCCTCCTCAGATGTAGGGCTTTTTATAGACACACTGTAGTTTTTCAAGCCAGCTACTTGTTGCACTTTTTCCCCTCGCGCTGCTTACCTGCTGCTGCTGCTGCTGCTGTGACTTCATTGTTTTTCATTTCGTGTCATACTTTCTACAGCCTCATTACAGAAGCCTACGCTTGTGTAATACATTTGCTTTTCCTTCTTTAAGCCTGTTTTTGGTGCTGTCTTGGCTGGTTTCAGTCATTCCTTCACAACAATCTTAAATCAAGTCAATATGAGAGTCGATGTTTTTGCTCCTGGTGTCTTCAACCATTCAGGAATATTTTCGAAATGTTGCAATCTTGAGAAATATGTTCTTTTAAAAAAACAAAAAACAAACAGCCAATTGTAGGCAGTGATCTCACCTTATGACCTGAATAATTCCATCACCGCCCATTGAAGGCCTTTATGGTGATGGTGAACCACTTTGCAAAAAGAACAAGTCATTGGTCAACGTGTCAGATCTGTCAGGAACTCCACAAAGCTGCAGAACCACAAGGCTTGGACCAGCGCCTGTGTTTGGACTCTGCGTCCATATCTATTCTCACCTCTTTGAACAAAACAGCCTCCACAAATTTTTCTCTCCGCTTTAATGGTGGATGTGGTGCGTCCCTTTTGGCCTAAGTGGCGAAGCACGGCTGCAGGAGACGCTCTTCATCAGAGGTGATTAGATTTAACCACAGGCTGCACTAATACACTCCATACACACGGCCAAATGTCAAAACAACAACCACTCTGTGCAGCAAAGGTTTTGGGTTTTATTTAAGATGGAAATATAGAGCTTTCTATGTAACATGTCATCAATCAGCTGATGTATCAGAGTTCAGCTCTATGACCTGGACCATAGTTAATGGGAATATTACGGTTTTAATTCACGATTTACTGTGTATTATAATGGGCCTGTGCATTTACTGGCTGTAAGGATGACAGCTCATCCTGAAACATACTGGCAGCTGAGAAAACTGGCCCTGATTCAGCCTGAAAAGCTGCAGACGCCACATGGTGTTTTTTGAACTGCTGGCGTGAACGACCAAATCTGTCCTCAAAATCATTTTTAACTATTTATTTGTGAGATGGTGAATCAAGTTGCCGTCCGCACCATGTTTTTTT
Organism: Paraplagusia blochii; assembly: GCA_016785265.1. Lineage (NCBI taxonomy): Eukaryota > Metazoa > Chordata > Actinopteri > Pleuronectiformes > Cynoglossidae > Paraplagusia > Paraplagusia blochii. The sequence goes on along the minus strand of JAFBJS010055032.1, from coordinate 52,700 downwards.
TCTTTTTTTTTATCTTGGCCCGTCAGAACTTCCCACTTAAATGGAAAAATTATTTGTGAAATTCTTTTTGCGGCTCGTCCCTTTTGCCAGGTGGTGCCACAGAGAGCCAACAATTTCCACTTCCCACTGTCCTCTCTATCTTCAACTCTAACTCCAACTATGTCCATGTCCTCTCTCACCATCCATCCCTCTCCTCTTTGTCTCCTACCTGGTAGCTCCATCTCTAGGATCATTCTTCAACCAATATATCCACTGTCCCCCATCTGAACATGTCCAAACCATCTCAATCTCTAGCTTTTTCTCCAAACCTTCCTGTCTGTGTTGTCCCTCTAATCACCTCATTCCTGATCCTGTCCATCCTTGTCTCTCCTACAGAGAACCTCAGCATCTTTAACCCCTCCACCTCCAGCTCTGTCTCCTGTCTCCTACCTATTCCTACTGTCTCTAATTCATCCATGAAGGCTGGTCCTACAACCGTCCTGTAAACCTCTTCTCTTCACCTCTTCTATCACAGATCAATCCTGACATGTTTCCCTAAATTATTAAAATTATCCGTGAAATTAAACAGATTAAAACATTAAGCATTAAATCTGTGCTGTAGTGACACATCCTGCCTGGGACAGACCTCGTCTCATGCTGGCTTTCTTTGTGGATCATTTTATGGCACAGGTCCTCACCAGAGCTCAGGACAATTCCTAGTAAACAGACATTCATTTCCCAGGTGGCCAGTATTTTGCACACATTATTCAAAAGTGATCTTAATTATCTACATCTGTGAGAGATGATGAGGAGAAACCCAAGGGGGAGAGTCCTGAGCCACCACAGCAGCTTTCACTGCATTTACATCTGTTACATGTTTAATGAGCTCCTTCAACGAGGAGCATTAGCAGACGCCTCCTCCTCCTCCTCCTCCTTCTGACTCCTCTGGCTGTCACCTCCCCTGTGCCATGTTTTACGTCCGTGGCCTGTGAACACCAGGAGCCTGCAGCTGTTTGGTTGCATATCGTGACATTTGCTTTATTCAGTGTCAGGTCAGGTGAGGAGCCGGTGCCAGGTCTAAATTTAATAACTTCACATTTGTCCGTGGCCTAATCACGAGATGTGTCAGGGTCGCAGCGTGTTTGACGGCAACACAAACTTGAACGATAAATCTAAGGGACATAACTCGCTCGTGCGTATTTGCTGCTATTGTTTGGTCTTGCTGCTAGGAAACGCCAGCGTAACACGGGGTCGTAATTGTGGATATGAAGACATCGCTCATCCACGTTGGCTGCATCGGAAGGAAACGCGTGGTCCAGTCACGGAGTAGGTGGAGGGTAAAAGGAGTGGTTCCCGCTCCTCGATGACCTCCGCTTTTTCACGGTGTTGACTTTGTCGCGGCTCCGCACTGTGCAGCATTGCTACCAAACAATGAAGATTGTCCAAGTTCTTCCCAATTGTTTCCTGTCTTTGTTTGACGTGCTTCCTCCCAGAGGTTATGAATGGACCGCTCGGCCAGAAGTGACGCCTCCGAAGCATCAGACACTTTTATGAGACCAAAATACTCCTGGGTGACCCGTGAAGGTCAGCCATGCAGGAAGGAAGACCAACCGAGCTGCTAGTAAAGCTGTCTGAGGGGAATTAGAAGGATATTGTTAAACAACTTGATTATTTTTGACGTTTGACGTAGTAGAAAGACATGGATAAAACCCGTTTTTATATATTTTTTAATTTGCCATGTGTGGGTTTTAAAAAGCCAAACCAGTGGTTTGTACTTTTTGTAGTTTACCTGTGTGAATGCCTATAAGTAAAAAGTCCTGTGGTCTTCTGGTTGGGTAGAAAGAAATATTTTTTTTTTTCTTTTTTAAACATATTTGCTATTTATTTCTAAACAAGTGAAGCTGTGTCTCATTGCTCCAGCTCCAAAGTGGGCTACTACGTGTGGAATGACAAACATGTCGTAAAATACCATCGTGGGTATTTTGCTCGTTGACCATATAATCCAGTTAGTAGACTTCACTTTGTAGATGAAATGTCATGCTGTTTGACCTGATTCCTTTAATAGACATTTGCTTTGTAATCAGTTATGAAAAGCTGGACCAGGCATGAGTGTATTAGTCATCTGGTCTCTAATTTGTCCATGTAAAGTTGTGGTTTCAAACTCACCAAGGGCCGCGTCAGCTTTCAGTGTTGAATACAAAAGATTTAAGAAAAATTAGATTTAAAAAAATATCAGTTTCCCATATATTCTGTGTAATACAACACTGAACCAAGTAGTAGTATTTACCACAAAATGTAGAGAACAAATTTATAAAATATTTTTATAAATTCCACTTTCACATCAACGTGGGGGCCGGAAAATATCGTTCCACGTGCCGCAAATGGCCCACGGGCCGCAGGTTTGAGACCCTTGATGCACTTTTTTTTAAAGCCTGTTATGACATCACTCCATTTCCCTTTTATTTGGACGGCCAATGACAGATATCTCGAAATAATCTTTATTAAAACACAACTCATCCTATCTTTACTGTAGTCCCTGAGGGACGCCTAAAGAAGCTCATATGAGAACCATTAGTTCTTATGGGCTGAGTGGATCACAAGAGTAAAGGATCTTAGGAGAGTGCACACACACACACACACACACACACACACACACACACACACACACACACACACATATGTTGAGTCCTTTCCTTTGAGCTGACTTAACTGCTCTGGCACTCCGTTCTTTGGAACTGCACCCTGCGAACCCTCGCTACTGGAGCCATGGAATCCCAGACATTTCAGGCATCTGTGAAAGCTGGGCCGACAGGCGTTTCTTCACCGCCGTACGTGCTCACACTTAGCATAGACGCTGGATTTACAGCATCTCACTTCTGGTTTTTCTGCTGGTTTAATCACAGAAACCAGATTGTTGTTTTATCTTCCCGCCATTTTGATCCAGATGTTTTAGCAACTGTTCTTTGTCTTGTTAGAGAGTCTTTAAGAGCTTAGAGGAAACCAGTGAGACAGCTCCAGTTTTTTTTTTTGTTTTTTTTTCTGGTTCCTCCTCCTACACTCACAGCAGCTCCTGTGGCCTTTTGACCTTTTTTTTGAATAAATAGGTGGAAAAATGTATTTATTTAATGTTTCTTTTATCGAGTTCAGGTAAACTAAATGTAAAACAGCTTTAAAAACAAGAGGTTGGCACCACATTGAGGTCATAAATGGGTTTGATGCCACTGTGCCAGACGCACTCTGAGACCTGAGAGTGGAGGAAGCAGTTTGTGTCAACAGTAGCTGCACAGAGTTGATGATGGTTTTCTATTCCAGTCACGGTTAAACTGGATTTTCTGCCTTCAGATAATGTGAACATTACAAACACACAGTACTTTGCCGTGTTGTTTTTGTTCTTCTGTGCTATTAATGGAAGCTGTGCAGGGTTAATGAAAGTGTTTACGGCTGCTGTACTTCACCTGTGTCGCTCCAACTAAGCCTGACGCTGCTGCTGATGATGACGATGGTGATGATGAGGCTGCTGCTGAGTCAGAGCAGAAACCAAGGTTGCATCAGGAAAATAAATTAAAGAGGTGTTTTGTTGTCATTAGTTTCATTGTTTTTTTAGGTCATGCTGAGGTTAGTGTGTTTTTCTGACACCAAAATCTACTTATTGATTTGTTTTTTTTTTCTGTATGGCGTAGATTTGTTAAAATATACATATAAAGAGTTGATTAAAATGGTCTCAGTTAGTCGTAGTGTTTTACAGCTGGCAGTATTTGTCACCAGGGTTTCTACGCTGCCTTTATATTTTATTGTTTTTCCAGTCAACGCCGTGTCATGTAAATGTAAATATTTACCAGTGGAACATAATCCTAACAGACGGCGGTTATACAACTGCCATTTATTGATCTGGTTTCTCCATTCGTCGATCGTGCCGTAACCTTGCGCCTCCTTAACCCAGAAAACTGCGAGAAAAAAAAAGGAGAGAATAATAATAATGAAGTATCTGCTGTGGTTGTTGCTGTGGCCCAGAAAAAGTTGCAGTTTTAGATAATTTAGTTTTAATAACCGTGTTAAACAGATGCAGACATTTGCAGGAAACACTGGATTTTCATATAGATAAAAAAAAATAAGGTTGCATCAACTACTTTGTAGTATATTATCTCTGCGTTTATCTTTTTCTACTTTCTTTTATTCCTTTAAGAGCCGGCATAGGCAGATAATCTGCCTTCAACTCACATAACCCTTTTATATCCTCTATGTACACACCAGCCGTCTCTGTTTATCCTTCTGCTACATCCACGAACGTTGATTCACGGCTTAAAACCTGTTTTGCGGCTTTATCTCCAACATCATGCACAGCGTACTGTACAGTACGCTGTATATCCAGGCCCAGTCAATGTTCCACATGTTCTCACATGATCATTCCACAAAAGAAAAATGGAGAATGTTGCACGAGGACAGGAAGACATTTGTTACACCACTGGAAAAAAAAGTTTAATGGTAGAAAACCTTGAGTCATTTCGAGTCCTGTTTCATCGAAAGCCTTTGTTAAACTAAATGTGAGACGTTTTGTGTCATGGAGCTGCACCTGCAAACCTGCTTTAATCAAACCACAGCAGTGGAACAAGAACTCAGGTTGCAGGTCAACCCAGAAAAACATTCTGAACAGGCTGCAAAATGCATTTGACACAAATGTGCACTTCACTGCATGTCAGTTGAAAGGTTATCCTAAAATGGCAGTTTAACTTCTATTCCTGCCATGTTGCCAGTTGAATATTTTGACATGGAAAAACAGCTGTCAACAGCGGCATCTGAGAGTGTAGAAACATTGACAAGTCAGCATTTTCTTACCAGTTTGTTCCTAGTAGGGTTGTCCAACCCTGGACCTTCAGCAAAAATGTACTTTCATAAGAGACTAAATAGTACCCTTGTCATGGGCCTGGAATTTTAATTACCGACCAGCACAGTGCCGCGGTCCAATTTGGCATTTTCCCCGACTCTTAATGTGATCTCAACACAAATTGCTCCGATGTACTGTTATTTCATCGCTCCCCTTAAAGCGACGTGGAAAAAAAACTGACCGCAGTGATTTTCAGGGATGACTGTGGTTAATGAATATCCCAGAGGCTTTTCATTTTGGGGCAGAGATCCCGCTTCTGGGGGGGACGAGAAGTGTGCGTAAAGATACAAAATATGCTGCATGACAAAGTAGAAATAAAGTATTTTAAAAAGTACAGGGTGCAGGAGCTTAGTCACTTATAAAATCAGAGAAGGTTTTTATTTGAATGCTTTGATCAACCAAGCGGACACATAATGAGCTAAAAGTGTGTAACGACAAAACTGTGTGTAGCCCCTGGGGGTCCCCCACTCTCTCTGGTCGAGGTGGCGTGGGGTGGCCCCACTTTCAAAGCTGCTCCGAGTCTGAACCTTGAAAACAATTATGACAAGCAAACAAGAAACAAGCCCCTTGTTCCTCTTCTGTGGAGTCGCTCCCATCGCTCTCCCTCTCCATGCCGCGTAACCGTTAATAATACAGCTGCGCTGGCGCGGATTATGGCCGAACTTTGATTTTTTTTTTTTTCATTGTGGTATAAATATTTTAGACAGCGGATGGTTTGTTTTGGTGTTTAGGGAGAGCGGTGCCCCGCTTGTTCTCCCGTCGGCCCCGCGCGCATATCTGACGGCTGACATCAGTGACCAAAATGGATTGACCCACATTAACCTCGGGCCCGCCCACCGGCCCGCCTGCCCCTCCATCCCTCGCACAATGTTTGCACTACTTGGTGTGTGTTAAAAGATCACACCGGAGGAGCCAAATCAAAACTTTCCTCCCAGATGCCTTCAATTTGTGAGAGCGTGTTCCGTGTAGTGTCTGTGGTTAGAAGTGATTACAACACGGCACAAACTCACCACTTGTCTGGGGGCTTGATTTACAAACGCAATTATGGTCAGTTTTTATAGAGGCTTTTGTCATTGATGTCGCAATAAACGGGATGAAAGGCTTGGATTTAGTGTCTCTGCATGACGAGACGATGCGGAGTAGACGGATCTCCTGAGGTACGGAGCTGTGTACCTTCAACTAAAGGAAATCGAAACGCAAAAGTTCAAAGATTCCGGGTGGATCACTGCACCAGTTGAAGAAACCAGGTCTCAGAAAAGGGCTTCTTCTCAATCCATGGTCACAGCGTGGATTAGGAAGAAGGAGGTCCAGGTGAAGATAAGAACAAAGCTGCTGGACGGTCCATTTGTTTAGTAATGAAAAGGCACCAACACACAAAAACGGTCCAAACAGAAATAAATAAAAGGACTGGACAAAGCCAATATAGAGGATACAACAACATAAAAAATCTTTTTTATTTTCTGATAAAACTTTCTGAATGCGTTATAAAAACTTGCCTGATCTTATACCTGTCCGGGGGGAGCGTTTTTTAAACTTTGTGGGTAGGTATCCCATGTGGAATTCTACGATCTCAAAAGTGAAAAACCACTGGAATCTAACAATTTTAACATGATTTTTAGTTATAATTACATGATAAGGCAATTAATCTGCAGCTTTGTACAGTTAGACATCAAGTTTATATTTTAAACCTAAAAAAAAGGTAAATAGTCTAATTTTATCCAAACATTTAAGGAAGTGGGATAATCTTTTTTTTTTTTTGCAGCACATTGGTTTTATTTTTTCTGAAATAATAATATTATTAATACCTTTTTCTTATGCTTGTGCAACATGTTCTACAGAAGCACGTTTTAAGAATAATTGAATGTGACAAAATGTCTGTTTTCTCTTTTTCCACAAACGTTTTATATACACATGAAAACAAGGGAAAAAGGCAATATATCTCACTTTAGTTCAGCCTACTGCCTGTCACAACATCTGCCTTTTTTTTTTCTTTTTTTCTTTTTTTTTTGTCCCTCACACACGTCCCAGCACTGCCGCTCTTCCTGACCGTCTGGAGCAGAAGGGAAGAGAAAAAAAAAATAAAATAGAGAAGAGAAGAGAAGGACTCAAAGGGTTAAAGCGTGTGTCTGTCTTGCTGGGAGATGGGAGAGGCCATTTGAATGGCGAGCTACTGCAGCCAGCCAACACATTGGCTCAGGCTGAGGGTGGATCTGCTGCAGCCTCTGTGCTCAGAGATGGAGCTGCCGCTCGCTGGATCAGGACTCTGTGCAGAGCAGACAGCAAAGCTTTTGTGCGTTTGTGTACGTGCACGTGTGGGTGTGCATGCGTTGAAGGCAAAGTTGAAGGGCTGCTTTTGATATTTGCTTCAGAGATCGGTGGGAAATGGTAAATATATTCCCTGGGGAAGACCCTCGTTGCAGTACAGTCACTAGTACAGCCAACAGACGCAGATAAAAAGGTGGTTATGTCATTTGTTTCCCTAAGCCCCTTCAGCCTCCCCCCCTTCAGCCTCCCCCCCTTCAGCCTCCCCCCCTTCTCATGTTGCTGCTCCCCTCACCGACCTACACTTCCCCTGCCTCAGAAGCTTACTTCCATCAATGCAGGAGGACGGGGGCCATGTTGTTTTGTTCATTTAAGCTGACCTCATGACATTAATGAAGGCAAGCTGTTGTGGACAAAAGCTCACTCAGTCATGCCTAACAACAGAGACCTGCTAGGAGTAACACTTCCCTCAGATTCTTGTGTTTGCCAATCAGAAATTCCGGTTCAGATCGTGGAAAACACACCAACAGGGCAAACTTTCGGACCCGTAATCTCCTCCGCTACTTAACCTGGTTCTCCTGAGAGAGAGAGAGAAACATGTCAACGTGTTGTGTGTACCGCGTAAAAGTCTCTGATCTGCACGCGTTCACCAACACACAGACACACACCCACACCTGTCAATCCTATAAGCACCTTATGTAACTTGTTTATTTACAGACAGATGCACATGCACACATGCATGAACAGATATCCTAAAGTCGGGTTGTTACATGTTTACATGCCAGTATCATGGGTGTGACTGGTGTAACCCTGTATGTAAATCTATCTTTCTGGGTTGTACTTTCCTGGAGGCTCATCCTCAGTCTGAGCACGTGTGCAGGGGAGGAGACGCGGATATTGTCAGCTGCTTGTTTTACTGTTAACTATTAGTTAAAAAAAACTGATTTGGAAGTCTTTTGGACCCTCAGAAGACACAGTAAAATTGACCAGTAAGAACTGAGTTCTAATAAAGATCTTTGACAGTTTCAGTCTTAACAGTAAGTGAGAAATGTGGGAAAGACCAAAGTATTTTGAGACAACACACCCAGGGACAACATGCTAAATTTCTTCCAAAAAATAAATAAATATTTTTTTATTTAAGATTAGACTTAGAGAGGAGAAGATTAGAGTAAAGACAGGATGGAACAACTAGAGAAAAGAGTCAGGAGTGAACTGTGAAGGAAGAGTCAGCTAAGGTGGAGGGAAAGGTTTACAGGACAGTGGAGAGACCAGCCATGATGGATGGATTAGAGACATTAGGAATAGACAGAAGACAGGAGACAGAGCTGGAGGTGGAGGAGTTAAAGATGCTGAGAGACAAGGATGGACAGGATCAGGAATGAGGTG
>JAFBJS010055032.1:23763-38840 GCA_016785265.1 Paraplagusia blochii | reverse complement strand
GATGTGTATAAGAGACAGGTCAACGCAGCTCAGGCTCTGAGAGGCTGCACTGTTCTCAACGGAAGCATGGTCATCAACCTGCGTGGAGGAAGTGAGTATTTGTATTAGCGCAGGAATCATTTCTTAGAGAAAAAGGGAACAAAAACGCAAAGACCAACATGGAACTTAATGCATCCTTGACATATGTACCTGGACATTTCAAAATACACTGTATTATTTATGGGTTAGAACTTGTTGCTCGTTTTCAGTTGCCACACTGGCCTCACAGAGTTGTTTTTGTTGTTGCTGTAGACAACATTGCAGCAGAACTGGAGGCCAGCCTGGGTCAGCTGGAGGAGATCACTGGCTACCTGACAGTGAGACGTTCCTACGCCCTCATGTCTCTCTCCTTTTTCCGCAAACTCCGTGTTATTCGTGGGCAGGAACAGGAAGTCGGGTGAGAAGACGTTTTTTTTTCGAGTCCATCTCGTCCTCGCTCTCTCTGAGCCTTCTCCTGTAATTACGAGTTAAAAGTGGACATTCTGACCTTTACTAAATGTCTGACTGTGGTCCATGCATTTGGTTGGACATTTTTCCTTTTTTCAAAAGTATAAGAATGTCTATTTAGATGGATTGGTGGACCATTGTTGCATGATCAACTGTGTTTTTACAGTAAAAGACACGCCTTATTTTTCCTCCCCTTCTAGAAATTACTCGTTTTATGCCCTGGACAATCAGAATTTGCGACAGCTCTGGGACTGGTCCAAACACAAGCTCACCATCCTGCAGGGACGCATGTTTTTCCACTACAACTCCAAACTGTGCATGTCCGAGATCCGCAAGATGGAGGAGGTCACGGGAACCAAGGACAGACAGCAGAAGGGCGACATCACCAAGATCAACGGAGACCAGGCCTCGTGTAAGGACCTTTTCTCTACAGCCATTGTTGTTGCCGTAGCCACGGCAACATATGATAGTCGACCTAAGAACAGGCACAAACATAATCAAAGCCATTGTTATGGTGGTCATTTCCTGTGGTTTTGTGTAAGCAGATGTCTTCCTGCAGACCTTTCGCTGATATAGTTAGGCAGGAACAACCAACAGAACATCCAGCATGTCCAGAAATGGGATGACGGATTTGTACTGTTTACTGTACGTTGGAGGTCAACCAGGGCTCATGTCCTGTTCTGACAAATATTGATACAAGTAACTGATTATCACATATATACAACAATGGATTTGTTTTGTGGGGTGGGGGTGGGGGTGACGCTCAGTTGTGCAACAGCTTTTTCAGGAGAGTTCACCAAATTTTCCTCACTCCGTTTTGCAACAATCACTCGAAATATTTATAATAATGGACAAAGATGAGATATTTTCTGTACAGTACATACACGGATATTTGTCTAAAAAAAAACTCACTTTACTCTCAACTGGTGTTGCTCCAGCGTTAATTCAGCAGCAGAGCAGCTGCAGAGATCCCCCCCCCTGATGATTGATTTCAACAGGCTCAGTGTTTCCAGGATTAATTTAAGGCAGCGCTTGTTTTATTTCAGTCCAGTTTGTGCGTTGGAAGTTTTATTTTATCCTCCTTCCTCCTGCTTCTCCCTTTAAGCGCGCTGTGATATCAGGACAAGCGCACAAACAGTGTGGTCCTGTGAGTTTGTGAGTGTTTCACACAGATGTAACGCATTCCCTGACCTCCAACCATCTTCCATCTGAACCAGCGTTACTGCTGTTTCCGGGCGGCTGCTGTTCCTGTCGCTCTATTTCTGTCAGCTGTCTTATGGGTTAATCAGAGATATTTATATTTGCCAGGATACACACACATACAGAGAGAGAGGGGAAAAGATAGCGGGGAGGACATGGGAGGAACTTTTGTGGATTTTTTTTTCTTTTTTAGGATAAGCAAAATAAGACACCACATGACAACATGTCCATAATTCTTTAAAAAAAAATGCAAAAAGTAATTCATCTTGTTTCTTTTTTAGTCCTTCCACTAAAGAGATTAGTACTTCAATTATATGAGGTGTTAAACTTATATATAGGTAGAAAAACTGAGCGCTGCCCCACGGTTTGAGCCACTTTACCATGTCCATGTCCAGGTCTTCCCCAACTCTCAATCAATAGCGGCAACCTTTCTGTTCTCTGACAATAACCTCAACTCCCAAACAAATACCAAAAAATACTCTATCACTCTGTAAAGCCCTACAAAATGTCCCAACAAGGACAAATTGTCCCCTGAGGAATAGCTATTCTCCCAAAATAAACGTCCTCAGGAGTTAAAGTGATTCTGATAAACATGGCCCCCTGTACAGTATCAGCTGTAAAGACTTGGTCCTCAGGTCAAACCACAGGCACTATTTTGATTAGGTGACAGCAGCGGCTCATGATGACACTGTCAATTCCAGGGAGACATAAAAATACATTTAGTCCTTGCAAATATTTATAGTGTTTGTTTAGATAAATATATAAACAGTAACATCTTTAACTTTTTTTTCCACACTGTGCTGAGTCGACCGAGGGAAAAGCCCAATTGCATGAGCTGAAAAGAACTAAACGACGGTTATGATCGTAAGAGACATTCAAGCATCAGCTGATTAAATAAAAAAAAAGGTCACTGTCCAACAGACGTGATTTTGCTGGACGTGAATGGAGCGGAATGTTGCAACGACCCTCCTGTGTGACCACGATAGCTGCACCAGTGACCGGAGGCCTGCAGGAGTCGGAGCAGCGAGATTATACTGTAGGCTTATGTAATTCTGTCTGAGTGTACTTGGAGCTGAGGCGGATTATTACACGACCAGAGTAAATATTTTTTCTGGGACTTAATGTATGCATTTAATCAAAGAACCGTCACATGATCCTGCAGAGACAGACAGAGACAGTTTATCTTACGAACTCATCTGCGGCCGTCCCTCTCTTTGTAACATCTTCCGTTATTTATTTCTCCTTATCTTCTATCTATGTCTCTGTTTTCACAGGCGAGAACCAGGTGTTGAATTTTACCCAGGTCAGAACCATGAGCGATAAGATCATGGTAAAGTGGAAGTCCTTCTGGCCCAAAGACTTCAGGGATCTGCTGGGATTCATGGTGCTGTACAAGGAAGCGTGAGTGCAATTTTTATTTTTTTTTTAAATCTGATTTCTCTGACACAACCAGCCTCACTCCCCTGCCAGAAAAATATGGTTTTCAGCTGTTAAAGCACATTATGGTTGATATAATACTGAGTATCTGTAAGATGCTGCGGTGCAAAGTTGTTGGTTGTTGTTAGACTGGGTGGTGTCTGTCGTTATTCTTTTTTCTCTGACTCTTTGTGTCTGAAAAGAATGCAGCTTTTTTGAGTTATTATGTTCGGAGGAAACAATATTCAAACATACTCAGGATCGTAGTTAATATAAAAGTTCTGGTCCAATATTTAAACATAATGTCATTTGTTAATACGTGTATAAATACATTTGCTGCGTTTATTTAGTATTTCTCATTCTATTTTTGCTGAAGAAATGGCTTTTAAATTATTCAGACAGGAAAAAATGAAAATAAAGAATAATTAATATTATTTGAATGGAGAAGGTCAATACTGCATCAGCATCGGGTTCTGTCTGGCCTCGTCCTCCGTCCTCCGACTGACCAGTTCAATACCACACTGATGAATTGCCCAAAAGTCTCAGACTGAAATTCAATATCCTCCTTCTGCTGAAATACAATTAAGGTCTGCATATAACAGACTTTTCATTTGGTTACTCTTATGACATTTTCTCCTTCAGACCTAATCAGAACGTAACTGAGTTCGATGGGCAAGACGCCTGTGGCTCCAACAGCTGGGTGATCGCCGACGTGGACCCTCCACGGAGAGACGGGGAGAGGGAGCAGAGCGAACCGGGTTATCTGATCATGCCATTAAAACCCTGGACACAGTACGCCATCATGGTGAAGACCCAGTTGTCCGCATCAGATGAGCAAGATGTTCTGGGAGCCAAGAGTGAGATCATCTACGTTCGCACAAATGCCACCAGTAAGATGGATTCAATTATTCGCCTTTATTTTCCACTTTTAATGAAACAAAAGTTGAAAATACCTTGAATTCTTTATTGAGTTTGTGCTGCTGCATGTTTGAACACCATAGCTTCCATTCAGAGCCATATATTTTGGTTGACACCGAAAAATGTGGTCACATCAGTGGTCCCCAACCACCGGGTCGTGGACCAGTACCGGTCCATGGGTGAATTGGTGATGGGCCGCAGAGAAATAACATTTCCTTTTGGCCCCATCTGTCTATTCCTTCCACTTGATCCATACCCACATCAACAAAAGAACTGACCAATAGAATGGCTAGGATTCCATCATCAATAATGCAACTATATTTGATCAGGAAATATTTTCTCAGTGAAGACAACAACAATAAACTCAAAATGACGCAGAGGCATTGATACAAGATTCTAACCTTGTTTACTGGTCTGGTAGCAGAAAATTATAGGCTGTGTGCACTTGAAAAATCCTTGTTGTGGCCATGCACAGGTAATTCAGGTAGGAAGATTTTATAGGTAGGAAAATATTTCAGAACACCTTAAATTTAGTTTTATCACGGGGTATTTATCTGCCACAACCTAACACCCGGTCCGTGAAAATGTTACGAGACATTTAACCTCTCGGTGGCTCTAAGAAGGTTGCGGAACAATGTCTTAATCTACACAATTATTGAAGAATTACTAGATCACCCTGCTGTATTCTTCAATTTCTTGTTGATTTTATTATCTTGTTTCGGACAAATATAACGATAACAACAAAATAAGCTGATAGGTGTTTATTATCAGAACTGAAATCTAACCGTTTTTCCCGGTTTTCTTTATTGTAACAAAATCTCAGTTCTTACAACGTGACACTGTACTGCCAGGAACTGTCTTCCTGTTCATTGTCTTACTGTAGGTCATGTATCTTATGTTGTACCAGGCATGAAGAAGTAATTGAAGAAAACAACTGTGGTCTAATCATTTTCTCCATGACGGTTAATATGTATATAGAGAGTCAATATAAGTCATTACTGTCATTCATGTTAGCGCTTCCATTACACTGATTTCCTGAGATGACACTGAAACTCATCACGTCAGGCCTCTCGACTGCTGCGTTCTACATTTCCCCAGTGAAAAACCCTGTGTGTGTGTGTGTGATCTGCGTCACTACTGTGATTAATCTGCATTTCTTTCTATTACAGTTCAATTGATTCGTTTTAAATCCTCCCGTCTTAACTATCATTAAGTGGTGAATTCGGTGTGTGTGCATGAACCGTCTGCTGCCAAAACGCCCTCGGCACAGGAGCAGTCAGAAGTGATTTGCTTGGGTTACCACTAATCTGCAGAACGCCTCCTCGTGTAAGGTGTCTTCTACAGCGCTGAACTTCAGCCACCCCTGAATCTTTCTGTCGGCCTGGAGATGTTGCCTTATACGTCGAGTTTGTTTGTGCGATGGACGTCTTCTTATTAACCAGTGATACAAAACTGGAGCAGAGGTGGAGAAGAAGCAGGAGTTTAAATACTGAGGATCAACTGTTCAGAGCAGTGGAGACTGTGGAAGAGAGGAGAAGAAGAATAGAGTGGAGTCAGGATGGAACAACTGGAGAAAAGAGTCTCCAGAGCTAAGGTGAAGGGACGGTGGTGAGACCAGCCATGATGGATGGATTAGAGACACTAGGAATAGACAGAAGACAGGAGACAGAGCTGGAGGTGGAGGAGTTAAGGATGCTGAGGTTCTCTTTAGGATGGACAGGATCAGGAATGAGGTGATTAGAGGGACAACACAGACAGGAAGGTTTGGAGAAAAAGCTAGAGAAGACAAATAGAGATGGTTTGGACATGTTCAGAGGAGGGACAGTGGATACATTGGTAGAAGAATGATCCTAGAGATGGAGCTACCAGGTAGGAGACAAAGAGGAGATTGATGGATTCAGTGAGAGAGGACATGGAGATAGTTGGAGTCAGAGTAGAAGAGACAGAGGACAGGGGAAAATGAAATTAGGGACACGCTGAAAGGAAAAGAAGACACAACAAATGAAGTTCATTAAGAGACAACATCAAAGCTAACATCAGTAACCAATCTGCTCCTGGTCCGTGTCGTCGACTCTGTCACATGGTCAAAGCTGTCATTACCCAGAAGTCACCACAGGTGACATCGAGTCTGTCAATGCTGTTTAACCAGTTTGCGGCTTTAGTATGAAAACTGACACACAACATATTCACACTGAGCGAAACTTGAGTCACGTCGTGATTTAGTTCGTCGACCCTCCTCCATCCGGTGAAGCTGCTTCAACTGTGAGAATTACAGGTTCTCCTGAGGTTGAAGCATCTCAGGTCTAGATGTTCTATCAACAATAAAAAAGGCATCAAGCTCAGAAAAATGGATTTAAGTATTAAAGTTATTAAAAAAGGTTACAAAGAGAGTTGGAATTGATGAGAAGAAACAGGAGGTGCTGAATAAATCCTGCTACTGAGCCTGATTTACTTATTTGTACTTGGATATTGTACCAGGAAGTTTACTTCATTGTGCTCGATACCATGTCAAGTGCCAAGTACTACAATGTGCCGCTCAGAGATATTTTTAAAAATCTTTGTCCATCCTGCTTCTCTTGACTTTTCCTCCTCCTTCCTCAACAACTTGTTTTCTCTTCCTGTGATGTCACCACAGAACCTTCGGTCCCTCTGGATCCCATTTCCTCGTCCAACTCTTCCTCCCAGATTATCCTGAAGTGGAAACCTCCCAATGACCCCAACGGCAACATCACTCACTACCTGGTCTTCTGCCAGCGTCAGGCTGAAGCCATTGAGCTCTACAAGTACGACTACTGTCAGAAGGGTGAGCCGCTCCGTCCGCCGTAGTACTGTCCATGTGTCAGCACCTGGTTTTGTGTTTTTTTTTTTTTTTGTGATTTTTGTGGTTTTTGGCTTTGTCTGTCGATGAGAGAGCAATAGAATTCGTCTCCAGATTTCCATAAGTGAAGGACCTTACCTCACGGAGAAACTATTTACTACTCCAAGTTTCTCCAGTTTGATCACGGGACGTCTGGCATCAGTCTGACCTCAGTCTGTCTGACCTGAGAAGCCATTGATTGCGTAAACAGGAAACAGGTCACGTTACATTTTTGGATGATTAAAGATATATATATAATTATTGCATCTCAAGGGGATCAATAAAGAAATTGCATTACAACCAGTGTTGGGCAAGTTACTTTAAAAAAGAAACTTATTACTTAACTAGTTACTGCTTTGAAAAAGTAACTAGTTACATTACTAATTTTACTAAAGTAAAGTAACTAGTAACTAGTTACTTTACTTTAAAAACACATTTAAAAAAAAATGCTTAGTGTTGTGTTCTGTACAGTAGAAACAAAATAGATGTTTAGACATTTAAGGCAAGTAACCATTACATCACAGTAACAATACTGGCGTTACTGACTGGGAAAAGTTACGTTATCAGTCACCGAGAAAAGTAGTTCCGTTATGTAACAGCGTTACAAGTAACACGTTAGTCCCAACACTGATTGTAACACATTTGGCAGACACTTTTATGGAATTTGAGGAACATTTACTGTAGGTTAATAGGAAAAATAAAGCAAAGGGTTAGAAGACGAAGACGTTGTTGAGATAGAAGGTGTTCTTTGAAGAAAAAGTGGAACCAGTGTGGAGAGGTTTAAGTTGAACTGTCTTCAGGAGTTAATTCCTACAACAAGTGTCTTTGGTTTTTACAAGCAGCGTAAAGACAGGTTTTAAGGACAAGCTTGTTGTGACATAATGTCCCACATCCCCACCACTGTGTCTTTTTGTCCTGTTGTTGCTGCAACACCTGGGTTCAAACATAGTTCAGTTCTATGTATTTTTATATCCAGCCACAGCCTCGTCTACACCACTGCCCCTCCGTGTTTACACATTACAAGCCCACACTGTGTGTCTGTCATGTCTGTAATCGCCACTGGTGCAAAAAGATGGCAGTCTGGAGGGAGGTGGTGTCACCCCGAATTAATCTCCACTTAAGAGGGTGTGGAGAGGTTGAACAGTGACTGTGACGACAGGCAGGCGATTGTTCTTCTCTGTGTGTTTGTACCTGTGGCCTTAACTTATTTATTTTCTTCTGTCTTATTCCTAATTCTCATCTCAGGGATGAAGTTGCCGTCCCGGGTGCCCACCCAGGTGGACAGTGATGAGGAGCAGAAGTGGAACCAGACAGAGGAGCATGGACAGGGCAAGCGTTGCTGCGCGTGTCCCAAAACTGACAAGGAGCTCAAGAAGGAGAAGGAGGACTCAGAGTATCGCAAGACCTTTGAGAACTACCTTCACAATGAAGTTTTTGACGTCAGGTAAAGAAAAAGGACACTTTCATAAAATGACAACTACAGACATAACAGAGTATTGCAGGAAGGTAACTGTACTGGTCAGTGATGATGTCACTCATGCCTTGCTCCTCTCTAGACGGAGAGACAGACAGCGCCGTGCGGTGGTGGGCATCGCCAATAGAACACTTCCTCTCCAAACCACAGCCTCCAGTTGGCCCGAGGGCGTACACGTCACAGACGAGGAGAACGAGGAGACCTTTGAGAGCACCAAGACAGTGGTCACCGTCCACGCCAAGGAGTCGACGGTCATCTCTAACCTGCGCCACTTCACCAGCTACCAGATCGAGATCCACGCCTGCAATCACCCCACGGACCCCGCCCGCTGCAGCATGGCGGCTTACGTCAGCGCCCGCACCATGCCCGAAGGTGGAGATTATTATGTTTTGCTCCTCTTTTAAGGCCAACTATTTATAGTCAACTTTCATTTAGGGTAAAAAAGGAATACAGGGTGAATTCAAGTTCACTTTGGGCTGTTTTTTGACAGAATATCTGGAAATTCTTCTCTAAATCATCCTTAATTTGTAAAGCTCAAACGTTTTCCTATTTTTAACCATAAACTGATTACTGCCATCTGCTGGAAGGGTGTGTAACTAACATGTACGTATATATATCTGTATTAAAAGAGAGGAGAAACAGCTGCTTCTCATCAGCGCTGTGGCAACAAACCACAAAATTTCCTGCCGTCTCCATCGCCAACCGAACAATCCTCCCCTCATTCATGTGAAAGTGAAAGTAAACGTAAAATCCCATTAACCCTGTTGACTTATTTTTGCCCTCCAGACAAAGCCGATGACATTTTGAGCTCCATCAAATACGAGGTGACGGAAAATACGGTTCACATCACATGGCAGGAACCTGCGGCTCCTAACGGCATGATCATCCTGTACGAGGTCAACTACAAGAGGATCGGAGACACGGAGGTGAAGACAAACACACGTAGACCACTACTGTAGTGCTTTTACTCCTCTACTCGTTGGGACGATGTAAGGTCTAAGCTCAAGGGTTTACGGGGAGTTCAACCGACTCGTAAATTCATTCCTTTTACTCTGAAGAGCTCCTCGTAAGTTTCCTCTTTGTTGGAGCTGATAATGAGAGCCCATAAAGAACGATGCATGGGGCAGTAATGCAATGTTATTACCTGACTTGGATGTTTCATGTTTTTTTGTTACATCTAGATGGAGATGTAATTTTATCACTGCACTGTGTTTCAGTCACTATGGCAACGCGTCTGCAAAACACACTCTTATTTGCTGTGGGAAAACAATAAAAAGCAGATGTTTCAGCATTGGAAACAAACTGTTTTAACCTGCAGAGAAAAATACCCAAATGTTATTTTAAACATTTAATTTATGACCGACATCTCTGAGCAGCTGGTGGTCATAAGACCTTCCCTGAGTCTGACTTTCATACCCCCCCTCTCCCTGTGTAGGAGCTGCACTACTGCGTGTCCCGGAACATGTTCAAAATGAACAAAGGCTGCAAACTGAAAGTGATGCATTCTGGGAACTACACTGTCAGGATCCGAGCCACATCACTGGCCGGGAATGGATCCTGGACCGAGCCCACGTACTTTTATGTCCAGGACACAAGTAAGACTCGTCTTTAATTTGAAGAAAAAGGACCATAAAGTGGTTCGTTCACATCATATAATGATTTTAATGTAAAACATGTGTTTAGCTGTCAAACTGGCAGTGGTGTGGATTTGTTTGGTCTCTTCTTCCTTAGTAAAGAAGTAGGTCAGACACTAGTGTTTGTTGACTATGACTTTATTTTGTGTTTGGCAGCAAAGCAGCTGTGGAGTAAAGGCAACATGTTATATATAGACTTCGTACAATTCTCTTGATAAAAATATCTGTAAAAAGCTATGCTTAGTAGGGCTGGCTTAAAAAAATTTTTAAACAATTTTTTTGTTAATAGGACTATATCGATTCATAAAACCCAAAATCGAATTATTTTTTTTTCCCTTCTTTTCCCAACAACTTTACGTGAACTCATGCACCACAGGTGATTACGTATTTACGTGGTTACAACAAATGTAAAAACAACCTGGCACTAAAATCTAAAAATCGAAATACAAAAAATACAAAAATCAAATACTAAATCAAAAACCGAAGCAAATCGTGAATTGAATCGAATCGAACCCTGGTGAATCGAATCGAATCGATTTAGAAAATTTGAATCAATACCCAGCCCTAATGCTTAGTGTTCAATAAAATTCACATTTTATTATTTTGTTGCTATAACATTGATACATGGCAGGCGTAGCCTTCATATGTCATAGTTTAGATTCATACAGACAGAGAGCAGATTTATTTGGAATCCTCATTGATTTAATGCTTTTAGGAAGGTTCGAAACCAGAAAGAAGAAGAATAGAACCACAGTGAGGTGAAGACCATTCACAGGACAAATAGAAAGATCTTTATTGTATAATGACAGTCTGACGCAGACTTGTATCTGTTGTGCAGCGCTGTATTGATTTCATCCAGGGTTTAACAAGTGTGTTTTTTTACTCTCTGCTCTGCACGAACTAAAGTCTGACTCATTGTGTTGATGTTTTGTCTTTTAAAGGTGATCCTTTTTACATAGTGAAGATTGTCATTGCCCCCATCATCTGTTTTATCCTGCTGCTGTGTGTGGCTGCAGCCGGATTCTTCATGTTCAAGAAGAGGTATGAAATATATCAATGAGCAGAAGAGTTTTTTTTACGTTCTCTATTTTTCATAAATGCCCTGCTTTTTTTCCTTGCAGTCAAACTCAGGGGCCAAACGGTCCCATCTACACGTCTTCGAACCCAGAATACGTCAGCGCTAATGATAGTGAGTACAAACTAACATCAATTTAATGAATGATTGCAATGAGGCACAAATGTTCCCTGACACACTGGACACATGTTTGTCTCCAGTGTACGAAGAGGACGAATGGGAAGTTGCCAGAGAGAAGATCGCCATTTTGAGAGAACTTGGTCAGGGTTCGTTCGGTATGGTCTACGAGGGCATCGCCAAGGACATCATAAAGGGCGAGGGAGAGACCCGTGTGGCGGTGAAGACTGTGAACGAGTCGGCCAGTCTGAGGGAGAGGATCGAGTTCCTGAATGAGGCCTCGGTCATGAAGGCCTTCAGCTGCCATCATGTGGTGAGGAGAACCTCCCTGTCTAGAAGCAGCTGAAGAAAAGAGTCAGGAGTGATCTGTGTTACAAGATTGTCCTGCTGAGGTGAAGGGAAATGTTAACCGGACAGTTGTGAGACCAGGCCGTGATGGATGGATTAGAGACACATCCAATAGACAGAAGACAGGAGGCAGACCTGGAGGTGAAGGAGTTAAAGATGCTGAGGTTCTCTGTAGGAGAGACAAGGAATGTTAGAGGGACAACAGAGACAGGAAGCTTTGGAGAAAAAGCTAGAGAAGACAGATTGAGATGGTTTGGACATGTTCAGAGGAGGGACAGTGGATACATTGTTAGAAGAATGATCCTAGAGATGGAGCTACCAGGTAGGAGACAAAGAGGAGATTGATGAATCCAGCTTAAAGAGGACAGGGGTTAGATGGAAAATGTTGATTCACTGTTATTGCAACTCCTGAAAAAGGGACAAACTGAAAGAAGAAGAAAAAGAATTGCTCCTCCTTCACAACCCCTGAGATAAATAAATGAATAGTGACAGTGTATCTATTTGTAGTGAAATAAAAAACAGCTCAGGTTCAAGGCCAAAGTCTCTCTGTAAGATGAATGCACCGAACGTCATGTCCAAACCGCACCTTTCCATGTTCCATGATGCCTTGAACTCTGGATACTGAATTGAAAAACAACCGGTGTTTCTTTCAGGTGCGTCTCCTGGGGGTGGTGTCTAAAGGTCAGCCCACGCTGGTGGTGATGGAGCTGATGACACACGGAGATCTTAAAAGCTTCCTACGCTCGCTGAGACCTGACGCTGAGGTAATGAGAACGTGAAGGACGCGCGATAATAGCTGTTAGCTGAGATTGGATGGAATGGACTATTTAATCTGTCCAATCTTTTGTCTCGATGTGCAGACAGTAATCTCAGGTTAGAGGATGGTTAATATATTGGGATTATCTGGTTTTGGAGCAGGATGTGGGTGAAGAAGAAAAACACTTTTAACAGTAAAAGTCAAACAAAAGAAAGAAACCGTAAAAACAGACCTAGGAGGAAGGGAAATAGCTGACTGTGAATTTTGGTTTGTCAGGAGAACTAAAGTTAAGGCTGACATGTTTACGACTATTCCAACATGGCATCAGTCCATGACCAAACTGTTTTTACTGTCAGCAGGGCTGGTGGTTTGGACTCACTGCTCTGCGTTCATACGTATGTGTTTGGTTTTCTCCAGGTTAATAGTTCCCTCTAACCTGACCACAGTTGTGAAGGCAGATGTGAATGCTATTTTCTATGCAACCCTGTTTTGGGCGGAGTCCAGTTTGAGCCACACCTTGGCCACAGCTCCACCCACCCATCAGCCTCAAAAAGTGTGACGCAGCCAAAACACAAAGAAGCAGATTTATCGAAACCAACAATGACGGAGTTGTTTAGAACTCCAAGGAATGTCTGTTTGGAAGTAAAACTTAAGAGTCTCAGCAGTTTTATATATGTATACGTATATATATAGAGTCACTATTATTGACTCATTTACTTTAATGATTATAGGGGCGTCTGATAATATGATGTCAACCAATACCGTCACTCAATACTAGCATAATTATGTGATATGTGTAAAAAAAATAAATAAAATTCCTGACAATTAACAATAACAATAATGAACTAATAATACCTTGGTTTCACCAAATTATCTGTGCTCTAAACATAGTTTTTTGGAAAAAAACGGCTGTATGTTAAAGTAAAACCCACTAGATGGCAGCATTGCAGCTCATTGAATTCATCTGCTACTCATACTGTGGTATGGTCAGATAAATTAATATCATCACCAGGTCTTTCTCAGTATCAGGGGATTTCAGAATCAGAAATTTAGTGTTTGGGCAATAACGGCCTTTCAGCAAAACTCTTTAAAAAGTTGTTGTTGATTTGTTTGTGTCCCCTTCCTGGCCCCTCAGAACAACCCTGGACGTCCACCACCGACTCTGAAGGAGATGATCCAAATGGCTGCTGAAATCGCAGATGGTATGGCTTACCTCAACGCCAAGAAATTCGTCCACAGAGACCTGGCAGCCAGGAACTGCATGGTAGCCCACGATCTTACCGTCAAAATAGGAGGTACGTTTTTACTGGACTCGGAGGAGAGTTTGGTCGATTTGGTTAAAGCCACAGTTTGGTAAATGAAGACCTGGAGCCCTCCAGTGGTCATGTTAACACTTAGACTGTGGCACTGGCTGCTGCTGTGACCACAGAATGGATGTAAAGTTCTCTCACCGCGGAGGAGCAGTTGTGAAACGTGTCTCCGTCTTGTGAGAGTCCTTTAATAATAACAACACATGATTGAATAATTGGTGGATTTATGTCCATATAAAGCTGTCGTGATGTGTCTCTAAGCAGTCGGGGTGAGTTAGTTAACAAGGCCTGGAAACCATTGAGACGGGCTGTGGTCCAAACCTGTCTCCCCTCTGTCCGTCCACGCAGCAGAGCAGACCGTGTAATTGACCTGACACTGAGTGGATCACACATCTGCGGGTCATTTGGACAAAATCGGAAATCATGCTGTCGCTGGTTTCTAATAGACAGCAGGCAGCGAGCTCTCTGGATGTGATGTTTTAGAGGCAGATATCGGCTAAAAACCCATGCAGCTCCGCTAATTAAATTCATCAACAATCCTCAATCCTCTAACGCGGCGCTCATTCATCATGTCATTATAGACGGAATGTGGATTCATTATTTCTGTCATATTTTAATGAGATACAGTTTGAAAAATGTTGTTTATTCTCTTGGCGGAGTTGGACAATTTTAATGTGTCCCATCTTTCCTTCTTGTAGACTTTGGTATGACCAGAGACATCTACGAGACCGACTACTACCGCAAAGGAGGGAAGGGCCTTCTTCCTGTCAGGTGGATGGCCCCCGAGTCTCTGAAGGACGGCGTCTTCACTGCACATTCAGATTGCTGGTCAGTGGCCGTCTCTGAGATGAATTGTTCTAGTCTGATAACAGCAGTAATCTAGGTGTGTTAGTGTTAGATCACTGCTGTTACCATACAGTACTGTCTGGACTAGTATAATTGCTGTCAATATGTTGATAATATATTAAAATCTATGTAAAGTTATACTATCATATTTTTATCATAATATTATTGTTACTATACTGCCAATATAAGTAGTACTGTTGTTTCATTGCTGCTATATAAATATATTCTGTTACATGCCTTTATGCTTTTATATTATGATGTATTATCTATAACAGGGGCCTCAAACTCGCGACCCGTGGGCCATTTGTGGCCCGTGGAAGGATATATGTGGCCCCCACCTTGATGTGAAAGTTGAATTTCGATAAAATTATCGTGTGCGTGGTGGCCCCTCAACTTATTTGAGTTTGAGACCCCTGATGTATAATATAAATACTACCAAATTATATTATGTAATGCGTTTAATCTGTTATTTTTCTACTTATTTTGATCACCACCATGAATCATACAGTCTAATTAGAGTTGAGCCGGACAGGTAATTAACTATGAATACATTTTTTTACCTTTTAATTAGAAAATAATTACATTTTAAGGGGAATGTGTGCATCCAACACATGAGGGCATATGATGACGCCCCTGCTC
>JAFBJS010055032.1:0-23560 GCA_016785265.1 Paraplagusia blochii | reverse complement strand
CCGTTTGTGGCCCGTGGAAGGATATATGTGGCCCCCACCTTGATGTGAAAGTTGAATTTCGATAAAATTATCGTGTGCGTGGTGGCCCCTCAACTTATTTGAGTTTGAGACCCCTGATGTATAACATAAATACTACCAAATTATATTATGTAATGTGTTTAATCTGTTATTTTTCTACTTATTTTGATCACCACCATGAATCATACAGTCTAATTAGAGTTGAGCCGGACAGGTAATTAACTATGAATACATTTTTTTACCTTTGTTTGGATGCAAGTAATAAATAACTGAATGTAAAGTAATAAAATCAATACTGGTTAATTAGAAAATAATTACATTTTAAGGGGAATGTGTGCACCCAACACATGAGGGCATATGATGACTCCCCTGCTCTAGATACTTGTTTACTCCATGGCATATGTTCAACACTGTCATCAGTGTTGGGACTAAGACATACGAGGGTTCATGGCGGATTGTTTACCAGCCCCGCAGCTGCCTCTGCGTCTGCTGACCCTTCGACCTGCTCAGTGCTTCAAGTGTTTACAGTCTGATCTCCTCAGGTGTCAGTTGTTATTTGGCCTAACCTCAATCGCCCTTGTTTCCCTGCCTGTTTGTTTGTCAGGTCATTCGGTGTCGTTCTGTGGGAGATCAGCACGTTGGCCGAGCAGCCGTACCAGGGTCTGTCCAACGAGCAGGTCCTGAAGTTCGTCATGGACGGAAACTTCCTGGACCGACCGGACAACTGTGCTGACAGACTGTAAGTAGAGAACGTCTTAAGATTTATGTCAATGTTTCTTCAAAGAGGAAATTACCTTAGTGTTGGATTCAGGTGTAGTTCGAGAATGAACAGATAGAGGGCAGTATTGTCTAAAAAAAACTTTAGCTTCCAATTATATATTTTTATATCTTATATATTTTCTTTTTCAGATTACAGCATCTTCTCAATAACCTTTTCGCTATGTTTTGGTGAATAACATAATTACTTATTTGTATTTCTTTAAATATGATTGAATGTTTTTTCTGTATTTTTTCTGAGGGTTGTTCTATGTCTACTTTTTTATTATTTTCATTATTATTTTTATTATTATTAAATTATATTTATTATATTTTTATATTATTTCTGCTATTTTTGCTTTGGCAAGTTTTGAGCCATTGTTTGATTTTTTTTTTCATGGATTTATTTATCTTGGTTTGTTTTTTTTTTCCCAGCTAAACTAGTCAATGAGGTCAATATCCTAATTAACTGTCATGTGACTCTTCCTTTTTCTTCCAGGCACAACCTGATGCAGATGTGTTGGCAGTACAACCCCAAGATGCGGCCCACCTTCCAGGAGATAATCGAAATGCTGCGAGAGGACCTGCACCCTTCCTTCCAGGAGTTGTCCTTCTTCTACAGCGAGGAGAACAAGCCGCCAGAGACCGAAGACTTCGACCTGGACATGGAGAATATGGAAAGCATCCCACTGGACCCGTCGTCCTACTCCCAGAGGGAGCAGTGTTTGGACAGGGATGAGGGCTCCTCCATGGGCCTACGGGGGAGCTACGAGGAGCACCACATCCCCTTCACACACATGAACGGGGGAAAGACCAACGGACGAATACTGGGCCTGCCCCGCTCCAGCCCCTGCTAACACACTATCACACATCCCTTGCGAAAAAACACATCAGTGCTACAGATTGAAAATATATATATTTTTTTGTTCTTTTTGTTGTCATTTTTTTTTGTATAGCTCAAAATTTTACAACACTCTCTCCAGCAACCGCACAGCTCATATCTCAGGACTTTATTTTTCTCCACAGATGCCACTAACCCACACTTCAGTAAGTCCACGCACGGACGACAGCTTTTGTATTTTATGATGAATCTCCCGTGTATTTCCTGTGTTTGTCCTCTAAAGACTATATATGTATGTATATGTGTATGTATATATGTATGTATAAATATTTATATATACATATATACGTGTATGTATGTATGTTGCCAAGTTTGTGCCAGAGGATGGAATGGGAGAATTTTGGATTCAACTGTGAAACAAACTCTTGACAAACAAGAAGGCTGCTAACCCCACTGGTCCTCCCTCCAGACTACAGACTGTGACCTCCTCCTCCTCCACCTTCACCTCCTCCACCTTCCTTTCTTACTCAAATTCGAGGGTTCAGCCCTAGGTTTCTATTTCTGGGAAAGAAAAAGTGTCCTTCTATTTTTGTCCGTGGCCTACATCCATTTTTGGAGAATTTTTTTGGAACGTAAATCTTTTTACATGAGTGGATGACAAACTGAAAATGAAATGACTTGTTGCGATGGACGCTCAAAGACGGTCCACTCTTGAACAAACTTTAATCCACTGGAGAAGCTGGTTGAAGTGGCTTACCTCCTCACACTCTGCAGTATTCCAAATGGCTCACAGGATAAAACCCCAAGACTCTTATTATTTTTGAATTGTTGTTTTCCATCTTTACTCTCCACTCTTTTTCACTCTGAGTTTTCACATTTTACAGCTGAAGGATATTTAAGATGTTTTCAGAAACATGTTGGCAAACGAGTTCCTCAGATTGACCAATAGCTGCTTCTTTGGTATATTTTAGTGGGTGTAGAAGATGAAATATATAAATATATATATGTTGTTATTGATGTTTTTGTACATAGATGAGATGTTCACTCATGAGGTATTTCCGTTCATAGAAAATGATTTTACATGTTTGCCTCCGATTTTTCTTTTTCTAATCCAAAAAAGTTACTAATTAGCTTCTTGGACTCATGATCAACCAACAGCACTTGGTCCTTTTTTACAACAAGATGCAAGAGAAGTTGCGGTTTTGGCTTCTTCATTTTGAGCTGTTTGCCCATCATATGCAGATCAAATAAAATAGTGCTGTGAATAATGCAGCAATGTGCATTCATGAAAAGTCTGGCAGTGGTTCTGTTATTGTTTACATCCTGTTAACCTCAGCATGACGCAGCAAGAATCTTTGTTATGGAGTAGAAGTTTAGTTAAAGGTAATAAATTAAAAAGGACTCAGGAACACGGAGTCTGAGAACATTATTGTATACCAGGATCTCCAACCATTTGTTTTAGAGAGCTACTTTTACAAAACCAAGTATCTGAGAGCTTCTCATGTTCTGAAGTATTTATATACACAACTCAATATAATCCAACAGACCGACATCACCAAAATATTATGTTTTGCAAAGGTAATACTGTATTATAACTATTGTTTATGTTGATGTTGGCGGTGGTGTGGTAGTCCAAGAAGAACACACCTATATTTAAGGCGCAGTCTGAGTCTTTAATTTAAGGCAAATCAGCTGCTGTAATTTTTTCCATATATTTTTTGCAGGCTGTCGCCATCTACTGGTCGTTAGATAGCACAACCGACTGCCCTCAACATGTTTACCAATCATCACGACAGATATAAATGCTGCTTTCTGTCTGTGCTGCAACGTTTTCTAACAATAAAATTGGATCCCTAAAGAAACAACACAAATCATAAAAAACATAAAAACAAATATGATATATCATAATTACAATTATAATTAAATCACAATTGTTTAATTATAAATATAATATTTTAACACTTAATAATTACTGACTGTTGTAGACAATTTACTGTTATTCGACTTTATTTTCGTAAAAAGATAAAAATAAATGTTTAAAAAGTGACACAATAATATATACACAATATAATATTGGAACCTGTTGGGGCATGTTTAGTTATTTTGTTAACGTCATCGTTCCTAAAACAATATCTTGAGACTGGTCACTAATGTCCACAGACCAATGAGGGGTGGTAGCAGTTTTGATTGATCGCTAAATGGCAAATAAAACTTTGTTCTGGATTGGGAGGCGGGAAAATTGTCTATTTTGATTGGATAAAAACATAGTAGCCTCTGCTGAGCGACCTGATACTTTTTGAAATGAAACATTTATTAATTTAAGTTAATTAATTTAATTAAATTTATCTCTCATATTAATTCATATAACAATTCTAGAAGTGGGAAAAATCACGAAAAAATACTAATGTTTTCGTGTAATTTGCTATGACATCACCGGCGGCCCTCCCCCCGTGTCAACAGGTGGTACGTCCTGGTTAGGAACCCGCAGCCGCAGAGGAGGAAACATATGATTGTCTTCCATAGAAACAGGGCTGGGATTTCTCTCCTCCTCCCACTCGTCGTCGTCGTCCTCCTCCTCCTCCTCCCTCCTATTCATCCACTGCTTCACTCCTTCGTCCTGCGGCTGCGCCGCCTGTGTCCTGGTCTGGGAAAGAAGTGTTTAGTGTCAAAAGTTTGACCGAAAATTAAAGATTCCAATGTCCCACCAAGTCTCTCCTCCAACGGCAGGTAAGTTAAAACTCAACACACAAACACAAGCGAAGGCGTCAAACCAACATTTCAGGTCCAAAAACACGACGTCGCGACAGACAAGTGAACGTTTTGTGACTACGTTTCTAAGAAACTCGATATAGTCCTGAAGAAAAGTTTTAATTATTTTCCTTTAGTAGTGACAGGGCCTGTTGGACGTTAATTCGTGTCGTCAGTTTACTCAACGTTACTCACTGTTACTCAGTGTATCCGCCTGTGTTAGCTGAGAGGCTAACAACACCTGCACCTGTCGCTTCCATTCCCACTACTTTATATTTTCACTTCGTCTCCATTTTCTTGTCTAATGCTTTATCTGTTGCTGTTACTCCAATGTGTTTCCACTCCAGTTTTCTTCTTTTTTATTCCCTTCCCCACTCCTATCCACCTGTATACTCCGGGTGACCATTTTGTTTAATTTCTTTTCCTGCCTGTTGCATGTATTTTCTACAGACTGAAATATTTTAAAAGTCTGCTATGTTAACTATTAGTGTTAAAGTCAAACATTAATCCAGTTTAAAAAAACTCACTTTAATCATAATAGTTTTACTTAATCCAATGGTGCCATACTGAAGTCCATATTCAATATCCACAGTGTGGGAGAAATCAATTGAAAAAAAATAATTAAATTGCCTGATTTAAGTTTTAAAGGAGAATATTACATTGTAAGTAATATAAAGCAGTCACGGGGACACACAGTGGAAGAGGGTAAACTGTTGTTGCTTTACAAAGAGAAGGTCAACAGTTCGATACTGTTGATGTTTTTACTGTGTGGCATCTATGCCTTATTTAGCCTAACTGCATCTCAAATTTTGGCCTGTAATCGACCAAAAAAAAACAATAATTACCAATACAATAATAATACAAAATAAGAAATAATACAATTATTGACTACCCCTGTAGTTTTGGAGTTTATAAGTTATCTCTGTTTAGTCCTAGTACTCCAGGTAACCTCCCACTGTCCATCAACATACAAGACCAGGTTAATAATTAACTCTAACATCTCCTCAGGTGTGAATAGTTTTTGTCCTGTGATGGACGGGTCAGGGTTTTGTGCCTTGGGTGGACAAACTGCCAGTGTCAACACAAACTTTTTTTAAGGATTCATTCTTAATATATAAGGAGGGGGTGTGACTTGACCACGGTGGAGGAGACCCTACTTACCAACTAGATGTTATGGCAAAAACACACTCACATCTGTTTACAGTTATACAGATAAACAACAACACTGTTGTCTGTAGGTTAATGAGTAACATCAGGGCAGCAGTGGGTGACAGTAGAGGAAAAAGTGTAAGTTGAGCCTGTGGGGATCAGTCCTTGTGTTTTTCTCAGTGGTTAAGTTCTACCTGTGTGATGAACGTCACACTCACTTCTTCCTTGTGCTTCGCTTAGTTTCATTTGTAAACCAGGGCTGAATAAAACCAGACTGTAATCATAATATTCCAGGCCGCAGCTTCATTTTTGTTGGGATTTATCTTTCTATTTACAGCTGTAATTATAAAATAAAAAGAGCCCACCTCTTTTTGTGACTGAAGGCTCAGAGCGTTGTTTTAACCTCTGTGTGTGAGTCAGCTGCTGCAGGATACTTGGCAGACTTGCTGGTCTTGTTTTGTCTCTGGAGAAAAATTACCCGTATTTCATGTCACTGCTGCTGCTGTCGCTGTTGCTGTTGCTGTTACCTTTCCAGCAGGTGAGAATCTTTTAAGGTGTGGCTGCTGCTCACGCCAGGTCGGGCCAAACAATTGCATTGTGGCAAAAAAAATCATGCAGCTTAGAATTGAGTCTTTTAAGGCAGTAATGTGACACGAAGGCCTGGGGTATGGTAAAGTCATAGGTCTTATTTCTCGTATTTCTATTATCTTCACCGTCTTTGAAAGGCTTGTCCTTTATTGTAGCATGTGGAAAATACATAATGTGTGTTTATAAGTGATAGATATTTTAGTAGCAGAGAAAAGGTGTGAAAAGTCTTAAGGATATTTTGTCTGTAGTTGTAAGTTTTTTTAATTTTCAGGGGGAAGTCAATCTTTGACTACAAAAGAATACATATTTAGATGAAATTAAATTTTTACTGTGGGTCACAGGGCTTTTCAGTGACACACAATGTTTGTGAGTCTGCCCACCTTGATCTTGTGTTTTTCTTTTTTTATGTTAACACCTTTATGTTAATTGAAGCGTGAAAGTTATGTCAATTTTGTTCGAGAGGGCTTCATTTCCAGAGCCCCGGAGTTTTCCTCTAAACATGAATTAAAACACTTTTTCTCATTATTGTATTTTTCCCAAAAATATGTAATTGTGTAAGCCAGACCAATTGCTCATATTTTTTTTGTACTACAAACACCACATCAAGGCTGTATTGTGTATTGTGGTGTTTCAAACAGTCAAGGGAGAGAAAAGCTACCATGGGAATTGGTCTCACAACCCCTCTAGTCAAACTGTTATGTGTGCTTTAGGTGTGTCTGACTTCAAACAACCTATGCCCCCCCCCCCTCTTAAAACTAATTGTAATTTGTCATGCATGCACACGGCTGTTCCATTGGGACCACTCCTCTTACTTGAAACTCCATCTCTGTCACGCTCTGTTTATTCTCAGTCAGGTTTGTTTATGCCGCAGTTGTTGTTCTCCTCTCTGATTTGCTGAAAAACTTTGCCGCTGCTGATTGACAACAGCCCGAGTGGCTCATTAATATGAGCACACAGAAACTGTGTGGAAGATCAGTGTTTGACACTTTGCCCGAAACTGGAACACACTCTGCTCTCTATTGGATTTGGCCGCAAATGTGATCAGACAGGAACATTAGATTGTCTAAACAGCAGCTCTGTTCTCTGTAGTTTCCATCCGGGATAAATCATGTTGCTGTTAGACTCTTGGAAAGCCTAACACCAAAAGTAAACGATGGTGAGAAGGAACTAAATGAATTTTGTTTTGCCTTTCTTCAGTGCTTTGATCAATGTCCCTGTCCTGGTGCTAAATGGCCACTGCACAGCCTTCATCTGACCAGGCATGACCATCACCCCCAAAAAGTCCAGCTCTCATCCTGCTTCCTCTTCATGTGACATAAGTTCCAGGTTTGTATTGACTTGTGAAGTCATTATTGTGCAAGGTAATTGGTCAATTCCCCTGACAGCATTGACCATTTTCGGGTTATCACGTTATAATTAATCTCACCACCATCATCTAGACCCGGTGGAGCACTGATGGATGAAGTCGATGGCCTGAGAGTGAAGATTTCCTCTGAAGACTCTCTGTCTGTGTCGCCCACCTTAGCTGAGCCCATCAACCTCGAAGGTCAGCAGATGGGTCCTCACTGTAAAATAAAACTAAAAAAAAAACACAAGCATGGTTTTATTTTTTTTTTTGTTGTTGTAAATATTTTCCTGGAATTTTTCAGATCCCCACTATGCTCGTCTGCGAGGGGAGCTGGAGTTCGATGCCCAGAACCTGGAGGCAGAGTCGTGGAGTGTGGCTGTGGATCCGAGTTACCAGAAGGCCTTGAACAAGGAGGCTATAAAAAGACAGGATGTCATTTATGGTATTTAAAATGAGTCCTTGGATGAACAGCGAGCCAGTGTATTATTGCAGTGTGATGTTATGTTATCATGATGTTATTACCGTTGTATTTTAACTTCCTTTTCCAATGACTGTTCTCCTTTTAGTGGAACAGAACATAAAACTACCATAAACTGTAGAACGAAAGTCGACTGTTCAGATTACAGAAGGATCACCTACTGATATGATTCACTGACTGTATCTAGTTTTTCCTCATGTCATTCAGTCAGAACAGAAGATTTATATTTAACTGCAAGTGACGAAGACATTGAAATATTTAAATAGGTGAGATTAGAGAGATCCTCTCATTAAGAGGATGATTGATGCTCTCTCTACCTGTGCGGCTCTTTTGAATTTAACCCATTATGTTGTCACAGTACATAATGCCATCAGCATTTTCTACTTCTGCAGTTAGATAGAAGTTTGCCGCAAGCCTGTACTCTGTATTTACAGATCTTCTTCTCCTTTGAGGTCTGGAATTTAATAATTACTTTTTCTACTGTAAAGACACTAACATCTGACTGTCTTTTCGGCAAGATCATTGTATTTTAATTCCACGCCAGGCGCAGGCGTCAAACTGCCCCAGTGATATCTCAGTGGAATATCGTCAGTTTATTTTTCAAAAAAATATTCACCCTTGCCTGTGATTTTATGCGAGTTTTTAATTGTGACCCACTGTGAAATTGAGTTGGGCACTGCTAGGATGCCTTCTCATCCTAATAAGATGTGTCATAATCACTGCATTATCTCCCGACTTCCCCAGAGTTGATGCAGACAGAGATGCATCATGTCCGCACCTTGAAAATCCTCCTCTGCGTCTACATGCATGAGTTGAGACAGTATCACCTCTTTGAGGAAGCCAGGCTGGAGTGGCTCTTCCCCAGCGTGGAGGCACTGCTCACCCTCCATCAGCACTTTCTCAACTGCCTGAAAGTGAGACTGGGCCAGAGTCAGGAGGAAGGTGGACCAGACAGCTACCAGATCTCACAGTTTGGAGACATCCTCCTCACGCAGGTCAGCCATCTGTGCAAAATGCAGGTTGCACAAAGAGGGTGCAAAGAAAACATATTTTTATTACCACATATTTAAAATTATGTGAATGAAAATACCTATAATTAAAGATGTTGTCATTTACCCTTTTGCAACAGTTCTCAGATGCCCTTGGGGAAAAGATGATGGAGTGTTACAGTGTTTTCTGCAGCCGACACAGCGAAGCCATCAGCTTCTACAAAGAGCAGATGCAGAGCAACAAAAAGCTACAGATCCTTATGAGAGTGAGACGGTGTTCTTTAACATTTTGTTATAATATAACCTGAACTTTAGTTGAGAAATAGTATTGTTTGTTGTATATGTAACAGGTTTCTTCTCTGCACAGAAAGTAGGTCAACTTCCTTTAGTGCGGAGGCTGGGAATCCCTGAGTGTTTCCTCCTCGTCACTCAGCGCATCACTAAATACCCCGTCCTGGTGGAGAGAATCATACAGAACACTGAAGGTAAAGTCAGACCAAACAACTGCAAAAGTCTCGAATTATCCTTATCAAGCACACGCATGGAATTGTTCCTTATTCTTCTCCTCGCAGCGGAAACAGAAGAACACAGATCTCTGGTCCAGGGTTTGGCTCAGATTAAAGAAACCATCTCCATGGTGGATGCTCAGGTCAACGAATATGAAAAAGCCGTTCGATTGAGAGAAATCATTTTGCGACTGGACCCAAAATCTCAGGGCAGGCTGAAACACGGCCAGCTGTTCCGCAGAGAGGACTTAATCAACAGAGATACGATGCTGCTGCACGAAGGCACCGTCACCTGGAAGACCTCTGGGAAACAGAAAGGTTTGGACAATACTTAACAATACTCAACACAGTGCATGTGTTCAGTATACTTCATGACCAGTATCCAGGAAACCAGCTTTTTTCTCATTATTTAATGATCTTAAAAGCAGCTTATAATTAACATTTAATGTGACTGCAGTTTTTTTTTTTTACATATTCCATCTTCTTTGCAGACATCCAGGCTGTGCTGTTGACAGACATGCTCCTCCTTCTACAAGAGAAAGATCAGAAGTTTGTCTTTGCTGCTGTGGCAAGTTTGACTCTTTCTGACTTTATCTTTAATGTTGTTGTCCAAACGGCAGCGTTGACATTTTGTTGTTGGCCCCTGCAGGACAACAAACCGTCTGTCATTTCACTCCAAGGGCTGATAGTGAGGGAAGTGGCCCATGAAGACAGAGCCATGTTTCTCATCAGCGTTGGCAGCTCCACTCTGCCGGAGATGTACGAGATCCATATGGGCTCCAGAGATGAGCGCGTTACTTGGACGGCTTTCATACGGGAAGCTGTGGAAAGGTGAGTTACACTCTTAAATTTGTTGTTTATCAGTACAAATGATGTCATTTTAGTGTTTCTTAATAAATTTTGGTGTTTTTTTCAGCTTTCCACAAGAAGAGATGCATCGTGAACTTATGGTTAAACTGCAGCAGTGTCAAGGTGAGATTGTTGTCATACTCCACCTCAACGCTGAAGAATTTTGATATCATATTGAATATCTCCTTTTTATCTGCATGTGCATCAGGAGTAGCCAGACTCATCTTCATGTGCTGTTTTATAGATGCGTTAAGGGTGAGAGATGATCATATCATCCTCAACCTGACAGAGAAACAACAAATCTTTGCCATTCTTTACGAGAATGTGACAGAACAGGAAGCACCACATAAAGGCCTGCTGCTCAGAGGAGAGGCCACTGACCTCCAGCAGGGGGAGACATTGCTGAAGGGTGCTATCAATGAAGGTAAGAATAGGCTTTATTGAATCCAGAAGAGAATTTGTTAATCATAAAAAATAAATAAAATTATTTCAACACAGGTGGAACTTTTTTTAATCTTTAATTTTTTTGTTTTTGTGAACAGTGGAAACCCTGCAAAACCTCCTCTTCTCAAGAATCAAAATCCCCAACCTGACAGTGGATGAGAGTGAGACGCAGGGTGAGAACCTGGAGGAGAATGACGACGACTCCATCAAAGGTAGCTGGTGTTTATTTTTTGACAGATTTTTTTTAATATTGGCAAAAATCAGTAAAATCTGGTAATTTTTTATATTATTAACAAACAGATGGTACTGATGTGTATGAATAAATCCCCTCAGGTGGAGATGAGGAGGAGGGCAGCAGTGAGGACAGGTCTGGTCAGGAGACAGATTTCTCTGAAGGCCTGGAACAGTCTGTAAGTATAAAACATCTGTGAAATTATCTGACTTTTTTTTTTTCGTTAAAGGTTAATGCTACCTCCACTGTATTCCCTCAGGCTGATGATGACGCGCTGTCAGAGCCGAGCTGCACTTTAGCCTCCGGGAATCTTTCTGAGGCAGAGGTGACACACAAGATGTTTTCTTTTTCACTTCATCGACTACTTCAACATTATTAAACAAAAATGCCTGTTTTGATTTTCAGGTTTGTGACAGTGTCATAAAATTAGCACAGATGCTCCACAGCTTACAGGTAAACTGTCAGCATTACTTAGTCTTTAACCAGGTTTATGAGGGTCACAAGTTCTTGCAGATAATTTCCCAGGCTTGCCAATGATATGTCTCAACGTTTTTATTCTTATGCTCTGCAGGCGATTATCGTCCAGCAAGACACTCAGATCGAGCTGCAGCGGGCTTTTCAATCCAACAGTCAGCAGCCCAGACGCCATTACAGCAACATGCTCCTCGAACAGGAGAAGCAGCGCAACTTGGAGAAGCAGAAGGAGCAGCTGGCCAATTTGCACAAACTGCAGGCGCAGCACAGAGAGGAGCAGCAGCGCTGGGAAAAGGAGACGGAGCGTCAGAGGATACAGATGGAGGCCGTGGAGGCCCAGCTGCAGCAGAGAGAGGAGGACTGCAGAAAGTGGGAAGAGAAACTGGGGGGTGAGAAGAGCGAGCTGGAGCATCAGTGGAGTAGCTACCAAGAAGATCTGGAGAGGCTGAGGGAGTCGACGAAATCCGTGGAGAGGGAGCGTGACCGCCTGACTCAGGAGAAGGAGCGTTTGGAACAGTTGCAGGAGAAGTTGAAGTTGAAGATTCTGCAGTTTTCAAACCCTGGACATTCCAACTATGATGATCCGTCGCATGTAAGTGAAGAAATAGAAATAAGAAAAATTAACAGGAATATATTAACTAGTTTTATCTCATGTTTCCCACCAGTATCAGAGTCTTTCCACTTACCCATCATTCAGAGGAAGCATCATAAATGGAGGAGGAAATCAGACTGTAACCCTGAAGCCCAGCTCCGCACACTCCACTGCCACCAGTCCCATGGAGGTTCCTCCAAAGGTTCCACCACGCAGAGAGAGCATCAACCATCAGCCACCCAAAGCAGAGCTGCCCATCCATCTGATCAGCACCACTAACCAAGTGCACAAACCTCCGGTGGTGCAGCAGCAGATTCCAACCAAGCTGGCGACGCTGTCCAAGGGGAAGGAGAAAGGTGCTCGGAGCAAGAGCTCTCACCACAGGACCCACAGTGCAGGTCAGAATTTCTTCTTCACAAGAAATGTGTAGAGTTCCAAAAAGGCATAAATATGATTTTCTTTGTTAACTATGAGCAAAATGTGATTTCATTAAATAAAGTGATGTTTTTCTGCATCCAGCGAATATTGATGTGAACCAGGTCGTGCCGATCAGAGTGACAGTAAAGGAGGGAGGCAGCATGAGAGCCAAGAGGAGTGGAAGTCCTCAGAAAGTCTACCACCCAGGTACCAAGGGTCAGATGGACAAAACAGACAAACATGGTCAGCCCTCCAAGGGCTGGAAGACTCTAATCTGAAAGCTCTGTTCCCTCTGCAGAGCCTGTCAGAGCAGCAGGAAGTAGCCACAGTGTGAGAACCACTCAGTCGTTCATCGTCCAGAAGAAAACCAGCAGCGAGGTTACTCCACCTGCTCCACCTCCTTTCCCCAAAGATGTTCTGGAAAAAGAGAAGGTTATTTTTCTGTGATCGCACTCGTCAGACTGGTAACAGAAAGACTCTCACACACACAGGGGGAAAAAAAAAACTGTTTTGCGTCCGTGTGTTGGAACTGCACATGTTGTGATCCAAGAATTGACAAGATGGACAATGTTTAATAAGGGAAAGAAAATGTATAAATTAGATTTGTATATTTGGGACCGATGTTTTTTTTTTTTAAGATGTTCTTTAGCCTTTAATGCTTTAAAGCCCTTTCTTTAAAGACAATTTTATCATTTTAATTTAAAATGAGAGATGGTAGTCTGGGAGCATGAAGCCCTTGTTTCTTAATGCTTTTCAGTTTTTAATGGATGTTGAATGCATCACGAGGAAGGAAGTGCCAGACATATTGAAAATGTGACGTGCCTAGATATCCTTCATGTTTGGATGAATCTGATCCATCTGTACTTCATGTTCTGGTGGTAAATTAAAGAAAAAAATCATGTAAATGTGGTCAAAAATGTTGTCCTGTGGATTACAGGAAAGAAAAACTAACACACTTAAAACCTCAAATACAATGC
Organism: Paraplagusia blochii; assembly: GCA_016785265.1. NCBI lineage: Eukaryota > Metazoa > Chordata > Actinopteri > Pleuronectiformes > Cynoglossidae > Paraplagusia > Paraplagusia blochii. The sequence goes on along the minus strand of JAFBJS010055032.1, from coordinate 10,154 downwards.
TTAATTTATTATATAGTGCCTTAACAGCAGGCTTTAAAAAATAAAAAAAAAACACTTGGCGTCACAACCCAAATAATTCATCTAAACATTGCTCTGTCGCAACAACAGGGGGGCGCTAATAAAGAAACTGTTTCTTTTTCTTTTAAAATAGGTCTAATGAATAACAGTAATGTGTCGCGTCATCGATCTTTACCACTGTTTAAAGTCAGGTGTACGGCAGCATATGAACTAATATTTCCAATCTAGATATTACATTGTGACACTTTGTGTCAGCGTCAGGAAAAAAAAACACACAATATTTGATAAAAACACTCATCAATCCCTCTTTACTACTAACTCCTTGTTGCAGCATGTTATACTGTAATCAACTCCAACACCAGACAATGGTGTGGCACCAGTAATACAAAAATAAAGCCAACAATACATATCAAAAAATGAAAATACAAGCATGCAAAAAAAATGTTTAAAAACAAAAAAAAAAAGTTCTTGGTTGACAAATGAAATACAGTACCGAAAAACTTTGGCTCAGTCAACAACCTTAGTAGCATATTGTTGAGGTAATGATGACCTAATTCAGATCTGCTGGTTAAGTCTGAGCTGATGAGTTGGACCAGGAGTTGACCGGACCAAGATGTGAGCAACAAACCCTGCATTTTAAAGGTAAGTCTGTGCTTTGAGGGTGAGGTTGCTATAATTTCTTAATTTGATGTCCATCTTTAAATGTATATTTTTACATCAATGTATGTAGTGACAGTGTCAAAGAACAGAGCGACAGAACAACAGTCTGATAGTCGTCTCCACCTGGTCTGGACTGAAGGAACCCGGATGATTTTATCCTTGTCAAGTGAGTCTTTTTAAGTCTTTCTACGACATGTTAGTGTAAAAAAAAGCAGCAATGATGTTGAGCTTGTGAAGTTGGTGTCTTGGGACTTTGGGAGTTTCTCTACTTGATATCCCTTCGAAAAATTATTTTTTTTCGTTTTTATTTTTCTCTTTATGGATGCTTTATGGAATCAACAGTTTAATCCTGCTCTGGTTTGGACCTTATGTACAATGTGTTTAAGGCAGATGGAGCTTTACCTTAATGTACGGTCAGTAAGTATAAAAATGTTTAAGTTGCTCTTTATAAACTGTTTCCACTTCCAAGCCCTGATCCAAAACTACAGCAGAATTAGTTTGTGACAAATGAGACGTACAAAAACACAACATAGGTGTGACGTAGAATACAAAATAAAACCAGACTTTGAGAAAATGAAGGTCCACAGAGTGTATGGTGTGTCAGTTTAGGTGCTGGAGCTGCCCTGTAGGATCAAATATCCAGGTCTTGTCTGCTGAACCTTTACATCAAGTGCAACAAAAATAAAGTCCTCGCTTCAGATGTTCAAGGACTAAGACGAAAAGTAGATTGGAGAAATGAAATTGTCCCCTCAGTCAGATTTATCCTGGTTTTTATCAGATGGAGGTGTTTCCAGGGGTGGAGTCTGAGGCTGTTCTCCACTCTCGCTGCTGGGTTTCCTCTCTGGCTCCATCTCAGTGGAGGGGCCGTCTGTCTGTGGGGCTGGAACTTGTGTGCAGTTGATGGGTGCGAGTGCTATGGCAGGCTGTAGAGAAAATCAGATGAGATAAATAGTTCTTATTATGTGAAATCAATTGCAAATACAGAATGTGGTTTTTCTGAAAAAAAAACAAAAAACTACAGAATTCCCTCTGATCACAATGTTCAATGATTCTTAAACGCAACCACCAGGGGGCAGCCCAAAAGTGTGAAGAAATTGAATGCCGCTCCAAACAGTGGGTGAAGTCGTTAATACTGTTTGCCTTACTGTCTTACCGTCTCTCTGTAAGGCAAGAGCACTAACCACTTCTTCCACCTTGTGGTCTTGGATGGTAAATATATTCACAGGCATTTTTCTTTACTATAAATCAGTCACAAGGTTTTGTAGTCATCTTTACAGAATGGGGCATCGAACCCTGACCCTCTGTTTTCAAGCCTGACTCCAGACAACTTTAGTTCGTCTCTGATTACTCTAACTTTTTAACATTGTCAGAGGGATTCCTGTAGGGAGACATAACTGACAGAAATTGACCATAGACTGCTGAGACACAACAAATCACTTTGCATTGCTAGCGGGTGCAGTTCCAACAGTCCAGTCCCCAGGACAGACAGAAGACAGACCAGCAGTTTAATGGTTAAAGAACAGGGGACAGAGACAGAACACCTGCAGTGACCAGGACTCTCACACAGCCACAGTAAAAGCAGAAGTTGTTTATAAAAACTATTTTAGGTTTACTCAACTTTACTCTCAATCTTATTAAATGTTAGTTTTTTTGTTGTCTTTTTACAGTCTTTGTGTCCCTCCGTAGTAGGCAGTCATATCAAACTGGTATTCACCACAAATCCACTCCCAGTCCAGAACTGGGGCAGCTCTCTGCGCCACACTGCCACACTGAGGCTGGTGAGCAGAGTGCACGGCACTAGGTAGAGCAAGGCGGGTTGACCGATCTGCATCACCGCCAGGGCCACAAAGGTGATCAGCAGGCCGATGCCGTAGGCTGCAGGACAAAAGAAGACAAAGTTAGATGGTGTTTTAACATTTATTAAACATTATTTTTTTTGTCTTCTGTCCATCTTCTACTCTAATACCAACTACCTCCATGTCCTCCCTTACCCCTCTTTGTCTCCTACCTGGTAGCTCCATCTCTAGGATCATTCTTCTACAAATGTATCCACTGTCCCTCCTCTGAACTTGTCCAAACCATTTCAATCTGTCTTCTCTAGCTTTTTCTCCAAACCTTCCTGTCTGTGTTGTCCCTCTAATGTCATCATTCCTGATCCTGTCCATCCTTGTCTCTCCTAAAGAGAATCTCAGCATCTGTAACTCCTCCTTCTTCATCTTTGTCTCTTGTTTTCTGCCTAGTCTTAATGTCTCTAATTCATCCATCATGGCTTACCACCTGCACTTCCTGCAGCCCACTGGTACCTATGTGGGGACAGTTAAAAACAACCCGTCCCAGTCCTTACCAATGGTACAGGCCACAAAGTAGATCCTGGAGGACTGTGTCAAAATGTCAAACCTGTGACAATAGACCACCAACAGACCTGCCAACAGAGAACAACAACTTCATCTTTACCCATTGTACAGGACTTGGTATACTGTTGCACAGGTCCAGTGTCTCATGGTAATATGTCTCATTACCTGGTACTAAGACGTCACCAAAGCCCAGGAGGGAGAAGGGCCGGTCACACAGAGCCAGCGGGGAGAAGTTTAACCTCGGCACTTTGAGCACCATGGGAAGCTGGAGGAAAACGAGAACATTAATGCAGCTGTCAGTCACCGTCCTCTGTGATGTGAGAGCCTGAAGAGACACCATGTCCAGGTGTCAGGGATCTGATGCACGGAACTGGAGAACCAGCTCACCTTTTCATGTGTGGATGAGTCAGAGGGACCGGTGGCTACCTCCACCATTATACTCTCCCCACTCTGCGGAGGGAAGAGCAGGAATCACTGACATTGTTACAGACAGAGGAAGGTTGAAGAGTCGGAGACGTACCGTTGTAAGCCAGGGAGTAATAAACACGAAGAACACGTCGTAGACAAACAGGACAGACAGGAGTAAAGTGCACGCCTGCAGGGGGAGAGAGAACGACGTCAGAAACCAGACGTTTCTCCGTTCAGTCGGATGAGAATGAATCATGAGAGCGCCGGTGCACCTTGAATGTAGGCAGTCGGACGGTCTTGAGCATGTAGAGGCAGAAGGCGATCCCCAGGGCGTCCTGTAATGCCCACGCCCACCTGCGAAACAACACACACACACACACACGGGTATGAGTCAGCCGACATGGTCGTCACCGTTTTCTCCAACAGGATTCTTAAACAAAGACGCAGAGGACCTGACTCAACAGCAGCTGCAGTCTGAAGGATCAGTCGTATCAGTTTCTGACTCACATTAATGATGTGATTTTCAATATCCCTGCAGAAGCTGGAGGGAAAACACTTACTGGTCTTCATTCCGAAACACCATCCAGGTGACGCTGACTCCGATGCACAGAGCTGACAACAGCAACATGCGCACCTGCGGCCTCTTGTGCAAATATGGCAGGTTGTTCTCCGGGATCCTGTGATCACAATGCATCCAACCAAGTCATTTAAACCATGTGACTTTGACCACAACTTCCTCCAACTGATGTCCACGCCCCTTACTCTAAAAGAACATGTCTCACCTGCACTTGCAGAAGGGAATCCTCCTGACGAACGGCCACAGACAGCTGTAGAGACCGACGGAGGACGCCAGGCAGAAGATGGCAATCACCCAAATGGCTGAGGAGAGAAGAAAATTAAGGATAAGTAAGTCGTCTTCTTCATTTTCTTTCGGCTTGGCCACAGCGAGTCAACGTCATCTTCTACTCCGACTCCAACGACCTCCATGTCCTCCCTCACTGCATCCATCAATCTCCTCTTTGTCTCCTACATGGTAGCTCCATCTCTAGGATCATTCTTCTACCAACATGTTTCCCTCCTCTGAACATGTCCAAACCATCTTAATCTGGTCTCAAAGATCTCAAATCCAGTAACTTCCAGTGGGCTCACCAACTGCAGGAAGGCTCACACTAGGGATTTGGGGGACAGTCGTGGAGACTACCAGGATGAAAATTATTGAATTAAAAACCTTGAGTGTTTTTATTTGTAACTTGTGATTTTCTGGACACTTTTCTGCGCTCAGTGCTTTAAAAATAGTTTTGCCTTTTCGGGTGGCACAGCAGCAGTGACCTAGTTTCTAAAAGTGTTGTCGTACCCAGGCCATCGTAGAAGAAGTACAGAAGCACCAGCATGCTGCAGCACATGACCACAAACACACAAATCATGATGGGGGTGACGTCCACCGTCTCCTCGTCCTGCTTCTCAGCACTGTCGTCTCGCTTGTGCTTCATGTAGCGTCTGCGGGAGGACAAACGGGACAAACAGTGTTCTAGGGTTATTTCATGTTTAACCCTGGAGCACAGACATCAACAGTGCAGTAAATGTTAAAAACAACACCTGACACCTGCCTTTTCTCTCTCATATTTGTTATAAAGCAACATCTGAAGTTGTAAAATTAAACTTTTGCCACGAGGGCCTGTGATAATTTATGTGCAAGTTGAAGAAAGAAGGAAAAAACTGGTTATTTTCTTTCCACTGAAGTTAATTAGAGCAGGTTCAGACGTGCGTCTGGAATGGATGGAAAAAAAAAAATACTCATCACCACCCTGTCTTCCTTGGTTCTTTTATGAAAACTATTTTACAACCAAAGTCTGATTTATACATGAAAAACAACATTGACTCTAGAATCACTGCATTGACTTTTTTGAGGGTCAAAAATGTCCACTGGAGAATAAGAGCAGGTTTACGTTTCCACTAACTTCTTTCTATCTTTGCTGCCGGCCCAGTATCCTCCAACAGCAACGGTGCCCACTGCCATCAGGAAGATGATGACCATGTTGTAGTCCAGAACCGGCTCATGAGGAGCGTACATGGCCACCAGCCTGCCTTGACCAAAGGTCTGTGAGAGAAAGACACAGGACATCACATCTGAGACTGTGACCAAATCCATATTTTCACACGTTGCTCTTAATAATCTGGATTCACGTAACACATTAAAACCTTCTTACTTTACTTATGTCCAGCATGTCGCTGTAGCTGAGTAAAGCCACCGGGATTTCTATCTCCTCATACTGAGTTTTGTTTCCTGCTGGTGGCGTCTGGGGGTGAAAGAGATATATTCAAAGTACTCTGGAAGTACCACTACTATCACGAGCGGAAAGTTCTGTTCAGCTCACCAGTCGATCCTTGCTGACTATCAGTAGACCCTTGGCACCGTGGATCTGTGCCAGTCGGACCTTTTCGTAGAAAGTGCAGTTTCCCCGCATCACCATAGGGATGCGATTGGGAAAGCCTCCTTCTGGGACGTCAGAAGGTGAGCACAGCACCGATGTTGTCAGGTCGTGGATCTGCAGACGTGACTGCGGGATACGGAGATTAAAGATACAGTAAATTACGTGGTGTTTAGCTGCGTAGTTACGAAGACAAATGTCTTAGTGACAGCAGGAAGGACATTAAAGCAGTCTTACCCAATCATTTTTGCGCCACGGACCAGTCGTTAAGTTGTGGCAGATACACACGCCTTAATAAAATTTCATTTCCAGTGTTCTGAAATATTTTCCTACCTATAAAATCTTCCTACCCGAATTAACTGTGCATGGGCACAACAGGGATTTCTCAAGTTATTATCTCTTACAAGACCAGTGTAAAAAGTAAGAATCTTGTATCAATGACTGCGTCCTTTTGAGTTTATTGTTGTTGTCTTTCACCTGTGTGACAAGTTGGGACTTGAACGACTTACTGCCTTGTTGAGGTCCTGAGGTAGAGGCGCCCACTGTGGGTTGAAGAATATACAGTAATCCTTTCCTCTGCTGCTGCCCTCGTCACTGAAATGGGCCATGCCGTAATCCCCCAGTACCTGTCAAAATATGACAATCACATTAGCATCACAGTTGGACTGTATGATACGGACTGTGTTTCCAGACCTGGACTCTGTCAAAGACAGAACAGTCTCTGAGAAAAGAGGTTTGTTCTCTCTGTTTGTCTAAGGAGGGGTTAATACTATCGTGAACTGCATTGTGTTGTGTTGTGTTGAAACACTGGTCCTGAAACTGCACTAGGAGGCAGTTTGACTTATATTGAAGTCTGTTTTTATGGTGGGAGCAGAGTGTTCTGTCTACAGATGACAGATCTTCTTGGTTTCAGCAGCAGTATCACTGCACTGCTGTAAAAATACTCCAATACTCTGGTAGAAGGGCTGTAGTTCTGTAGTTATAGATGCTGTACTCCAGCACTTTTAGCAAACCTGACAGTAAATCTGACTTTAATTATTAATGCAATCTTAAAATTATTATTTCTTTACACTACATTAATAATGCATGGTAAGATAATATTCCTGAATTTATTATTAGTCCATGCCGACAGTTGTGTTCAAGTGATTTTTACTAATTATTAGACTTCTTTGTCCATAAAGGCACAGGAAATAAACATTTCTGTGAAGGTTTTTATTATTTACTCATGGACCAGGTATTATTTCAACATCAAACTGAGCGAATCCTCCACAGACAGTTCACTGACTCATCTCTTTTATTTACAGATCCACAAATCACACCAACCATAACATAACATACTGCCGCTGACATCACCAGACTGTCAGGCGTTAAGCAGGTATCCTTGATCATGCCATGCTCTGACAATTTGTTGGCAGGACCAGGCAGTCAAGCTCTGTGAAAACACCACCTCGCTGAGATTTAACGTCTGACTGACTCAGAGTCGGAGAAAAGAGAAGAAGGGAAAAAGAAACGCAGCTGAACCTAAAATTATAGCCTTTTAATGGCCACCCTGTGAACTGTATTTAGAATCAACTCAGAAGTTGAATAAGTCAGCAAACGGCAAGACTTTACTGTAGTCCTGGACCAGTCAAAGTCTGACTCTTCCATCCATCCGTCCATCTTTTTTATTACAACTAATCCAAATCTCACTAAAACACTCAGCATTACAGACTGTGATCTCACTTTCCTCCCAAAAAAGTTAATTCTGTGTTTATAGCTGTACTTGCATCATGAAAAAACACTATTGACTCAAACTTCTGCCATTGTAAATGGAAGGTTACATAAGTAAAAAGGTGTCCATTTCGCTTCACTGATGTAAAAAGGACATGAGGACATCTGGCAAGTCTCCTGGTCTACAAAAGGGTGTCTTCCAAGAAGCAAAACTAGTCCAAAAAGTGTCATAATGGTACTGTCCCTGTGATTTTTGAGCAGAGATTACAGTTACGCTGATATTCTAATGCAAACTCAGTTTCACAGTGGGACAGAATTGAAAACTGTCATGATGTCATGGGCAAAAATGCAATATATTTTGAGGGATTAACTATAAACATGTATGTTTCCCTTCTCTTTGGATAGGTTTTTTTTCATGTGGATACACTGAATCTGGATCAGCCAAAACTTATGAGTATCAACACATGAAAAAAATATAATACAAATAATTCCCACATCAGGGATATTTGTTTGTTATTCTTGTCTCTTCATAGTCATTCCAGCTCATTTTAACATAAATCTTTCTTTGCAGAACAAAATATGTGCAATGACAAAAAACATGCAATATTAATAAAAGGAATTCTGGGAGTATGTAAGGTCTACATACTGGTGGACCAAGTATAGTACACATTTTACAGTATATCTCGCCCGCGAGATATACTCCTAATGTGTCCAATCATCAGGTTCAGAGAAGTGATAACTGTTGTTAACTTTTATTGTTACATTTTTTAGTAAATCTGCATCAAAAAAAGTAGTTCTTCGTAATACTGAGTGCATTAAAGCGGCTCGTTTCCAAAAGGTAGGTGACCCAAATATCGATGACCCATGTGGGGCATCGATGAGCCGGTTCACATATACAAACTAAGGACGACAACAACATGAACAGGTGAAAATGCCTACTTTACAATGTTGTTACGATGTAGCATACTATCTATAACACCCACCGCAGTCAGCTGACTGTTATAAACAGGGCTGATCTAAAGAATGGTTGTCAAATGGAGATCACTCTGCTTCATGCGTTCCATCTGAAGGTAAGTGATGGCTCTGTTTCCATCAGGGCCGCCACACATCCCTGCAGGCTAACACTCATAGCATCACAGCTACTCCTGTATGCTATAAAACATGCCGTAAACCCGCAAGAAAAACGAAACATAGTCCTTGTCTTAGCGCCGCTACGTGGCGTCGGTGTCTCACTGAACAGTTTTCCGTCAAGTCGAAGCGAACTCTCTCACCTTTTGGACTAGAAATGCGGCCCAGATCAACGTTCCGGGGACCCTCATGATGCCTATCTCCTTGTTGTTTCCCACATCCAGCAGCAGCACTCGGTTCAGTATTCCTTTCTAAATCTTACCAGCTGTTCTCTGAATGTACGCCCACTTTTGCCATTACGCTGTTTTCATTGGCCGCTTTTCCAGTGACGCCGTAAAAACACGCCTATGATTGGTTTATTTTTATGTCAATCAAAATGTTAGCCGTAAACGCCGGCACCACCAGCGCAACTTCCATGGAAATGTACTTAAATGTACTTTGCGTATAAATATTTGTTAAAATATTTTCTATGTTTGATTTGTATTTAATTTATATTTTTACTTTAAAGATGACTCACTTTTTAAAGCAAGTCGTCCTGCGGTCGAAAATATAGAACAGTTGTGTACATTATAAATTAATCAATAGACCAGTCTATTGCTAGTTTACGGCATTAATTACTAACAAATCAGTTCTACACAAATTTAGAACTACGTAAATAACTGAGGTAAATAAAGTCATTCCGTTCGATATTTTCTAGAAGAATTGTGTCGCGCAGGAATTGTTTTATTTTGAAGAATCAAACAGGAAGTTCGGTATTTCACTATGGCAATCTGACCTTGCTCAGTTTTTTCACTCTACAGTAAAGCATGCAGCACTCGTAGACAACTGAATGGTAAGTTTACATCTTCTTCGACACTCGGTTAGCTACTTTTATTGTTCCCATATATCGCTGTTTTATTGTCGGTATTTGTGACTGGTTGCTTTTCGAACAGCGGTAGCCGCTAATCTTCCGCTTCTGATCGACTCTTTCTTTTCGACGGAAGAGGATAATTCACTATGCGTTTAAAACCGTTTTTTCTCCCTGAGCTTTTAATAACTTCTTGTTAACTACTGGTCACTCATATTTCCCAAGTGTTTGTTGTAACGAAACGCCTCAATGGTGCGTTTACCGACGATGTTTGACTTGGGAAAATGTCTTTTCCAAAACAAACCACGGAGTCGCTGTTGTACGCCGTTTCATGGCGATTCACTTTGGTTAGAGTTTCACAGAGATTCGACACAAACGTACAGATTATAGGTGTTTGTACACGTTATGTTCAGTGTATGGAACAAGTAATCCCTGGTCCTTTAACAAGAGTCCGTGGTGGACAGACGGTGAAGGCAGCGGATGATGTCAGTAGGACTGGTATGCAGCAAAGCTCTGACGTCACTCAGTTCAAACTCCAGCTGTGGAGATTCAGGCCAAATAAGGAGCAAAGTGATCCAGGTATTAGGTTGATGCAGAGGT
>JAFBJS010055031.1:54609-75653 GCA_016785265.1 Paraplagusia blochii | reverse complement strand
TGAAACAAATTTGCAGCAGTTTGTCCTAAACTGTATAGCACATAAAATATCATAATCTCCGCAGGCTGTTAACATCTGTGCAGACCTGGCAGTCTGTGGGTGCTAATCTGCACTTCATCTTTCATAAAAAAAAAAAAAAAAAAAACCTTTATTTTCATAATAAAAGCTTAAGACTCCAGATGAAAATAGCTATAATTCTAACAACAATTTTGGCAAGTACACTTTTATTGACATTTGCTGGAATGTTTGAATGTATTTTATAATATGTAAAATCACATCTTTACATTTCAAGTAGGTAAAATTGTCCTCAAATAACATAAACTTACAACAGTATAGATGCAGATGTTGTTGCTGGCGGTTGGGCGCACCAAGACACAGGCTCTACGTAAATGTGCACTTTGTATGTCAGTATCCCAGTGTTTGGATTTTATATGTGCTATCATTGTTTTACATTATTCAATGATACTTTAAACCAAGAGAGTGGATGGCTATTCCATATGCAGTTGTCTCCTACTTTGCTAAGGATGATTACAACTGATTACAGTTACACTGGATTTCATCCATTTCATTGAGTTGGTTCTAAAGTTGTACACAAGGGCTGGATTAAGAGCTAAAAAAAATGGAGGATTCATGTGAACTATTATAAATAAAGTCATGCATAGAGCCTGGAATGCTAAATGCTTCTAGCTCTCTTTATACTTTTTCTGTAATGCCCAACTATATATAAAAAAAAAAAAAAAATGGGCATTGCAAGGAAAAGGAAGGAGGAAAGAGTGGTTTGGCGGGCTGGATTACAAAGCTGAACAAGCCACACCCAATTTAGTTTACCAATGTTTTCCGGGGCTTACCATACCAATGTTTTTACTTTAACAATGTTAATTATTAAGAAAAGTTAAGACATCTTACTTTAACAAACTGTAACTAGTAAGTGTCATTTACAGAAATTAGTGTCTAAATATTACGTCTGTTACAATTTTCTGCAGATATGAACATTGTACTAACTTGATTTATTTCCTTCTCACAATTTTAAAATGAAGGTACATCATATTTTTTTCTTTCACACTTAATTTCATCCATGTTAATAAATTTAAGTTGTTACTCATGCTTCTAATTGCTAATCGTTAAAGCTGAAATATAAAGTGAATCTTATTAGTGTTCTATAATATGAATATTTAATGAATATTTAAACGTGTTTTGTATTTTGATTTGTGTCTTGATAACACTAACCATGGACAGGTCCTGTAGGGAATTTCACTTTGGTCTTATCTGATTAAAATGAAAGGTCTTTTAAATACTGTGTCAGTCAGGCCATCACTACACAGAGGGATATGTTGACTCGGGGTGAAAGAGGCAGAGTTTCATCTAATAGTCATCAATTTACGCTCCCTCCCCTCTGAACTTCTCTCACCCAGCTCATGATGCAGATGAGTCGAGTATCAAAGTAATTATATAACATATAAAGCAGGTCATCCAGACTGTCCATCCCAATAAAGAGGAAATGGGCTTGGATTTGCTATATTAGACTCTTCATGACACCTCCTCATGTTAACAGACAGAAATCCCAACAGCCTGAGATTTCCTTATATATATTCTGACATTTTGCCATAATCGAGAAGGTGCAGTAATAAATAAAAGGGTCCACTATATATGTTAGTGTTGTGATCATATGGGGCAGGAACTCACATACTGCCCATTGGTATATACTTCCTCAGCCATGACAATGGCAACAACATAATCTAGATCTAGGACAACAGTCCCTAACCTTTTTTGCACCAAGGACAGGTGGACCATTGTTGAACATTGTTGATTGGTCTTTTAATAAAAAAATACTTCTAATTCTACTACATGTAGCATGGCCTCATATTTATCTCCAATCAGTTTGACTGCTATTTCTCATGTGTAAATTTCTTTAACACCATACATCATAATCATACCATTGGGCTTTCTTAATAAATCGATGAGAGGTGGTGACAAAACCACAAAACACTGTAGGTCATACTGCATTGCATTTTACCTTTTGCATCAGCTTATTGCAGTTCAGATGCCCTGCATGGACATAGGCTACAGATGTTGATATATTATCATTCTGAAAAGAATACCAGCCTCTTATTTCATGCTAAGTGTGAATCTCTATCTATCTATCTATCTATCTATCTATCTATCTATCTATACATACATACATACATATAATATATGTTTTTGAGTATATGTTTTGTATATTTATTTTAATACTGTTTAAACATTGGGCACGTTCTGTGTAATTTGAAACATTTACTGTATATGTGCTTAAGTCTTTGCTAATTTTACACATCTCTGAGTATTTGTTGCCTTCCTCTGACCAAGTTGACCATTCTGTCAAAAACTAGACCCGACTGTTACGTGTCTGAAGGATGGTTCATCAGTGTCTCTGTGGTGAAAGTGAGAAAAAAATATATATTTCAGAGACAAATCTATATGAAAATGTGGTGATGGGAGCAGCACAGTCACATAACCATTACAGCCAGGAGGGAAGGAATACCTGAATAACAATGAGATGTTAATGATGACAAGCGCAGGTGCACTGAAGTTCCCTGGTCAATGTTGGAATTATGTAAATAACTGAGGTGTGTGGGAGAAAAATGATTTCCCTCCCACTCAGAGTACCCCACACAGGGGTTCTGTTTTAAGCACTTACCCTACTGACTCCTCTTCCTCTGTCTTCTCCATAATTTGTTCCAAGGATTTCAAAGAAGATGTTGGGGTTGGTGCCGTTGTCTGTGAACTCCAAGAAACTTGTCAGGCCACTGACACCAAACTGGGGGAACAAGTGGGAAATTTTCCGTGTTGGCTTATTTCGAATAAGAAAAAAGGTAATGTTACCAACCTGTTGTTTGAATTCTGATACTAAAGTAAAGTAAAATTTGGTTGTAAAAGCATTCAAACAACTGCTGTGCTCTTCTTTATTTTGAATCCTCTCAATTATATGTTGTTTTAAGATTATAATAAATATGATGGCATTAAAATTAATAAAAACATAATAATAATAATAATAATAATCACAATCATGAAACACCAAATGGATGAAAATGGTTCGAGTAAGAGTCAATAATTTCAATATCAATACATAAAAATAAACCTTATTTTATAATATGTACTGTTCTACTATGTACTTTTATATATTTTCATGTAAAAATCGTGTGTCTAACATGAGCCTCATTCATTTGAAATGAGAAAATTTGTATTTCTTTATCACTTTTTCATTTCTATTGGGAATAATGCTTTTTTAAAGTCATGGACAGAAAAAAAAAAATGTACTCTTTAGGCCTCAACTTTAGATTCTCCCATATTCCAGTGTAAGATTAATGGATCTCTCTATATAATAATAATAATAATAATGTATACTATATGATATGATTATATCATAGTCAGGGAGGTACATGGCACCAGAGGGAATGGATCACAGGACTATACTATACTTACAGCTACATATTGGAACCACGACGATTGACCAAATGTGAATGGTCCTTCAAGCAAAGTTGACGATTACCGTGTATCTATAGTAGCACTGAAAAGCTGATTGCTAACACACAGGGGTCTGTGTGTAAGGCACTCTGAAGCCACTGTTGAAGTGGGCTCCCTCACTGCTTTGGGCTCTTTAGTTTAAATTCTCTCTGGTTGGCTGATGAAAGCCCAAGACCGATGTTGAGGTGAATTGCACGGATAGATATGAAATTCATTATGCTGTATTTATGATTATCTGACCCTAATCCTGAATTAGCATTTCACTTGACTTCATCTTTCAGTCACATCACCATCCCTGGAGTATTATTATTATTATTATTATTATTATTATTATTATTATTATTATTATTTTATTTTCATTTATTTATTTATTTACTTTTATGAAAATGAAACATGGGGCATTAATCCAGTTGGTTTGCAAACTGATCAGACTTCTGTTAAAGTTTTACCTCAACTCTCAACTCAAGGTTAAATGCTGATCACAACCTTGATTTGTTTTAGGTTAACTTTTCAAGGACAGAGTGAAACCCTGCCAATTGATGTCACGGTATACTGCTTCAGAGTAAAAGGCAAAATGAGCCAACTACAATCACAGTCTCATCTGGTACAGTCCAGTGAGGGATGTTGTTGTTTTCAAATACATTTTGTAGCAATTAGGACCTAACACTGTTTGCATTTGCCTTTAGAAAAATGTAAACATGTTGAGCAGTGGGTATTTAAAGTATGTATCCTTAAAATAATTCAAAACATATTATTTGTTTGCAAGAAAGAATCAAGGTAGTTGAGGTCTATATGGTGTTTTTAATGCTGTTTCTTCCAAAATAATTCAAATTAGAATTTCAAAATATCACAGGTATAAAATAAAAGACAACAATTATTAATAAAAACGAAAAAAAAAAAAAAGAATGAAAAACCAATATATTTTTTTTCTTTATTACAAAGATTATTACAATTTCTCTGTAATGGATTTCAATTCCAACACTGGAACTTAAACTATTTTTTTTCCCCTACATGAACAAAAACAAGTGATTCTTGGATCTTCTTTACCTTTTTAACTGTATCAAGCATACTTTTTCCTCCTTGCCACGGCTTGGAATTCTTCCTGATGCAGCTCAGACTAGCCATGCTGTGCCACTTCCTGTCCTCCAACTTTCTGTGGAAAGTATTGGCCAGCAGCAAAACTGTATCATAGATGTATCTATTGCTGATCTACAAAGAAAGATGCAAAGACAAAGAAAAGAAGCCAAAAAATTGTGAGGTTTTGTGCACAGTGTCACATACATTGAGATCACATATCCTTACACAGAAGAGCACTATGGGAGTGTTGTAAATTACCAATAAATTACCAATACATTTATAGGTAAATTTCTAAATTTACCAATAAATTAAAATGTATTGGTAAAACATTGGTGAATATGACAGAGAGGCATGAGTCAAAAATTATTCAGTCTGTGATTGATTAGTCTGTGATCTACCAAGTATCCTGCCTCCATGTTAATGAGAATATAATATCCACAGTGACTATTAGTGTCTTGATTAAATGTGCAAACATTATACACTTTCAGATGATGTATACCCGCTCACATTAAAACACTATAATAAAGAATCAAAAATCATTAGCCTGGGAAAATTGTCTTCATTATTTAGAATAATACTCAGTCAACAAAACAAAAACATTGAACATTAACGCAAGCCAGTGACCCTGGAATGATGCACACAGTATGACTGTATACATATACTGTGACTTCAGCTGAAAATCTCTGCAGGTGTATATATTTACATCTATGTGTTTGTGTGTGTGCACAGGAAAAGGTCAAAGTAAATGAAATAACATGTCAGAAGCGACCTTAGAGATTGAGGATTAACACCAATATTTTGATTTCACTACCATGAAAAATGTGGAAATTGCAAAACGGAACGTATGTTGCTTTTGGTCCACAGCTACGGCTAATAACAGTTTAAAACACAACTTGGAAGAATAATAATTGGACAATATCACAGCCATTTTCCTTGTTTACAATGAATCCCCCCAAAAATGATTAGTGACACACACATACAAAACACCTATTACTATGTCAGGGCAAAACACATTATATAGAACAAGTATCATTCTACATAACCTGGTGGTGTCATCTACATTTTATCATACCTAACAAAGATTAGGGTCCTTCCACTTATATTCAGGAAATGATGCCTCTGTATTTGACCGCGACTGGACGATGAACCCGTGAACTAATTTTAAAAGGAACACATGCGTCATATTAAATCTATCAAACAAAATGTCTCTAAATAAAGGTTAACATAAATCACTGTTTGCATTACTGACACTCGATCCCTTCCTTTCTGTAAGAGGTCAGTACTCGATTGCCAGCGCAACGGACAAAAAACGATAATAAACGTACTGACAAACATGTATTTACGACAGATTCTAGCCATCGAGCCATAGACACCATTCACTGTTTAAACCTGACATTTACATCAATGACTGATGATTGTATTTGTCTTGGTTTCATCTGGCTGGAAGCAGCTGTGGTCCCAAAGGCTTCAATTTTTGTATAAATATTCATATATTTTGTATATATATATATACATATGTATACTTTGATCTGCTTATCATTTGTTTTCTCTCTCCAGTCTCAAGTTCCTTCCATGTAAAAGTGCTTCTGCTCTGTGGGGAATTTTAATGATCAGTCAGTCCTGAACTCCAGGTCAGCATTATATGTGTGTGTGCGGTCAGCCTGGGTAGATGTGGTTCAATGCAGTGTGAAATTGGGCTTCTGGGCCACTCTGTCACCAATGAGCTGACTTCTCTCTCTCTCTCTCTTTGATTTCTCACGTTACAATCCAATCCGTCATTCATTCTTCCAATTCCTATATATTAAAAAGTTTACATATTTATTTTGCAAAACCTGAATTAACATAGTATTTAGGTTGTGATTATTTAATGTGTGTGCTTGACAAAGTGTACCTGATTTGGCTGTAACTGCAGAGACACACATAGAATGCCAATACGAGAAATTCTGACAAGGACTACAGATTTTCTAAATAGATGTTTTACACCTGAGAAGCATTGACAACACTTGAGGACAGAGAAGTCAAACATTTTTCATGTAGGTACTTCCTTAAATGTTTCTGCTGAATTTACTATATTATTTGCACAACAAGAAAAAAAAAAAAAAAAAAAACATTGGGTCTTCTGTCATTTGTGTTTCTTTTTCAAGACTATTCTCATTTATTCCTGACAACGTTTATCTATGACAAAGAATTGTTGAAATTTGAAGTAATAAATACATTTTAAAAAATCATCGAACATTTTCCTGACCTCCATTGTTTGAAAACACCATAAATCAAAGCATTATATAAAAGTAAGACATGTGTACCTAAATACATTGCTCACCACAGTGCAAACACTGAAGTGAGATATCCTCGTTCTGTTTTCGACATATTTCTGACTTTCATTAAATACATCCCCTAAGGGTCCTTTGCATGCACATAAATCAACATCACATTAATTCAATTTTGTTTTTTTGTTATGACAAATAAATCAGAATGCGTTCCCTTTTCTCTGCTCTACTTGATGGCCGCTTGATGAGTCGCATAAACTGAAAAAGGATGATACGTGCAAAAATATTGTTTCCTTAGGGAACAAAAGTTAAAAGAATAAAACTCAAGACATTAAATAAAATAATTCCAGAAAACTTGCCAGTTATTTTTACGGAATAAAACTGTTGAATTGTTTTGTTGACAGTGACCTCTATTTGTCAAAACCAAATCATTATATTATGTTTCAATACAAATAATCTGATTTAATACAAATAATAGTAGCACAGGAAGACCACATTTATTGTCTTATATTGTAATTATCGATTAGTCAATTTAACACCACATTTCAAAATTTGGGATTGAAAATCAGAAATATTTAATAAATAAATAAAAATGTTTTTTAAATGCGTTGAAGTGGGTTAGTATTTTCTTTCTTATGTTGACTAATTGCAGTTTATGAGCTGTACATATAATTGTTATGACATATTTAAAAAAAAAAAAAATAGATGTTTGACAAATCTGCTGTAGAAGTAAGACGATCAAACAATAGTGGTGAGCAGCAGAGGAGCTACCTTCTCATAGCTGAACCAAAAGTCTAAAATGTCTTCAGACCAGACAAATTTTAGGGCTTTTATTGGCATGAGGGGTTCATTTTTATGTCCCTGCACAACTAGACCATATTTTCATGCAAACTTGTGAAAACAAAAAAGTTGTTGCGACATATGGTTCATAATGGGTTTTGACCTAGTGTAACACAAAAACAAAACATCCACCAACAAAAAAAAACTTAAAAAAATATGAGTCCTATTTATCTTACAGAAATATCTTGTTCACACAAATTATATATATATATATATATATATATATATAAAGATGACATGGAATTCTCTAACTCTGACCCAGTGAAGTCAACAACAGCCCTTAAATAAAGACGTGTGTTAAAGGCTTGTAACACAGGTTATCGAGAAACATCATTCAGATGGTTAGTGGCGGATAGGTTGATTAATGGATGACTGAAATGGAAGGAACAAGTGGTTTATAGGAGATGAATGCATGTATAAATTGGTGTGATGGGAAAAAAAAATGATTTAAACAAATACAAGCAGAAAACACTCACCTCAAGCTGCTGAGCCTTTGGGTTTTTAGGGTCACAAACTGAAGTGTTTATCCTGTGGTTGGGCTTGACACAGCGCTGAGTTGTGTTCTGAGGCATAGGGAATGTCTGCCGCACAAGAGTCAGCCGACCGATTGACTTCATGACCAGCTCTTGCAGGTCGTAGTCTGAGATCTCCTGGGTAGTGAAGAATAAAGAAGTCATTGTTAACCTGTTTTTTTTTTTTTTTCATTAGCAGTACTATAATTAGTACTAGTGCATCGGTGCACGTAAAACCTTGAGGTGGGGATTTATTGCTAACTCAGGTGAGGGACACATTTGCAGGTCGTAGTCTGAGATCTCCTGGGTAGTGAAGAATAAAGAAGTCATTGTTAACCTGTTTTTTTTTTTTTTTCATTAGCAGTACTATAATTAGTACTAGTGCATAGGTGCACGTAAAACCTTGAGGTGGGGATTTATTGCTAACTCAGGTGAGGGACACATTTGTTTCCCTTTCTGTCCCTGACGATGGATCCCTATCCATCCTCCAACACTTCAGTGTGTCATGAGGTGATGAGATGAGGGCTGACGTTTGTTTTGTACAGCAGGGTAACACTGGCACCAACATGGATACTGTTCTCTCGAAATATTTGGCCAATGATCACATATGTGCTGGTGTTGCTGCACATTTGTAATATAGGTTGTGGTCATAAAGGCTGTTGCCCCCAGAGCCTGGTATCATATAGTGGACAAAGAAGAATTTGATAGTTTTTCACTGTGGTTCATCAACCAGAGGAACTGGTACTGATTTATTAAGCTAACATATGAATGAAAACAAATGTTATAAAATAAATAATATTTTGAGTGTATGTCGGTTTTGAATTATAATTCATTAGGAGACTTCACAGGCTGAGATCAATGATGTTTAGAGACTGTGTTTTATAGGCTTCAAAACAATGGTTGAGTAATCTGCTGTTATCAGGACAATAAATAGCCTTAACATAACAAACACATGTATTCACAATTTCTCGGACGGAGCTTAGGAACGGCAGAAACGTAAGTTTTCACTTCTTTTAACAAGGCAACAACCCTCAACTTCAGAACTCACATGGAGAAAAAAAAATACGATTGGATGAGAACTGGGTTAAGAATTTCTCTGACAGGACCCTAACCCAGCCTGAGAAAGATGTCTTAGCCAAATGTCTCAACTTTGCCATAAACCTGACCCAGCTGCACATGGTGGACCTCATCACAGCAACCGAATCTGCCATCAAGAACAACAGACTGTCCAGCACAGAGGCAGAAGAACTCCGGTTAAAGGTAACAGCCACCCTGGCTAGCACCCAAACACCACCCTCCAACATCACTCCAGAAGAGAGGAAAGCACTGACATCACTCCAAAGAGACCCCGATATCACCATCTTACCAGCTGATAAAGGGGGATGTAGAGTCATCCTCAACACAGCAGATTACGATGGTAAGATAATACTCTTCTTAATGATGGTAACACATATGAGACCTTGAAACGGGACCCCACCAGTGGCTACGAAAAATGGGTGGTGGCCTGTTTACAAGACCTCAAAAAATACCACTGTATTACCCAGAACCAGTACTTCAAATTTTATCCGGGTCACTCCATTCCACACATCTATGGACTACCTAAAGTACATAAGATGGGGGTCCCTCTTAGGCCCATAATCAGCAGTATCAATTCAGTCACATATAACATAGCCAAACATCTGTCCTATATTTTGTCACTGCTGGTTGGTAACACTCAACATCATATTAGAAACTCACTAGAATTTGCTGAAAAAGTCAGAGGACTGAAACTGGAACCAGAAGAAACAATAAGAATAAGAATGGAAAAATCTGATTGTTACAATAATTTATATTCTCCTGCTGTAGAGAAGTACAGAACATACTTTATGTATAAAGAAATATAGAAGAAAAGATTGTCATTGCCATGCAATTCTTCTTCTTCTTCTTCTTCTTCTGAGCACATTAGTAAAAAAAACTACAATAAACCTAAATAAATCAGATGCATTGATTATTTTAAAAATGAAGTTACAATTAATCCACATCTCTTCCAATATTAATCTTTATGGAGTACAGTATAATCAATCCTATCACCAATGAATTATTTCTCCCTAAACTCTTTATGCCTAATAGAAATCACTCAGTCCTGAAGGCAATTGACTGAAGCCCAGAAGCCTGTAACAAACCCCCTTTATAACACCATAGTGGGTAAAGTGTATCCTGCAGTGAACCCTGCAGCAGTAAATCATTTCTTTACTGCATAAACTCCAAGTTTTTGGTCTGCCAGCATCCCCATCATCCACTTCTATCACCTCACGCTGCTCACCATTCCCTAAAGCACCAAATCCCCATCTTTAGTGCTTTGTTTGAAGATAGGAGTTAAAAGCGAAAACACATCCCTCATCCGCATTATCCTTGGCATTTTTCCCTGACCCCTCTACTTTGTCCTCCATTTTTCTCAAGTCAACCCCTGGAGAAAACCAAATTCCCTCTCCCTCTTATCTTGAGTTGGGGTAAAAAGATGTTCTTTCATTTATTGTTTGACCCTTTGTGCTTCCCAGACGACTTTGCCCAACCCTCCAGCTCCTTGTCGCTCACCCTGCCCTTATCCTTCAAAGCCAAACACCTTTGTCTTTTCTCTCATTTAAACTTCAAGATTTGTGAAATCTTATCTTATAATGACTCAAACTGACCTAACTCACTCTGTCAGGTTTTACTATAGTATAAACAAAAAATGTGAGTATGTGCTTACAGATGTTTCTATTTACTACACTCAATAGTTTAGTCATCACTGTGGGACAAGTTGGAACAGACATCTGAATATCTGCATGTAGATATAAATAAATTGTTAGAGATATAACAGAAAAATGTACACTTTGGATGCTGAAATCCTGCAATGTTCATTGGAGTAAACAAGGACCTAAAAAATGATCAATACCGCTGATTACTAAAACACTTAAGTGTGATTTTTAATATCCAAATAAATATTAAACAGATAATGACCGAATAGTTCTCCACTTGTTTGCAACATTCATCTAATTTCATTCATTAATTCGTCGTCTAATTTAATTTTCCTGCATTAACACCTTAGAATAGACAAAAAGGACATGCGAATAAAGAATAATGAAGAATTAAAGTGAAAATGACAACAGTGGAGCAGAGAAATGATGGGACGATAGAGAGCAAAAGACCATGAAGGGAATCAGAACAGCCAAGGTCAACATTGAAGTTCCTCCAAATTTGAGGGCAAGACAGAGAAATTATTTTTCCTCCTCAACATAATCCTCCCACCCTAAGCAGAACAGAGGAGATAGGAGAACGAAGGATGATCAATTATGAACTGTGAACTCCCACTCAGTGGGGTTGTCTGACTGCTGGCTGTAGATAAAGCAGAGTTATGACAACCCTGCAGTGCCCCCTCATCCATAATAAACCACAGGGAGGGAACAGAACTTCAACAACTTTTGCACGCAGGAATATTCATCCTGCAAAGAAGGGCTTCCAGACGGTATAACATTTGACACAGTATTTGAACAATTCGTACATTTTGTTTACCGTGGGATGTTACCTGTACCCCACTGATAAGAGATATTTTTAATATTTTCTTCATATTTAGTTCTATATCAGGACATGAAGCTGCATGGTGGTTCTGGGGCTTAGAGGATGTAGACCATAAACTTTAAAACTAGGTTAACAAACTTTACACTAAGAAAGACTGTGTAAAGGCACAGTCTAAAACTGTAAATTTCAGGGAAAATGACTTTAACGATTGGGTGTTAAGAATGATGCAAAGACGAGTGACGAGGATGGACAGGATCAGCCAAGAGGTCACTAGAGGAAAAACACAGACAGGAATGAGGAGGAGGGACAGTGGATATATTGGTAAAAAAAATGCCCCTAGAGATGTAGTTACCATGTAGGGGACATATAGGTAGGCCAAAGAGGAATTTGATGGATGCAGTGAGGGAGGACATGGAGGTAGTTGGAGTCTGAGAAGAAGATTAAGAGAATAGGGGAATGTGTAAAATATGCACAGTGGCAACCCTCTTAATAAAGGACACACTGCCCATAAACACACTACCTGGCCAAACAAAAAGTCACCAAAAAAGGGTCATATACTCATACACTATTTTGTTGGACCACCTTAAGCTTTAATTACAGCACACATTCTCTGTGGCATTGGTTTTGATAAGCTTCTGCAATGTCACGAGATTTATTTACATCCAGTGTTGTATTAATTTGAGAGATCTTGCATTGATGATGGTAGAATCTCCAGTAGACTCCAGCACATCCCAAAGATTCTCAATGGGGTTAAGGTCTGGACTCTGTGGTGGCCAATCCATCTCATGCTCCCTGAACCAGTCTTTCACAATTTGAGCCCGATGAATCCTCGCATTGTCATCTGAAATATGTCTGTGCCATCAGGGAAGAAAGAAATCCATTGATGGAATAACCTGGTCATTCAGTATATTCAGGTAGTCAGCTGACCTCATTCTTTGAGCACATACTGTTGCTGAACCTAGAGCTGACCTCCAATGGGTGGCTCGTACCTATTTGCTTAGTTAAATCCAGGTGGCGACTTTTTTTTTTTATTTAGTCTTCTTAACACACAATCTACAGGGAGGATTTGCATGTTCATGTCTGAACCCTGTATAAAGATTAGTGATTAAGTCAATTAAATATATCTGAATTCACATGGTTGTGAATGCAAATGGCACTGGTGCCCCTTAGGGTCTTCATCATCTGTGTCTACAATGCAATATGTATCACAAATGTACTTTTTCATTTTAAATTAGGCACAAATCAGTCTTCCCGTCACGTCCCGCAAATAAATCTATTTACAGAGGCTCTTCAACTTGGCAACAGTGACATTTGGAACATACCAACTCAATGCACCAGTCAAAGTGAAAGCTGGAGATAGACGATAAGACTTTGTTGTGACTCATTCTCTCTCGCTCTCCTGCTATCATATTTACTTCCCTAAGATGCTACAGTTAGACACACAGGCTGCACAGTGACAACTTTAGCCTCTTAGGAAGTTGAGCAAAGAGTATATCACTGTCAGGAACCCAGGAGACTGCAAGACAACACCAAATGCCTGACAAGATGCATTTATTAAATATAGACTGTGAGACAACTCGAAGGGGTTTTAGTCCCAACACCTAGTCAGGTAAACATGGACTGCTCCATATTTTTCTACAGCCTTATTTTCTTTAGTAGGAATACAGACTGCAGAGTTGTTTCATGTAGCAGATGTTTACTTGTATTCAAGTCTGATGAAAGGTGAAACTGCTGCCACAAATACAAATCAATACAAAACATAAACAGTTTGGTTCAACATAACCTACTGCTCTTCATTGTAACAAGTTTATCCACCTAAGTAAAAATAGGCCATGTTTGTTTTAAATAAGTCGCATAAATATTAAAGATGGGTACATGTCTTTTGTGGCTTAAATGATCCTGGAAAATGTATGACTGCAACACTTACTGTACATCTAAAAAAAGGCAAAAACTTTGGGACTTTTTTGCACCAGTCATGAGTTCAGATTTACTGAAAATGAGAATAAAGCAATATTTGGAAAAAAAAGAAAAAAAAAAACCCTCTGTCAGGCATCTTTGGTTTCCAAAGATTGAGAATCCACGGTTCATATTTTACAGCGCATTTTCTACAACCTGTCAGTTTGTTTGAGATCGAGATAAGGATCAAGGTAAGACTGAGATTTTAAATAACTTGGGGACTCCTTTATCTCCAGCGTTGTCTAGTTTTGTTGGATTATTATTAAGGTATGGATCATTTAACAGAATATGGAAATATGAGCTCAACTCAACTGAAGTTTTTTTTTTATTTATCAGGGCATTTTTCCAAATAGATGAGGTATTTATTATTCTTCTCCTTTCGGCTTGTCCCTTTTTCAGGGTTTGCCACGACAAGTCAACATTTTCCATCTCACCCTGTTCTCTGTATCTTCTACTGACTCCAACTATGTCCATGTCCTCCTTTACTGCATCCATAAATCTCCTCTTTGGCCTTTCTCTTGGTCTCCTATCTGGTAGCTCCATCTCTAGGATCATTCTTCTACCAATGTATCCACAAATTAACATGAGGTGTTTGATCGTGATTTTGTTTCTAAAATTCCTTAAACTTACAGTATATCACATATATAACAAAAACAAAACCCTATTGGTTTAGAATTCAACATGCATAATGGAATGTCCTTTAGATGCATGTGCTGCTGCAGTTTATGGTCACCGGTGCCAGAAGTTTTTTTATTATACTAATTAGATTTGTCATATTGATTCGATTATCATACTTTCATTAATCATGTAACACAACACCAGCAGATTGGAATTATTTCCACTTTGTGATTAACATTTCATTTATTGTTAGTAAAAGTGTGTACTGTGTCCTAGGAACTGCATTCCTAGGAAAATACAGAGAAGGTCCAACACTGAATTAATCCAATCAAGCTAAGACAACGAATGAGAGCATTATGTTAGAGTAGAAATGTTATAAGATTAAGAAAATGTTTTAACATCTGTCAGGACTCTTTGCTTCCAAAAGATGGAATATCCACCATGCATATTTTCAATAATCTGTCAGTTTGTTTGATATTGAGATTACATATCTTCAACGAGACAGTAAATTCATGAAAAAAATTATGAAAAAAGGCATGGAAGCTCAGCTCTCTTTGTTCATGTGATACATGTTTATGTTCTGCATGTTTTTGTTCTTTGAATGTTTTTTTTTTTTTTTTTGCCAGGCAGTGTAGCAAGACAATAAAGTTGTCTAAAATAAAAAAAAAAGTTTCTGTAAATTCATGAAAAAAATTATGAAAAAAGGCATGGAAGCTCAGCTCTCTTTGTTTTAGTTCATGTGGTACATGTTTATGTTCTGCATGTTTTTGTTCTTTGAATGTTTTTTTGTTTTTTTTTGGCCAGGCAGTGTAGCAAGACAATAAAGTTGTCTAAAATAAAAAAAAAAGTTTCTTTTTTTTTTTTTGTGAAAATAGTGCAATTTTTTTGTTGGCATAGTAGTTAATATATACAACTATTCAATTATGTTTGAGCTTGTAGGAGTGAGATGCAAAAAGGTCAAAAAGAAAATCAAGAAACATAACAATTATAGGAATAATGTCATCATATGGAAATGTATGATTCACAAAACAATGTCCAATAATGTTTACCATAAATCTTTATATGTCTTTAGATAGATAGATAGATAGATATCTTTTCA
The DNA here is from genome assembly GCA_016785265.1 of Paraplagusia blochii. Taxonomy (NCBI): domain Eukaryota; kingdom Metazoa; phylum Chordata; class Actinopteri; order Pleuronectiformes; family Cynoglossidae; genus Paraplagusia; species Paraplagusia blochii. Next base: position 60,246 of record JAFBJS010055031.1, on the reverse strand, counting down.
ATTACAGGGCCCTGAAGGCAGCAGTCTTGACTACCGCCATCTAAATCCAAAAAGCACCACAAGCCCCTTGTGGACCTTCTTGCAGTAAGTTTTTCGTTATTTATTTTTGCTTTATCGCCAACTAATTCATAAATATTTGATGTTCACTCTCTCATTCAAATATTGTTGATGAGCTGAATTCGAGGGAGGTTCATTACAGATCTCATTAACCCTTACTACTGTCTTACCTCATTAATCAAGATCCAGTGACAGTCGAAGGCCACCAAGTTTGTTTCCACCACCTGTAACACACAGGAGAAAGAGAATCATAAATTAATATAAAGGCAATCGGGTGACACTACTTAGCAATGCAACTGCTATGAAAAATAATAAGTGTTTGCACAAAAGAGTCGTTGAGATGGAAAAAAAAAGTTGTTTTGAATCAGACCTAAACTAACAAAAGTTGGAAGTCAGCAGAGTTGTTCCATTAGAATGACTTGCAATTTGAGCTCCCTCTTCCATTGAGCTATAATTTAATGATGAGCAAAGACTTGCAGACATTTTTCCACATCCACAGATAAGGAAACATGGCACTACAGACACACTGCTCAACTTATTCAGATAAGATTAACTTCGGGTGTTATTTCATTTATTCACCAAAGAAGGCATTTAAGAATTTATAGGCTTTCTTTTGTAGGGTCTCATTCAATAAAACTGCTAAGCTGACAACAGCTGAACTTTTTTACAAAAAAAAAGTTCTGAAAGTGGTGAGTGGTTAAAAATGGCCCGCTACAGTGTTTAAGTGACTCCATTTGGAAATTAATATTGATAGATATGTATTAAAATATAAAAATACTTCATATTTAGGATATATTTGTGAAATATACTTCATTATATATAAATTAAAATAATACTTGAACTATTTTGCATAGAAAAATAAGGACCAAAACAAACATATTGTTATTTGTAGTTTGTCAAGCTATGGTTTTGCTGATATGCCACACTTCAACTTAATCCGGGGTCTCAAACTTATTTAGGTCGAGGGCTACCACCCACACTAACATTGCACCGAGGGCCGCATATGCATAAATAAAAAAACTGTTTCCCATAATGTAATATAATAATGAACCAGAAGGAGAGTGTGGATCGGGGGACTGAGAACTGTAGGGTTTACCATAAAAGGAGAGAACAAAACAAAACAAAAATATTATTATAAACTATTATGATCAACTTTCACATTAAGGTGATGCATTTCACATTTTTACACAAGCAAAATATTGTTTTTGGCCCAAAAATGGCAAAATGGCCCAGGGGGCACGAGTTGAGATCCCTGATCTAAATAGGTAGCATGCCTTCAATGAACTAATAGACGTTGACACCCAGGACTACTGTAAAGTGTAAAAAAAAAACCCTCAACAAACACTCTTGCCTTCAGGAACTGCATATTGTACTATCTTATTTTACACTTTGGCTGAGGTTGGGGGGTTGAACAAAGACTGACATGTGACAACATCAAGTCCAGCCATCTTTACTGTATTATCACTAAATCATATGAAAATGAAATGAAAATTTTGTTGCATCAGTTTGCACACACCCACATACAGTACATGGTGCCTCAGCTTTCGAACATAATCCGTTCCAGGTTGGTGGTCGAGTCTGATTTGGTTGAAATTTCAAATAATTTTTCCCATAAGAAATAATGGTAAACTCATTCATCCATTCTGGCCCATATGAAAAAGACAACTTTTTATCATTACAATGTGTATCTAACCAGCAATTTAGTCCTTAACATGTAGATGTATATATAATATATTTTTGTCCTCCTTCGTAATGCACGTATTTGCCGGTATTTTTTTTTTCCAAAAAGACCAGTCTCATCACAATTAAAAACAGCCTTTATGCACCAGGCGAACTTGATCACGTATTTATCGGCAGCCTTTTGGTCAACAATTTTTCCAGTTCATCTAGTATCTTGAATTGAACTGAGTTGAATTCTGAATGAGAAAGAACGCACCACTGTATTCGTGTGATGCCTAAAAAAATGTGACATATTACCTACACACTTTCTTTTGCTGTATGACATGTCAAAACAACAGTGGAAAAATGGCCTGTCACTGACACATTTCAAGTTAAGTCGATCGTTTGCATAGGCTTGTCATCTTCTAAAAGCACAAAGGTGATAAACAGTAGGACCACAACAGTTTAAAAGGGAGAGTAACGAACAACAGCGTGAACTCCCAGGGTGCATCTGCAAATGTAGGACATTTATATGATAATTTTCCTTGGTTTCATAGCAGTGGCAGAGTCCTGTTAGTCTAAGTGGCTGCTTTCTCCTGTCATCAGTGAACTCAGTCCTTGTCTGAGGACCTTCTCAGTTATTTTCTCCGACAAACATAATGTTGACATTTAGTCATTTAAATATTATGTTGCTCTGGATTCTCCTCACCTTGCTCTTCATAAACGGGCTACTTGTTCTTGATTTTCAGTGTTTTTTCTTTGAAGCAACACAAAAAGCGTAACAAAAAAAAAAAAAAAAGACTACTTCTGGCTGTGTGACACGCTCCAGTTGTATGGAGCGTGTCACACAGTTCCACAAACAGAAAACCTCAGTGGTAACATTGCAGCTGTCTGAATTTTCGATCATGAAACCCTCCAGTTCCTTAACCACTGCCCCGAAAAAGACAAGTGAAAAAGTGAAAAAAAAAAAGTATTCATAAGGCTGACTTTCTTTCAGTTTTAGTATAACCCACTCCCAAATACTTTCTGGATATTTAGATGGTATTTCAACATTGGCTTTAATGAGGCACTCTAATGCTACATTATGAATATACATACAGTGTATATCTATACAGTTGGTGCATATCTACTGATAAATATCTATTTACCTATTTATCTATCCAATAATTTCTACATTATTGTATTGCACTGTATTTCTAGGTTTCTAAACATTATACATTAATCAGATAAGATAAGTAGACAATAGGCCTTTTCTGTACCATTCTATTCTATTCTCCTCTGAATCAGATACACCTCCTAGATGCTGGGCAGAACTTTATCTAGTTGATTCACCATCTGCAGAAATGTTCACAAGAAGCTGACCCTAACCTAGTTACAGATACGGGGTAAAGAAATGGATGGATGGGTGTTAATCTTGAATCTTATTCTATTCTATTTGCTCCTGTACTTTCATGCTTACCTACCCCTTTTCACTTCTCTCCCTGCTCTGTGATATAAAATATACAGTGCCACCCATATATCATTAGGTATAATTGTCTAGGTGACTATAGCTCACTGTGCCATAAAACACTTTTAGCTGTAAACAAAAGGCAACAGCTGGAGAGGGAGACAGAGCATGGCTAATAGCAGTTTAATCCACTGCACAGTCACCATAAAGCTTCATCACTGTAACACCAACAGCTTTGATAAAATATACCCTCAACCAGAAACAACATGCACGTTTCTAGAAAGTTTCTTATTCATATATATATATATATATATATATATATATATATATATGTATAGTTTGTGTGGATTGGCTTTAGTTTAACACAAATATATTTCTCTTTCTGACCCATACAACTTCAGGACAAGAGCAAGGGTTCAGATCCACATACTACTCTTTATCCTTTTTTGTGAGGACTTCTTGCAACAAACCAGATTTCTATTTGGATTTCGAAAAAGATTTGCGACAGTTTTTTTAAACAATTAAATTATATTTTATTTCCTTACTTTGATATGTCCTTAAATGATTAACACTACAGGTAACACTGTACATTTGATAGGATTTCAAGCAGAAGGTAGCATGTGACCAACCTTAGACCTCAAACAGGGTTAAGTTGGGTCAAAACACTCGGTTGTTGTGATGTCATTATGTGAGACCACTAAGACTTGTTTCGTAATCATGATCACTAAAAAATATCCATAATTTAGAGTAAAGGCTCTAATAAATTTATCTGCTGGCTTTATTTTTTTATTATTTTAATCTGATATCTGTCTAGAGGGGTTCGGTGGAGCCTCTGCCTCAGAGGTCAAGACACACCAACTCACCCTAGTAAAGTGGGGTTCGTTGAATGCGTACATTAAACTTTTGGGGTCCGGTAGCTCGAACAAGGTTAAGATCCCCTGGTCTAGACATACAGTTTCAGACTGAGTTTTGAGAGGGCACTAACTCCTAACAGTAGACAGGATTTCTGAGTGGACAGAAAACAACTTAATGCTGTCACATAATGCCTTCAACTTCATCTGTTTCTATACTTATTGGTTTCTTCTTATGTTTCCATCTATTTATTTGCACACCTGAAAATCGGATGGGTTGATTTCCACCATTTTTTTTTTTTGGTATTAACCCTTAAAAACGGATAGCCAGCTGGGATCTTTACACTGCACCACCGCAGCTTTAAAAACATTCCACATTAATCTTGCAGTATGTTTAAGACCCCTGTGGGTTGTTCCTGCTGAAAGAACTACAGATATTTTTTGACCACCATGACCAGCACCAAAACTTCTATGCCGTCTCCTCAGATCTCATTCTTTGAAGGAAGATCACACGGACACTGTCTTTGTGATGTCAGGTAGATGGATTCAACCATTCTGGGTAAATATATACAAAAAAAACCCCTTAATTCTAAGAGCACACCGAGAAAAGTCAGACTGAGCTCCAACATCAAGTAGCTGCGTCACAGCTTCTTCACGTAGTGGTCATGAAGAGAAAGACATATTTGATCCTGTAATTGTCTGTGTTTCAATTGTCACGTCTTGAAGGGTTTGACATCAAATTTGGATTCAGTTCACAAGAAAATGGTGTTGTTGTCTAGGCTCTCACAAAATGCATTCTAGCAATTAGGAGTTGGAGCGCTCTGAGGCTGAGATGAGATTCTTAAAATAAATAAATGTAAATGTGTACATTGCCTAAAGATATTGCAGGGGAGACTTAAGGAGAGAAAGTTGGTGTTGGTATTAAATTAAATGTTGCAAATTGAAAATAAGATGTGTGATTCAATTTCATGCACTATTTGTGATCAAATCAAGCAAATAGCCCACAGCCCACCCTCCAACCTAGGCATATAACCTTACAAACCTTGGGTTGGGAAAACCCAACAAATGTTATGATTTCATAAAGACCTATCAGTTACAGGCACCATCGATAAAAAAGCCGCATCCATTTGTAGTGCCATGTAGTTATGCATCAAGTGATGCAAGCTAAAAATGACCCTGCCAGCCTGCTTGTTTTTCCTCTGGAGTTTTCTCTCTGATTACTGTAATCAATACGTGTTCCTGTGTACACACATATACATGCAGGGCTGGTGGGTGTACTGTTCGTATGATCCTTGAAGGGGAGGAGTAGAGTTCTGCTTGACTTGAATGCCCTAAAATTAAAAACAGCATGAGAAGGAACTTAAAATAGTCAACTGTGTCTCTGAGAAGGGGATTAAAAGATGATTGAAAAAGAGAAAGAGATGGGAGTTTGAGTGGGAAGGTAGAGAGTTTGAATACTAAACCATGTTGTCACGTACTGGTCATCATTTTTTTAACTGTAACTTTAGATAGGGTCCTCATTCAAACTATGGTTTTTAGCAATATTGTCTAAAAAAAAAAACAAAAAAATAGAATTAGGACCATTGTGCACCACAGAATAAAAGAAAAAAAAAAAAAAATTCA
>JAFBJS010055031.1:3751-27511 GCA_016785265.1 Paraplagusia blochii | reverse complement strand
AAATCCTCAAAATTTCACTAAAAAAAAAAACAGAACCTCAACTTTGGCCATAGCAGGCAAAGTCCCTAAGATGTGTACACTTCCACTGGTTGTGGACCATTGTGGTCCATTACCAACATGATCACATGGTATTACTGCTATGGCTGCTCACTCCAAGTACTGTCACCACACTTTAAAGTTGACACATAGGAGTCTCATTACTGCTACGATACTGTCCCTAAAATTATTACTTAGAGTTATTTTTTGTCTCCTGTTGAATATTATGTGTTTTTTTTTTTTTTTTTGTAAAAAATGGACAAGAGGGAAGACTAATTAATCAATCTGTAGGGAAACTGGTAGAAAATACTCAATGGTCAGTTGTTTTTTTTTTTTTTTTTTTCAAGCCAAAACACAGTACAGATGTGTTTCTACATGCAACCAGCAGTTGGTACTGTCGTTTTTTTTTTTTTCTTTATGCTGAATATAGTCTGTCCAGTTACCATCACGCTATGGTCATTTCTTTCTGTATTCACTTCTGGCTATTCTGAACCCTGCCCTAGGCACTTTACTCTTTCATGGTCCAAAGCTTCTCAAACAAGGATATAAAGCCCCACACATGGGCACAGACTTTTGACACATGGGTCTGGGCCCAACGAATATCTCAGTTACTACAGGCCTCAAACATAGTACCCTCACAAGAGGATAGCCTCCAAAAGGCAGTTCAGAGAATATATATGTGTGTGTGTGTGTGTGTTTGTGTGATAATAGCACTGGTCTGCCTGTTTTGTTCATGACAAACATTATGTTACAAAAAAAGAAAGGAGAAAAATAACAATTGATTGACAATGAAAACATATCCCTTCAATCATTTTCTCCTTTTCTTTTTCATTTATTTTTGGATGGTTTCACAGTAAACTATAGAGAAATATATGGAGACACTCAATATATGGGGACACTCATTCAGATTTACATGATTCATGAAAAAAGCATCGGAACATCTAAGCACCTAAAAACGAACGGAAACTCCTTTATTTTCCTCTTCTGACGGTTTGCCCTCAAAGCATCTGGGTTTGGATTCTAAGAATTCCTGCTGAGAGCTTAAAATACATGCACAAACCAACATTTTATCCTCAGGCTTAGGATCTTTTTGTATTCCCATCCCACCATCTTTCCACCTCACTAGGATTTTGCTGAATTGCATGCATATTCAGCATGACCACCATTTTTGTTTTTTGTTTTTGTGTGTGTGTGTGTAGAATGAGCTGTCACATTAGATCTTCTTCACTGCCCATGTATTTATACTATTCCACAAACCGTGGGCCAAGAGTTTGTGTGTATTGATGACATCCTTTTTTGTGCATTTGTTTCAGGGTCTTGCATAAACAGAAATAAATCTAGTCAGCTTTCATAGAAAACACACATGCTGTTACTTGGAACCCCCGGTTTGAGTAGGTGTCCACAGTAAGAGATGTAGGGGAACACTCTGTCATCAGCCATATTTTGCTAATTATTGCAACCACCAAAAAAACTTTCCGTGGGACGGATTTGTCAGTTTATATATGGTGGCAGTATTTGTGTTTGTCTATGTCACCCCCTCCTCCACAGTCTCTAAAACATAAGCATAGATATATTAAGCTTTCTGTCTGAACCATGCAAACACGATGACTGCAGGCAAAGTATTTTGGTGGCAAGCACTACTTTTTTTTGTGTAAAATATAATGAAGTCATGTCTGCATGAATGTCTGCCATTCATATTCTCTGTTCTGCTGCTTTGCCTGTTTGTGAAACCATTTTCTTATTTTTTTATTCCATCTTTTTTTTTTCCAAATTAGGCTTGTGACTCACCCCAGGTGCCTGCAGCATTAAAATAAAAATGTTTAACCTGCTTTCTAAAGAGAATAGACTGTTTTGGTTGTTCTTTTATTCTCGTGTATTGTCTATGTTACTCCGGATAAGCGGATGAATATGGATGGATGGATGGATGGATGGATGTCTATGTTCAAAATCTTAATTTTCATTGCACACAGATCTCAGCTCACTCTAATTCCCTATGTCTTGTCTGTGTATATTTGACTTTTCCTTATAGAATGTAAGGAGTTAAGGTGGTTGGTTCAAAGGAGTTCCTGTCTGCACTTACTTACTACTTCCCCTGAACCTGCTTTTATCAAGAACTTTCACATATCTCACTTTGACATGGACTTGAGTTTTTACACTTCTTCTTCCACAAGCCTTCCGACACAGCCTTAAAAAGATATCCATCATCTTTCTACTCACTGATCTCTCATTATTCCTTGTTCTTTTCCCTCTATCTCTAGAGACAATTTTGTGCAATGGTTTCATCATGCTCTCCACTCAAATCACGCTTTCTCTCATCCCTCTTTTACTTACGTCCTTTAACTGAGATGTAGTTCCAATACAGCAGTTCATCACTAACAGGTTGAGGTTCAAAGATCCCTCTAAGGAATTTGGGATTTGTGGAGATTTGACTCATTTGTCCCCTTTACTCTGTCTGCCAGAACAAAGTGTGCAGAGTGTGCAGTTTGTCAAATAATGTCCTCCCTCAGATGACAAATACACACATTGAAAGGGCTGTCAAACACTTGCATTTTAACTGGTTGATCAAAGAGTAGTGGTGAATTAATCAAAGAAAATTATATTTGGTTAATCATGATAAGTCAATATTCCTGAGTAAACATTTTTTCTATATATTTTGCTGAAATGTAAGGACAAATAACAAAATTTTATCTGCTGTCACTAAATTCAACATAGCTTAACATATTCTAAAACTTCCCAGAAGCCTTGTCCCCAACAGTATTAATCAGTGGACTGCCTCTCACAGTTAATGTAATGCAAGGTGCCTGTCACTTTGTCAGTGCTGGACCTGTATTTGGGAATAATTACACGTTCTACTCCTTCAACTTCAACTTCAACTTCAACTTGTATTTGCCTATAGTGTCATATCATATCAACTGTTATCTCAAGACACTTTATAAAACAAGCCTGCATAAAAAAAAGGAATAACTCCATAAAACAGAAGAAAGACAGGGAAAAAAAAGGAAGAAACCTCAGGGTGATTGACAGTGGAGGGGATCCTCACCCAGGAAGGACAGTCGGGTGAACTAAACAGTAGCAAGTAAAAAACAAAATGTCTTTTAAGTCTAATAATAATAATGATTATAAGAGAGTTCCATGATTCTGAAATCAATTCAATTGGCAATTGAAAAAAAAATGTCAATTTTTAGGCTTAAAATTCTTTTGAAATATTGTTTTTTCCTTCACTGTGATTTGGAATTAAATAATAATAATAATAATAATAATAATATATATATGTATAGTAATTCATACTTTAAAATGAATCAATATATTATTATGGATATATTATCTTTTACTATTTCACTGCCAGGTTGCCACTAAGCTGCTGTCAGCATAGCATCATTTGAATATTTGGTTGGCAGTTGTGAAAACTGCTGCTGATGCCACCTGGCAACAAAGTATGGAGACGAAGGACAGAATGCATGGAAAACCTTTCAAATTAAAGTGATGTACTCAAAACACAAATGTCTCAAGTAGAACATGAACAGCTAAACATTTAACTCTAAACAGAGGTTGTAGTTTGGCAATGGCTGGAACTTGTATAGCTGAGCCATATATCTTTGTGAACTGTGTAGGATCTTAACACATTGAATCATAGAGAGGCTGTGAAACCATTGGAAGAAAAAAAATATATTTCTTTAATTTAAGAGAGGTGAAGGGTGGCTAATATTGCCACCTTCAGTTGCTTATCTCCAGGTTCAACAACATCATGTTCCCAAATAATGAGGTCAGCTCAACACCTCAATAAAGTGAATGACGAGTTTGTTCAATCAGTGGGTTTTATTTCCCCAAAGGCACAGACTTATTCTAAGATGACTATGGGATTAATTGGGCTCAGGTTGTGAGAGTGAGGTTTAAAAGCATGAGACATCATTCTTATGCATAGACCAACGACAGCACAGACCAGACCTAAGACCTACTAAGGATCCTTGGGATTACCAGGGGGGACTTTGCACAGTCATCCAATTAACTCAATTTATTATTTCATGAACTTATTAATTATTAATTACAATTAATCCAGACCTAGTTCAGCCACACTTTATTGCACCACATGCATTTAATCTGCACAAATATCCATAGACAACAACTCCATAGGAAGCTAATGTAACACAGTACATTTAAAATCTGTATTAACATATTATATATTAAAACATATTTTGAGGTAAAATCGACGTTTCAGCTCCATTAGGTCAAAACTAAATATATCACATGTTCAATTTTGATATAATAGAACTGGGCATCGTTGTCCAAAACTATAGCAGTCAAAAACTGTGGCAGTCCTAAACGCTTCACACTTTACTTCTCTAACCTTTAAAACACTCTCCTGTAATCCTTTTGTTGTTGTTGTTGTTGTTGGCTGAAAGCAAAACAAAACAAATCACCCAAATGCCAGCAGTGTTATTATCTCTAAGTGGTACTTTTCGCATTTGCTCAACAACAGCAACTTGTCACTTATGTGTTTATATACATCAAGTTTTACAGCACAATGCATTTGAGGGAGGACATGGCATGGCAAGGAAGACAAGAGAGAGTATGGATGTAGGAGAGAAAGCAAAGATGAACAAGAATAGGAAACATAGGGGAAGAGCAAGAGAGGAAGAGAAGGAAAGAACATGTGTTCTCGGTGTCCGGAACGCACCAGTAGAGCTGAAAATGGGGACGGGGACAGTGGCACCGCAGCTTCATTTGAGAGGACACACTCGGCTGTCTGTTTTCTAAAGAACTCTCCTTGTAAAGAAGTAACGCATTTTGGGAACATTGCTATCATCTTAAAAGGCCATCACACCCTCTCCTTTCTCTCTCTCCCTGTTTTTTTTCCCGACTGCTCTTTTCCCTCTCCTTGAGCAGGGGTGAAGCCATTAGGGAACAACAGTGATATCTTAAAAGGCCCTTCAGTAGCTGAGCGAACAGCGCCGTGAAAACCCAGAGGATCCATGTGCTGAATCAGTGGTCACAGAGCAGAGAGGACTTAAGAAGGGATACTACATGTGCATGTGTATGTGCGGTGGCTTGTACGTGTGGTTGAAAATGCTGATATGGAAACTCTTAAAGCAGTGAATCTCATTTTTAGTTGAGACATAAAATAATATTTGCTCTTGCACACAGATCCAGATCAAGAAAACATAAAACTCAAAGACCTATTTATATAAAATACACAAGTGTAAATATGATACGTTGATAGCTTAATAATTGACAGAATTTGTAGCACCTCATGTAAATGTTGCAACTTTGGACTGGCAACATCAAACTCTTTCATGCTTTAATGCTTGCTCAGCTTCCCAAGCTGTCGTGCAGCTGGTCATTAAATTAGGATTGTTTGTCTTTGAATAATTTTTCTTAGGCTAAACAAATGCAATATTTGTTGAATAGTGAATGGATGTAAGAGAATACACCAAGGTGGGGCAGTGGTGACCTAGTGGACCTAGTGTACAGAGCGTGGCACTGCACCCACATGCTGCTCACCTGGTGCCCAACGTTGCCCATTGTTGACTTTGGTGCATTACCACTTACCAAAGTAAGGAAAACCAAAATTTTGCATTGTCCACACCTACTCTACTGAATATATCAATGTACGTGGTTCTGCAGGGGGCAAGTCAAAATGTACATGCTAACTAGGTTAATTCACTTGTGTGGATTAATTTGATTCCCAATCACCACACATGGACAGACTTTTTTTTTTCATAATCTAGCATTTATCCACCTAATGATTTACATTCTATTTATATAGCTTTAATATTATAGCGTAATGTATTGTTAATCTGGCACTGACACTTCAGAAATATTGATCAATATTTTTCATGTTAAAAATGTTTTTTTCCAAGAAATCAAATGACTCCTCAGAATTGTGTCTTTATGTCAAGTCTGTTGAGCAAATATTATTTTTTCCAGCTTGTGATGAAGGTCTTTCACAGGGACAACTTAGCCTAGAGACTAGTGAAGACTTTGATCCAACCTCCATCGAAGAAGACTGCCTGCTGTCTCTCATCCGAAATCCATTGGAACAGTCTGTGGCGATGTTGTAATTATGGTATTTATTGCATTGACATGAACTGAGTGGGACTTCCACATCCAGAAAGGCCACATTAGCTACTATTCAATATTTATCCAACTCGAACCGTGCAGTATTGAGCTCACTGCTTAGTATATCTGGGTGACATATTCAATACACTGATAAATGCTGCAATACCTCCGAGGATTTGGACCAGACTTTCAGGGATGCATTTCACCACAACCCCACTACAGGGATGTCTTTGCGAAATCAATGCGTAAAACCCATTAATTGCTTTAACTGAGCACAATGAGTGAAATGGAACACTCAAAGGTGATATGAGGTAATTCAATACCAAATTACCCAAGGCAGAAAACTATTTTATTGTCGTCTATTAACTTAACCTCTGTGGTGAGTTATAACTCTACACATCCAACAATGAGTAATGTAATAGATGCTTTTTTTTGTTTTTTTTTCATCAACTTCCCATTCATGTTACCTTGTCTTTTATCCAAAGAGTAGTGGGAACAAAACTGAGGACACATTGAAGTTTTACCTCCTTTATAATTGAATTTGCAATGATAACGTCAAAATTCTACTAGGGTCATCCCAGAATTGAAGGAGATTACCATCACACGAATCCCAATTTCAATTATCCACATACAAAATACTTAAACATGCAATTTCTGACTAAATTTGCTTTATAACTAAAACAATATAATATAGTATAATTGTTATAGTTATAATTGTTTTTTTCTTGCCCTACCCTCTTGTGACCAACTTGAATTTTAAATCTTTCAAATCAAATCTTCTAAACCTTTCGGCTTGTCCCTTCTTAAGGGGTTGCCACAGCGGGTCGACATTTTCCATCTCACCTTATCCTCTGTATCCTCAACTCCAATTCCAACTACCTCCATGTTCTCCTTCACTGCATCCATAAATCTCCTCTTTGACCTTCCCTGTCGTCTCCTATGTGTTAGCTTCATCTTTAATACTATTCTACCAGTATAACCAAATTCCTGATCGTGTCCCTCCTAGTCAACCCTAAAGAGAACCTTAGCATCTTTAACTCTGCCACCTGCAGCTCTGCCTCCTGTCTTCTGCCTATTCGTAGTGTCTCCAAACCAAAGATAATGGCTGGTCTCACTCAACTGTGGGCCTTTCCCTTCAGTCTTCTGTCACAAATCACACCTGACAATTTCTCCAATTGTTCCATCCTGCCTGTATTCTATTCTCACCTCTCCAGTATCTCCAGTAAAATCCTGTACCTTCACCACCTCTGCTCCTTGTAACCTCATCATTCTTCTGAGCTACCTTTTATTCACACACCTACTCTGTCTTGCTATAACTGACCGCCATTCCTCTCCCCTCTAGTAAAAACCTACACCTACCCCAGGGTTCTTTATGAGATGTTCTCATAAAGAACCCTGCTCTCACTGCATATCACAATGTCATCTGCAAACATTAATGTCTATGGATACTCCTCTCTGACCTCATCTGTTGATCCACCGGTGATGTTGAACTGTTCTCATACATATCCTGCACCAGTCAAACATACTTCTCTGCCACTCCTAACTTCCTCATACAAAACCACAATTCCTCCCTTGGCACCCTGTCATAGGCCTTTTCTAAATCTACAAAATCACAATGCAGCTCCTTCTGACCCTCTCCGTACTTCTCCATCAACATCCTCAAGGCAAACAATGCATCTGTGGTATTTTTTTTATTTTATTTTTTTTTGCTATAAAACCATACTGTTGGTTGCAAATCTCTACCTCTTTCCTCAACCTAACCTCAACTACTCTTTCCCAAATCTACATCGTATGGCTCATCAACTTTATCCCTCTGTAATTGTTACAAATCTACTCATCACCTTTCTTGTAAATTAGCATGAGAACACTTTTCCTCCACTCATCTCGTTTGTCTCTAAAATTCTATTGAGGAACCTAGTCAAACAGTTTGCCAATAAGCACTTCCATACATCCGCTGGTAGTTTTTACAAGATAGGTGGCCTTTCATTGATTGTTTTACTCTACATAATGCAACCTTGTTATACTCAAACTTATTAGTACATATTTGCAATCTTGTTACTGAGATTAGAGTAAATCAGATAAATGCATGAGTGTAATCAAAATTGTACCATTGATCTGTGAACTGAGCTAATCAATCCACAGATAGTTTATATACATTGAGTATGTAGCAGAAAATCAGAAAAGTAAACGTTTATTTATTTATTTATTGTTATAGCCCAAATGTAATATCATTTTCGAATGACCTTCTAAGAGTTACTAGGAAAATACAGCACCCTGACAATATTCTAATATTGTAGTATAGATACAGGAAGTCAGAATGTGATGCTTACTGTAGGTTGGCTGACCTAACAGTTTAAAACATAACGGTGAAAATTAAACATAGTGAAACTGAAAATACCTGAAACAACATTTCACTATACAGGAGTCATTAGTGTTAAGAGGCAGGGTTTAGTCAATAATAGAACACAGAATTATTCCGCAATAGTGTAGGAGTTAATGGAGTGAAATGGAAAAGGGTAAGAAGCAGAGGGAAACTGAAATAAAGCACCACACACACACCCACCCAGGCAGACCGATGTGCCTGAGATGTTTAAGGATGCATGGCCCTGTGTGGGCCTGTTTCCGTGCATTTGAATAATCACCCACGTCCACGCCTGCCTATGCAGTGCATTTTTATTTGCTAGACATGAGGAGCAGTCTCTCTGATGGACCATATACCTGACAGCTCCCCATGGATGTCGATGTGCTGACACTGGTGTCAGACAGAGTCCATATTTTAATAAATGATGGTGTACAAACGACAGCATTCCCTTACCAAAATCGGAGTCATAGAAGAGGATGAACTTCTGCCAGCTGTACTCAGAGACCACTTGCATGATGACCTCATTAAGATAGACAGGGGGGCGCACCATTAGGGTGTAGTCATCTGATCCTGGGATGCGACTGGTGGGCTGGCATGCAGAGCGGGGTGTTCCGGCTGTAGAACGTTGGATGAAGAGGTGGGGGATGTGCATAGCATCGGCCAAGGTCTGAAGGCTGCCTGCTGACATGCAGCCTATTGAACTGACCAGGGCCAAGATACCACGGTTCATCAACTCACAGGCTGGATGGAAGACAGAGGGAGAGGCAGCGGATCAAGAGAGAGTAAGAGAAAAGAAAAGGGGGAGAAAATTGTTATTTCTTTGAAAGCACCAAAGATACTTCTCATGTATGTCAAGTTGGGAGCTACATATCTTGAAAACCTATGACGTAGCATAGTCGAAATGACCACCTTGATCATTCTAGTGTTAAAATTTGTCATTCATCTCACTCACAGAGAGTGAGACAACAGCTGACCTGGGATCAGAAGATACTCAGTAAAGCAATTGTAGGCGAGGTTTCATCATATGATAAAAATCTGCAAAAAAAAAAAAAAATATATATATATATTTCCGGCTGTAGAACGTTGGATGAAGAGGTGGGGGATGTGCATAGCATCGGCCAAGGTCTGAAGGCTGCCTGCTGACATGCAGCCTATTGAACTGACCAGGGCCAAGATACCACGGTTCATCAACTCACAGGCTGGATGGAAGACAGAGGGAGAGGCAGCGGATCAAGAGAGAGTAAGAGAAAAGAAAAGGGGGAGAAAATTGTTATTTCTTTGAAAGCACCAAAGATACTTCTCATGTATGTCAAGTTGGGAGCTACATATCTTGAAAACCTATGTAACATGACGTAGCATAGTCGAAATGACCACCTTGATCATTCTAGTGTTAAAATTTGTCATTCATCTCACTCACAGAGAGTGAGACAACACAGCTGACCTGGGATCAGAAGATACTCAGTTGAGCAATTGTAGGCGAGGTTTCATCATATGATAAAAATCTGCAAAAAAAAAAAAAATATATATATATATATATATATTTTTTTTTTCCCCCAAACAGAAAACTTTTTAAAATTGTCCATTTCTGGCTCTTGTACTCATGATAATCCTAAATCCTTCAGTATGTTCAGATGTATGACATTATGTATTATTGATAGGCATAGGATATTAACTGCCGATAATATAGGTCTGCTGATATTATTCAAAATCCGATGCTGCAAAGTCGTGGTCTCCGCAAAGCACTAGACTTTCTCATGGGGTACGAATACTTTGACCGGCACGTGATAAATTATGTCATCTTAAAGGCACAACCACAATGCTGTAAGGAGTTTTTGTGGATAAGAAAACTGTAATTCGTATCGACTGAAGCTGGTAATGCAAGGGTGGGGATAAGATTTTAGCATTTTATCCTAAGGCATTTTTATTCTGCAAAATGAAAAAAATAAAAATAAAAAAAAACACGGAATGGACAATTCCACAGCAACAGCAGCTGTCTCTCAAAGAGTCAAAATTAAATACGATAAAAAACAGCCAAGAGCAAAAGAAATCAGATAAACTTCACGGAGCTCATTGTCCTGGATAACCCACCGTTCTCTCTCATTCAAGACGCTGGTTTTACTAAACGTGTGGAGTTTCTGGAACCGTGCAATGTCATATCTGATTGTATTCATATTCGAAAATATGTATTTCTCGGATATTTGTCAGTGAAACACTGTCAAAGGCCGCCTCTCATGTCATCAACGAGAAGAGTCATTTACATTGTGACAATGCTGAAATGTTTGTTTGCTCATTAGAGGGCAGTTGGCTGAATGAGCCCAGTTTATAATGTCAATCATTGTTTCTGGAAAGTTATTCTGTCCGACACTAGACATTTCTTGTTTACGTTAAATGCTGCACAAAGGTCTGTTTCAGACAAAATGGTAAAAAATAAATGTGTAATTTTTTCTATAGCTTATGTTGAAGTAGTGTGTTTATGTGGAACACAATTATTTATAGAATGCCTTTAGTGTGGCATAACTCAGTAAAAATCACCTGCATATATTGGTAATGGTTAATATTGGTATCGGTTAATATTGTTATTGGGAATGAAGTGTTTGGGCAATATCGTATATCAGTTAATGTTAATGTAGGACATCCCTAATTATTGATCCACTTGAAGGCCACATCTCTCTGCTGGCAGAGAATGCCATGTTAGAAAACTTGTGTTTATTAAAAGTATAAAATAATTAAAATAAACTCTAACCCCAGCTACCACCAAGTCCTCTCTCACTGCATCCATAAAGCTCCTCTTTAGCCTTCCTCTTCGTCCCCTCCCTGGTAGCTCCATCTCTAGCGTTTGTCTCAGACAATGTGTGTGTGTAATTGATTGCTTTTTCTTTTGTCCCTTAAAATGTCTGCAGTGGTGTCAAATATATAATTATTTCTTCATACTTTTTCCATTTTGCCTACTTTACACAGACAGGAAGTTGAGAAAATGATGGAGACAATTTTTGGAGCTTTGAATATACAACCATATCTTCCCAGGCATTTCCCCTGCATCTCGACTCCAACATCTAAAGCTCATGTTGTTAATCAAACAAATCAAAGGTTATATACAGCCCCACTCCTCATGTTTCACCATCCCTTTCTCCGCTCATACAATTTCAACACTTCAAATCACAGTCCACAGAAAATGACCTGAAACTAGCAGTTGAGGCCTTGAGTGTTTCAGAGAAATGTTTACCAACATTATAAATCAAGATCAATGAGCTTCTAGTGTAAAATACCAGGAAACTACCTACTTTGTATGTCTAAAAAAAGAGGCCATTGAGTTTCAGAAACTAAAGCCAGTGCTTCCCAATTTTTTTCTATTACGCCCCCCTAGCAAGAAGAAAACAATTTGCGCCCCCACCACCCACTCTCCGCCGCAACTATAAATAACAGCATTTGTCTATAAAATAGTTCTAGGTACACCTCTGTATAACATCGTATCCCTGTTAACATAAAGAAAACAAAAAAAAAGAGATATAGTTCAACTTAAAAGGATGTGCAATTACTCTTTATTATAGTATGGCAGAAAAAAAAGCACGTTCCCCAGGGTCACACGCGCCCCCCTCAGCATCGGACCGCGCCCCCCCAGGGGGGGCCCGCCCCACACTTTGAAAACCCCTGACCTAAACCAAATCAATGCTACTGCAGGGCCTTCAGGGCCTTTTCTGCTGGCCACAGCAGTATCAGAATCAGTGACTAGTTATTATATTTTTAATATAATAACTGATAATAACTGAGCTTTTTCATCCAATCATAGTTCAACTTTATGTGTTTTAGATCAAAAGAAATGAGCCAAATGCCCTTATGTCCTTCAGATTCAAATAAATGCCAATAGGATTGTTTGCTTATCCAATCAGATTTTCTGTCAAAAGAAGTTACAGTGGTTATTTGAGTGATTTGACTGGACGGTCAAAGAATGCAATCCTTGACTGTGGGCAAACTGCATTAAGAAAATTGTTGCTACAGTAATGGTAATGGTACAGGACCATGGTGTCCAGTCTTTTGTATCAAGGACTGGTCAACATTTACTATGGACTGATAATGCTGCTGTATGGTTAAAAAAAACAAAAAAACAGTATTTATTACTGGAAAAAAAAGGTATTTGACTGGAACTTTAAATGAAATATATTTGGTAAACCGAATGACATTCCATTGTGATACCCTAGCAACCCACTAGAACACTTTGTTCCTTAGGTGCAGGCCTTTTTGTGGTTCCAGAGATTTCTAAAGCTAGATTTCGAGCCAAAGCCTTCAGCTACCAAGATCCTCTATTATGGAACCACCTGCCGCCTCCAGTCCGGGGTGTTGACACAGTCTCTATGTTTAAATGTGGACTGAAGACGTTCCTTTTTGACATTGCCCATGGTAGTCTATAGGTTCGGCCGTAGACACTTTTGTACATTTTTTTTTCTTTTGCTGTCCTCTCTATCTCTCTCTCTCTTTCTCTCTCACTCTCTCTCTTTTCTTTCCTTTATACCTTATTTCCTAACTTATTTCCATTATCTCCTAAGGACTAATTAATTTAGCGGGGGACTGCATGTGCCCGGAGTGTTGGGGACATGCAAACCTCATGACCGCAATTTTGACTCAAGACTTAGCCTCCACGTGCTGGCTCAGCTTCTCTAGGACCCTATAGTCTGTTTTCTCGACCAAGGACTTGGTCTGTATTGTTTTTGCAAGGACTTTAAGGAGCCGTTGTGTGGATAGCCTGTATAGATAAATTCCGTTTTTCTTCTTAATGGCCTCCTGTCCATCCTGGGTGAGGATCCCCTCCACTGTCAATCACCCTGAGGTTTCCTCCCTCTTTCCATGTCTCGGTTTTTTGGGAGCCATTCCTCAGAGGGTGTCAGGGTCTATGAGGGAAGGGGGCATTTTCCTGTTTATTTACTGTATCTTGTTTATTTTGCATAATGTTTGTAAAGTGCCTTGGGTTGTTGTGATTTGACACTTTAAACAAATAAAGTTGTAGTTGTAATAAGATATAACAAGTATAACAAGTTGTTATTGCTGCATAAAAAATATGTTTTTATTGACATAAAGAATGTTTCTTTACATGCAGTATGCAATTGGAGGTCTAGGTTAGAAATGGTACGTCACAGCATTCATGTTGACAAAAAAAAACGTAATAAATCACTTATCAAACATTTTCTATTGTGAAGATTACAATTAAAGGTCACACAAGCTACATTTTGTACAGGATCCTAGTGGAACTTATGGGGACTGCATGTCTACACAGCGCAGAGGTGTACTTTTTGTGATACAGATTTAACCACAGTCATAATAAATAATCCCTTCCTTGTTCCGGTCTAACTTTTGTGCATTAGCTCAACATCATCAGGATTTAGGCTAATGGAAGTCATTGCTAATCCTGTACTTATGAGGGCACTTTGGAGAATTAGTGCCCTCATCCACTTAGCATAACAATCTGGACTCTGCAGGGGTGCTCCAGTGCAATAGACTCATCATTGCTCTTTAGTGATATCTTTAAGGTCCTGTTGTGTAGAGATTATCTAAGTTTATGTATATCTGTAGAAAGCGGTTAAAGAAAACTTTGACAACAACAGAACAAACAAACAAAAAACTCTGCATATATATATATATATATATATATATATATATATATATATACAGTATATATATATAACTACATATGTATATTGACAAATTAAGAATCAAAACAGCTATATAATATATATATGTATATATGCACACACTGTGTTTGTTTGTGTGTGTGTGTGTGTGTGTGCGGAGAGAGAATGAGAGAGACAAAGGAAGAAAGAGAGACAGCAACAGATCTTTAAATGGCTTTTTCTAACATAACCACCTACTACACCCACACAACAGCACCATCATGAGCGGCCCACACACATTACTGCCACAGCTCTGCTGAACACGAACTGCAAACTGGTGAATGATAAATCATCTTGGGATCAATCCCGCTAAAGCAGCTAAGACCTGTCAACCTGTCATGTGTCGTTGTTTATTTGAGGGATGTAAGCGTCAGTCTAAAGCTGAGACATGTGAACATCGCAGAGTTCAGACTTGTCAGCAGCAAGGATGGCTGCGGGACTCATGGAGTTCGTTAATACATCATCACTATGAACATGTATGTTTGGAAGGACACTGGAGCTGCGTGGCGTATTTTTCATCAGCTGTCAGACAGTTGACTCTACATTTTAAGTAAATGATCGATGTCATGGGACCATGAACAAAATGAACCACCGACGGGACATAAATCAAATCCTTTATGTCTCTTCATCTGTTTTAGTCACTGGGTTATATTAGTCGCCTTAACATGTATGGTTCTGATGGATGTCCTCTTTAGGAAACGTGTGTTTGTTGTTCTTTGTCTTCAGCAGTGTCTGCAATTTCTGGTCCTGGGTTCTTGCTGGAGCTTATGTCAGAGTAAATGGACTTCAACCACTTCACCTGCACCCAGGTGTATCTGATTCTTCTTTCTATCTCTGTCTCACCCAAGTGCTCTCTTTTCAGCACAGACTTACAGTATCTCAGCACACACTTTATCACCCTGATACATAGTTGTCCAAATTCTACAGGCCAGAGGCTGATGATGGTAAAGGATAGGAAAGAAGGAGTTTCTTTTTTTTTTTTTTTTGGATGGCGCGGAGCAGAGAAATCAATAGCTTAAGAAAAGAAGACATTGTCTCTACTTGTAAACAGTAGAACGTCTGCTGAGCGGCTGTACACAATACCAAACACTTTCAATTGTGCTTTACTTTAGAACATACAGACTGTATAGAATGGTG
The DNA here is from genome assembly GCA_016785265.1 of Paraplagusia blochii. NCBI lineage: Eukaryota > Metazoa > Chordata > Actinopteri > Pleuronectiformes > Cynoglossidae > Paraplagusia > Paraplagusia blochii. The sequence continues at coordinate 12,259 of JAFBJS010055031.1, read as the reverse complement.
TTTATATTTTGAACTCTTTTTTTTTTTTTTATCCCAGCAGTAGTAGAAGAACAGATGACATGTTCAAGTCATGTTCTGCCAGGAAAATTGAAATCATAGTTTCGTCATTGTTTCGTAGAATGCCAGTGTCAAACTAAACAATCGTTACCTAACAAAAAAGAGCAAATCAAGTTGATCTTACGAAAAGGTTTGTTGCAAACTCCTGTCTTTCTCTACAGCGTGGTATTTAATCCATTGGGATGGCTTTGGGATGGTTGGGATCAATATGCTGAACATATTGAGTAGTTGTTTCATGATAACATAATTAACATGGCAGCACCCATGTTTTTTTCTTAATGCTACCGCTACAGAGGAATGATCACTGTAGTCTTTTATAGTGGAGACAATCGATTTTAAACAAACATGTATGTACGTTATGTTTGTTTAAAATCGATATATATATATATATATATATTGTTAATCAAAAGCACTTCCACAAGACCTGGTGCAAAATAGAACCTAATCTAACTGTTAAATTTGTTAAAAAAAAGCAGATCTACATCATAAAGTGTTTGGCTACATCATAGATCCACTAACAGAATGAGACAGAAGTACATATAGGTGAGCAACAAGCAACTATTGCATCCTAACAATATAATGTCTTATAATGTCTGTTACTGGCAGATGCCTTCTTCAATCAAATGTAGAGATATTTTTTAGTTCACCAACAACACTGCAGTGTGAAATGCAGTAGTCAAAGCAATTCCATTGAGTCAAGTAAATCACAGATGGAATTCTCATATTCTAACATACACTTGACATCTCAGAGCTGTGTGCTGAAGGTTACATTAATTTAAATAACTTGTTTTGATGTGTATTCCCTAAGGCGCTTAAAGACTAGTTAATATGTTGATACATGTGCGTGAAACAAAAGACACAAACAGTCCGAGACGTTCTATACAATCCAGGGGGAAATGGATGGCGAATTAAAGTGGTTGGAGGGCCAACAGACACCATGACCTTTTGACTGTGTTTTTGTGAAAATGTTTCAATCTGGGTTCAATGACTTCTGGCAGTCCTTGTTGTTGGTAATACTAGACCAATCATTTCTGGGAAACACAATCTGAACTTGCCCCCAGAATGCTTCTCCACTTGTACCCTTTTTCCCATTAACATTTAATGGAGCCCCTTAAGTCACTTCATCTTGTCACATTTAACATTAACCGTTCCTAGCTCGCCGGTCTTTGTGCCCTGAAGATGTGTACATCCTCTCTGCTATCCACTCTTCTTTTTGTATCCTCTGTAACTCCATCTGTGCCTGCACTCCTCATTACTTTCAACTGCCCCTCAATTCAGTGTCCTTTACCACTATATTTATCCGCTAACTGCTCAAACTGTTATCTTACTCACCAGATGAATGCCCTGTCTCCATCTTTCCCACCCCCATCCCACTCATCCCCTGACTATCCTTTTCTCCTCTCTTTAATTTGAACACTCCACCTCCTCCTTCCATCCTTACTCGGCTTATTTTAATGATCTCCTCCTCACCTTCTATGTACGTCATCTTTCTTGGAATGTCATATTCTCCACACCTATCTGTCAACCACTTGTTCCCATCCACTACTCTCTTCTGTGCTCTAGTCTACACTATACCTATTATTTACTCCTTTGCTCTTTACCACACTGTGGACGTGGGCCTCACTCCTAAGCCTATATATATATCCATTGTACAAGTGCACTATCATTATACAGAGAAAAGTGAAAATGTAAAGAAAAGTGAAATATCAGGCTACTTCACTTTACCTTACATCCCTGAATTCAATGTGTTATTTTATCAAGTCACTATGTGCTTCTTTCTTCTGCATGAATGACAATTAATTTAAATGTTGGCATTTTGTTAAATGTGAAGTTAGACTGCTTGGCAAACGAGAAGACCTGAGCTGCTAATTGTCATGCAATGATACCTTTGGTGAACTGCACTTTCAGTCTTCTTTTTCAGTCGAAAAGGTTCACATTTCATAACAGTTTGTCACATTACAACTGATGTTGATCCATTAAATTCATCTTTGGCCTAGAAACATTTTTTTCTCTAACAAGTACAATGCAGAGAATAGATAGTGACACTTGAAGAGGAAAGCAGTTGAAAAACAAATACGTCTACAAATACAAATACATCTACAGGGAGTGGATCCGTCGCCTGTGGTTCTCCCTAAGGTTTCTACTGTTTTTTTTGTTTTTTTTTCCCTGTTTTTTTTCCCTCGGTAGTTTTTCCTTACCCTGAGGCTGAAGGTCTAAGGACAGAGGATGTTACCAACCCTGTAAAGCCCTATGTGACAAATTTGACTTGTAAATGTGGGCTATATAAATAAAATTTGATTGATTGGTTGATTGACTAGTCATTGATGTTACACTGTTACACTGACTCTGACCACTAGATGAACTGCGATGTTGCCTGGCGGGTGGCTAGGCATCACAGGCAGTGTTTGGTGCATCCGGTGTCTCATGTGATACACTGAGCAGCCTTAAAAGTTCATGGTCCATTTGTTTGAGAATAGGGATGTTCATAATTCAAAGTATTAGTGCGTTTTGGTTTTGTTAGTGCATACACCACTGGATTTATTCAGTCCAGTTCCAAGTGCGTGTTAAGGTTGAGGTTTGAAAACTGTACGAATTTATGACCAAATTCTTGATTAAAATCTGGAGGAGGGAAAGGAGCTCCTTGTCATTGTGACATTGTGATTCACACCACTGCACACAACGAAAATAGACCTCTGCATTTAATCCATCACCAAAGTCAACAGTGGGCAACTTTGAGCGCCTGTGGAGCTGAGTGGGGACAGTACCATGCTCAGTTGTCCTCAGTGGTAACTGGGCAGTTGGGGGAATCAAACTGGGGACTTTGCGGACCTAATTCAGTTTCTTTAACCATTAGACCACCAACTGCACGGAAACTATGTCACCTAATAAATCTTTCTTTAAACAAAGTCAGTTTTGATATCTGGCCAATCCAGTCTTCTCTCTGATGCATGGATATCGTAAGTATCACATACTGAAACTTTCCGTGTCTATATTGATCCCATAAACACATTTTCTAAACTGATGTCTGAAGATTTCTCGCCTGTGCTTGTCTTTTATGCACTTGGCTTGCTCCATTTTTACTGTTTTGGCTCTGACGTGAAAATAACAATTTCTTCTATAGGTCAGAGAGAAAAATGTGAGCAAAAATCAAAATAAAATGTCCTGTCAAGATCCAAGATTCAAAAACATCACAGGAGGAGCCTTGGATTACCCTGTTTTCTGACAAAACAAAAAATGTATCTTCCTTTGAATCTCGTATCTCTTTGTCTGCTTTGGTTACATCAGCTTTCACCAGCTGTCAATCACTTACAGATGGACCTTATGTGTACATATGTGTGTCTAGGGTCCATCCATTTTAAGGTCAAGAAGATTAATGTGTCCCTTGGGGAAATATATATAGCTGTTCCTTCGAGGCAATTACTGCCGGACAGATATATGTGTTCACTTCTGTGCTGCTGCTCTCTTTTTCTCCCGCTTATGAAGCCTTTTTGTTCGGTAATGTTGGATAATTTGGATAAACTTTGGTCAGAAACACAGCAGAACCTTTTGAACAATGACTCTTCTGCAGGCATGATGGCTTTCTCTCTCTCTCTCTCTTCTGTTGTCTGCTGCACCTCTTCGTGCTCATGTGTCAGCTAAGTTAATGACCCATTAGTCAAAGCTTTAATCATATTAGAAAAATAGATTGTATTTTCTTGTCACCGACTCACAGTGTTTTCACTGCCTTGATACACACTGGATGTCATATTTTCTATTTTGCTGTCTTAATATCTCCAGTTGTCAGGTGTGGGTGTGTACCTGTCAGTGTCAGGAAGATTTGCTGACATGGTGGCAGCGAACTGAGTTTTTACGGAACAAATTAGCACAGTTGTATTGGATATCAGTGGTTTTTTTATTTATTTATTTATTCATTTTTTCGCTCACCATGATCTACGGCTGACTGTTGATGCTTCATAACAAAATTGGACTGGTGACTGAATAATCGCTCGTCTATTCATCTCTCCCTGATGATGCCTTGACAAGTTGCTCACAGTCATCGAAGCTCAATCATCCAGGTCAATCACTGCAAATATGCAAGTGGCTGTCCAGAGGAATGAAATCAAGAACAGGTTCATTATCCTGTAATTGAGTGACGAAGTAATGGACTTTAAGAACAGCAAAATTAGTGTGGCATATAATTACCGTGTGTAAGCATTTGTGTTTATGCACGAGGCAGAACTCCATCTCCAGTATGAGCCTCTGACAAGTGAGCAGGATGATATAAAGTGGTGACTGAGGTTAATACTAAGTTGGGATCTGATTAATAAAATTGCAAAGATAAAAAGGTAAATCCAACATAAAAAAAAAAAAAAAAATCTACATTCATTCCCTGAGCCATAGGAACTATGGACCTGTCTCACCTCAGTCCTTTTTTATTGTGCTCTGCACTCCTAACCCTCTGTGACTCCAAGCAGGTTATCTGCGTCCTTTGCAGAGTAGATCATATTGTTGTGCACTACATATTATACCTTATAAGTATTGAAACACATCCACACACATTGACTGGTGTATTCCTAACGTCCTGTTTTGCAGTTTTATTTTAGTGTCAGAGGGCTACCATTTAAAAACTGAAAATGCAATTTTGGTGCATCTCGAATTTCAAGCATAAGCCTAAACATAAAATTGATTTCATAAAATATATTTCATTTTTATTCATTCTTATGACTTTTCAACAGTTTTGTAGACATGAGTAATTTTAAAGATATGTAAATAGCTTGCCTTACAGACAGAACAGCAATTGTTTTTGTTGTATTCAACATAAATATATATATATTTAATCCACTCCATTTAGATGTTTATTTGCCACTAATCCCAGGAACTGCACATTTTATAACTCATCTGTAAAACACGTAGTGTGTTCTTTTCTCTTTGCCCTCTGGATTGTTTCATAAATTTGTTTTTTTCCTTCATCGTCATGTTTGCATTTGTGTTTTAAAACAAGCAGCACTGTAGTGTACGGTAATTATACAGTATATAACACATTTGCAACCTAAGACAACAGTCTGTTAAGTGATGGAAATGATAATCAGCCATGTAAACGGATTCAAGAAAAGAAGCCTTCTTCTTTTTAAGGGAGAGATATGCATAGATAACATCAACAGTTAAAGAGGATTTATTTCCGCCTGCAGTGAGTGAGTTAAGATGCTGATTAGAGAAATGCAATGAGCAATGTTCTAATCAATGTGTTGCTATAGGGAGCTCTCAAATGGAGTTTGGAAGTTAAGCCTGTTGAGACATTTGCAGACAAAATACAAATCGGTAGCCACCGTAGCAGAGGAGGGTAACCAGAGTCGCTGGGGTGAGAAATGAGTGAGAGGGTGTGAATGATCGATGAATTACAGAGAGACAGTGTGTGGAGAACTCTGTAATGATACTTGTCTTGACTCTATCAAATTAACTTCAATAACAACTAGACTAGTTTTCTTTCTCCTCCTGAAAGGGATGGCGGGACAGAGAAGGAAACAACATAATAATAAATCCAAGTGTCAATGAAGTAAAAATAAAATAAAATAAAATTAGTAAGTTGTAAAAATCATCCTGCCTGCCAATATTTAACTCTCACTCTCTCTGTACACCCAGGGTCTCAAACTTGCAGCACGTGTGTTATTTGTAGCCTGTGGAGCGACATTTTGTCGCCCCCACCTTCATGTGAAAGTTGAATGCTAGCGAGGGCCACAATATTTATAAAAGAATTCTAAAAAAAAAGTGGTTTTGTTTGATGCACTCAGCGTAGACACTGTTGTGGATGAATGTGTATATTAAAAGACTCATCTGAAGTGTGAGGTTTCATTTTCACCTTTTCTTCTGCACTCAACATTAATTGGTAATGTGGCCCTTTGACGATGACAGTGGGGGCAGTAGCTCTCACCCTATTTGATGTTATACAGCACCTTTATTAACTTTATTGAAAACCATCTGTCACGTCTGAGCATTAAAATCACAAATGTGTTTTCCCTGAGCCTAAATGGAAAACGCTATCATAATTTTTACTCCCTGTGGTCTCTTCACTTCTCGATGACACAAGGCATGTCTCTGTTGACATAACGAATGTTCAGCTTCAATCATATTGATGAATTATTTGCAGTTACACAAACAGAATGCATTAATTTACATTCTGATGCACAGGTGCACAGCAGCTATTCTTGGCATCTGTTTACCTAGTCGAGGCGGATTTGAAAAATATCAGTCTGAACAAGGACCTGGCAAACTGTCCCAGAAATGCAGTGGCAGTGAGAAACGAGCAGGGCCTCTGGCTGCTGCGACTAAGGGCAATAAGAAAAAAAAAAAAAAAAAAAAAACTCAAGTCTCGAGTCTTTATGTGCGAGTCCAAGTCAAGTCTTGAGTCTTTCATCCCAAATCCAAGTCAAGTCTCGAGTCTTTCGTCCCAAGTCAAGTCTCAAGTCACAAATAGCTGAAAGTTTTCATATTAGAAGCTATCCGAGATAATACTGCATTACAGTGTTATTTTGGATTAAAAGTATGTACTGTACTGTACTATAGGCCTTTAATATGCTATTGCACGCTACACCATCAATCGACCTACAATCATGAACTTAGTTTTAGTTATTTTTTTAAAGAGTTCTGTTGTTTTCCATGGTCTGTGAATGCGTCTGGGTGAATGCATGAGCAAGGAGGTGGGAGAGCAGGAGTGTGTGAGAGTGAGAGAGGCGCAGCAGATCTGTGTTTGCTCTATGTATTGGCGTGGTTACGGCCGGCAGTGACCAAATTTTGTAGGTAAGGCTTAGCAATAAATGCGGAATTCTCACGAGTCATAACACCGAAGTCCGAGTCAAGTCTCAAGTCAAGTCACAAGTCTTTATTTGTGCGACTTAAGTGCAACTCAAGTCCGAGTCTCAGACTCAAGTCTCCATGTCTTATATATATATATATATATATATATATATATAAATCTGTTGCTCGCTTAATTGTTGACAATTTGTACATCAATTTAAAATTATGAAATTAAATTATTGAAAACAGTGTATTATTTTAATCAATTTTATATGATAGACTACAGGAAAAGGTTCAAGTTTTTTTTGAAAAGTAACTCATAGATATCTTTTTACTGTAACTAATTACTTTTGAAAAAAAGTGTAACAAGACAGGATTACTCTGTTGTGAAGTAATCAGTGACCAATCATTATTTCCAAGACACTTAACAATCACTTCATCCAACATCATAATCTAGGACATAAAAATACCAGAAGAGCCTGGCCTGACCTGAAAGTCGTAAAGAAATGCGAAAGTTTCCCCAAAAACAACATCAAAGAAGAAAAGGAAATGAAGCACAATTCAAGAAGCTTCAATAATAATAATAATAATAATAATAATAATAAGACCCAGGACAAGCTGCAGCGACTACGTTGACGGCTGGCCTGGGAAAGCCTTGGGATCCCCCCAGACGAGCTGGAAGGGAAGTGTCCAAGGGAGAGGGAAGTTTGGGTGTCCCTCCTCCGAATGTTGCCCCCGCGACTCCGCTCCGGATAAGCGGATGAAGATGGATGGATGGATGGAATAATAAAAAAAAACTACTGTGTTTCCAGTAACCCAACAGACGGAGAATGTCCACATTGAAAATGTTGGCTATAAAATTTTAATTGACAAATTCCCCTTCATATTTTAGTGCAAATTATATTTGTTTCCTATAATGTTTTTTTTTTTTTTTCAACTCATTCCAGCATATGTATGAAGCATTATTAGGAATCATGCATACAAACAGTTTACACCACACATAGACCCCTGAGGAGAGTGACTCTTTGGCCTTCTGTGACCACCAAAATAAACAACAGAACAGAAGTGTGTGGGTGGCAAGCTAAGTGAAAGTGACATCATTAGCAGCCAGTGGGCACAGACACTTAACTTGATGGAGGCAAATTGAACGTGCACAGTGCCATGATGAAACAAAATTAATTGCTTGTTGCCTTCTTCGCAACCAAATGGGATAATATATCAGTTGTCTATTAATGATATAAGATGGATAAATCTGTTATGTTGACAGCAATTAAGGTTGGCCTCACTTTTTTCAAGGACAAGGGTAATTTGGAGATGCCAACAGTGACAAGATTGTTTATGAATTTGTAGGAGGAAATGAAGGAAAATTGCAAAATAAAAACATGTTAAACCAAGTCTCTACATACCCAGCCCATGCAGGGGCGCTATTTTGCACTACTAGATCTCAGCACAAAACCATTGCCTTGCTTTAAATGTGTCTGTCTATCTCAGGGGTGCCCACACTTTTTTGTCTTGTGAGGTACTTTTCGAATGACCAGGCTAAAGTGGTTTACCTAGATTGAAAACTCAAAATTTTTCTAAATACTTTCTACATTAACATATGTCTGACTAAATACCTATATATATATATATATATATATATATATATATATATATATATATATATATAAAGGGAACAAG
>JAFBJS010055030.1:0-36078 GCA_016785265.1 Paraplagusia blochii | reverse complement strand
ATCTATCTATCTATCTATCTATCTATCTATCTATCTATCTATCTATCTATCTATCTATCTATCTATCCATCCATCTATTTTTGTCGAAGAGTCTTTTCACATGCCTTCCACACATTTGTACACACTATATGATGTGTATATGATTGTTTTTTTTTTACAGGCAAGACATTTGTCTTGGACATGGAGTGTACATTGTCCAGGAGGACAACCCTGAAGCTCAACACCGAGACACTGACTATGGACTAAAGCACTCAAACAAATAAAAAAAAAATAAAATCTGTGTTGTGTAAACACCTCTCCAATGCACTTTGCTCATATTAAACTTAAAAACAATAGTTTAACAATGACAGTGTACAGGGCAACAGCTATTACAGTGTGAATATTTAGGGTCAATGAACATTTTCCTACTCTCCTGTCTGGGGAAAAATGTTAGTTGTTTAAAATGTTACATTGTTGGCTGAGTTTAATGATCTTTTTTACTACATGTCCCACATAATAACATCATTTTGGAAGTGGTTTGAACTGACGGTAATCTGTAATGAATTGTGCCTTATTGGCACAGAAACCTTATTGTTATGTTTAATTCTGGGCTGCATGAACAAGGTGTTGCAACCGCAACTGAGTGTGGGTTGACAGGTAGTAAATAATAGCAGATTAATTGTGTATTATTAAACCATGCACGTTGTATAACTGCTCTTTTTTTTGGTCTTTTTCTATTTGATTTATTATTTTTGTCAAGCTTAAGCCGATTATGTTCATGTCTAAATTAGGTCATATTATTGTTTGATGCTGAAATGTTCCAGTTACCAAGAAGCTGACTGTATGTCTTTTCTGTGAACATCCTAAGTGAACGGAACTCTAGGCCATCCTGCAGAGTTTAGTCGTCACATCAGCTGACAGCGAGGTAAAAGGTTTGTGTTGCAGCCAGGAGCCAGGCCCGACCGGACCTCAACTGTGTGACAAATGTAATTTTGAACCGCTGCTCGAAATAGCCACACAGCAGACCCAGCAATGATGCAAACACACATACACACACAAACACGCATGTGGGGTTAAGATACATGTTTTAGTCCTTGTTAGTATGAGGTGGAGTCTCGTTCCAGTTCAGGGTTTTAATTAACCGGGTTCCAGGACGAGTCAGAAGTTACTCTAATCAACTGAAGCATTTTGTTCCGGCCGACCCAGGCTGCAGGCGGTAATAAAAAACAGTTCATCAAACTAATGTACTGCAGAAGAAGAGGATCCTGACAAGTGGCTTGAACCTTCGTTGCCTCAGGGGGCGATCTACTCTCCACTCTGTGTGTATGGACAAAAGCAAATGTGTTAGTACCACAGTCTGTATACAAGGATTTATGTAGAAGTATACCTTTCTGCTGATCCAGGTGGAGCGATAATTTTAATTGTTTTAAAGGTTATGTCAAATTTACTATTTTTAGTGTACCGCACCAAAAAGCCCCAGCCCCCAAAATATGTTAGTTTGTAGCTCAGAATAGAGGAAAGTTCTAAACTTATTTGTGGTGCTTTTTCTGTAATCCATTCATGCATTGGTACCCCCTTAATCCTTCTTGTGGTTGGGTACGACACAAAGTCTTGGTGCTCTACTGCATTGTTTCCCAAAGTTTGGGTTGTGACCCTTAGATGGGCCACGTGAGATTTTTTCGGAAGGGATTGCACACACCGAAGAGTTCATGATCATTTTCTCTGGTTCAATTACTGTTTGGTGTTGTTTAAAATATTTAATGTTCATATAAAACTGGTCAAGAATCAAATAGCCTTAAATGTAATAAATGTACAATAATGGTCAATGATTTACCAAGAATGTTCAATGACCTAGGTCATAAAGTTTCCTGGCTTAAAAATATGGGTTCCCAGAAATGTAAAAAAAAAGTTTGGGAAGCATTACCCTAGTAGATATAGAAGAAATTGTTGAAGAACAGACCTTTACATATGACCTGACAGGTAAATTTATTTATCTTTTGGTGAATGCATGTTTTAGTTACACCTATAAACCCTCAATCTTAACAATATGGTTTTTCAGTTTCATTGTGTGTGTGTGACCTAAAAGGTGAGATGAGGTCTCCCTTTGTTGTGCAGTTTTCAGACTTGATCAAATAGTGACAGTGGTGGAGAAAATGGCTGAAAGTGTTTTGGGGCTGTAAACACCGCCAGGAGCTCTGAGTAATTTGTTTTGTGAAGCGGAGAAAGGCGACGGCCATTTGTCGTTTCCCACCATTCTGTTGCTCACAGCCTGGAGCCCATCACACTGCTGTGACAAGTTTCCTGTGCAAGGATGCTTCCAGCTGTGTGGCATGACTTAAACTGGTCTGAGTGAGCATGCAGAAGACAGCGAGATGCGTGGTCACATACAGTGGGATAGCATCACAAAAGCTAGTCTGAGCCAAGAGACCCGGAAACCGGATGGTATGAAAACATCAGTTCCGAGTGAGGAGACGAGAGCAAGAGAAGCTGGTACAAATTGACTGGTTGAAAAATACTGGGGTCAAGTCAGGATAAGGGGCTAAATGGAGGTCCAGGAAACAAACAAACAAAAAAAAAAGACAAACCAGGATGCTTTTAGGATGCTCTAAGAAAGGAACAGAATCTCTAACCTTTTATGTGACTTTTATGGGAGTTTTAACAATGTTACTATCTTCTTCTTCTTCTCCTTTCGGCGTATCTTGTTTTTCTGGGGTTGCCACAGCGGGTCAACAATTTCCATTCACCCTGTCCTCCACATCCTCAACTCCAACTCCAACCACCTCCATGTCCACCCTCGCCGCATCCATAAATCTCCTCTTTGGCCTTCCTCTTCGTCTCTTAACAGGTAACTCCATGTCTAGCATTCTTCTCCCAATGTATCCAATGTCCCTCCTCTGAACATGTCCAAACCATCCTAATCTGGCTTCTGTAGCTTTTTCTCCAAACCTTCCTGTCTGTGTTGTCCCTCTAATCACCTCGTTCCTGATCCTGTCCATTTTAGTCACCCCCAATGAGAATCTCAGCATCTTTAACTCCTCCACCTCCAGCTCTGCCTCCTGTCTTCTACCTGTTCCTAGTGTCTCTAATCCATCCATCATGGCTGCTCCCATAAGTGTCCTGTAAACCTTTCCCTTCACCTTAGCTGACTCTCTTCTATCACAGACCACTCCTGACTGACTCCTTTTCTCCAGTTGTTCCATGCTGCCTGTACTCTATTCTTCACCTCTCTTCCACAGTCTCCACTGCTCTGAACAGTTGAGCCTAAGTATCTAAACTCCCCCACCTTCTCCACCTCTGCTCCCAGTAACCTCACCATTCCACTGTTACCCTTTTCATTTACACACATACTTGTACTCGATCTTGCTACGACCGACCTTCATTCCTCTTCTCTCCAGTGCAAACCTCCAACTCTCCAGGTTCTCTTCAAGCTGTTGCCTGCTCTCACTGAAGATCACAATGTCATCTGCAAACATCATTGTCCATGGAGACTCCTGTCTGACCTCATCTGCCAATCTGTCCATCACCAGAGCAAACAATCGGGGCTCAGGGCAGATCCTTGATGAAGTCCCACCTTCACCTTGAAGTCCTCTGTCCTTCTAACAGCGCACCTCACCACCATTGTGCTGTTCTCATACACACCCTGCACCCAGTCTAACATACTTCTCTGTCACTATAACTTTAACAATGTTACTATACCATGTTAAATCTTTGCATCTATCTCTGTTTTGTCCATTGCTCTCAGGTCTCAGTCTCCTCGACAGCCAACCAAATCCCTCTGCACAAAACTCTGAGACTCCCTGTGGGTGGTGGGCCTACTACAAGGAACAATATGAAATGCCTTTTAAAAATGCATTTACTGCAAATATTTTTCTCTGGTATTTCTTTACTCTCCCTAAAGGAAATGCATTAATTTAACCATCGTTTACTCACACAAGTCAACCAGGAAAAATGACCAGGATGCATTAAATATGTATAAATAATTAAGGTTTCCTGCAGGAGTTGAAATCCTATCCTTTGGCCAAAGGAAACCCATTAAATTCCTGACAAAATGTTAATTCTTTATGTATTTCTGAAAACTTTTAGAAAGGAAAACTTACACTTACATTCACATCATGACTACATTTTCAAACTGATTTAACTTTTTCCTTTTTATTCAAATAAGTAGAGCTTTTGAAACAAAAAGTCCTGGTCTAACATAAAAACTGTGGCCTTCTGACTAGCAATAATGCAAACCGCTCAGTCACCATGTGGTTCCGAGCGGTTATTTGGAGGTAAAAAGTCTCAGGTTTCAAGTGGTTTACACTCCTGTGTTACTTTGGGAATGTGATTAAAAAAAGAAGAAGGAGGAGAAAAAAGCTGTAGGCACAAAAAGGACGAAAATCCAATTCAAACACCTCCAGGAAACATCTAAAACTCAGACATTTTATGTTCTGGACTTTAGGTCATGAGCAGAATTGATGGAACAATGTGCTGTGGCTCCAGCCTGCAGGGGTTGTCAGGTTCATTTACTCTGCTGGACCTGGTCCAAGGACATCGCTGATCACGGGTCCATCATCTGTCTCTGCACTGGATGCGTTTAATGTACAAAAAATGTGTTGATACTGTAGCTGCACATGTGTTGAATTGAACAAACATGTTTGTCAGTCGGCTGCACTGGAGCAGCACCAACAGGCCGAATAAAAAGCACACAATCTTACACACACAGCAGTGCAGGATGCTCTGTTTGATAAAAGGATTAGTGGATTTATAACTTGGTCACATGATCCTCATAGAAATCACAAATGTAAAGTGACAGGCGTCACATAACTGTGACCAGCCACCCAAGCATGTAAAGTATGTGGATGGTGCAGTAAAAATGTAAAAGATATTTTATTACATAACTCTAGAGTCACTACATTAACAACAGTTTAATTGATACTCTTAAATAATATTGATATAATAACACCACCACCACTGCCACCCCTCACCTGTCATCATGACAATAAAAAACAACAAGGGCCACTTGAATTTTAGTGTTCTGTATTATGTCACCAATTTTGGTCAAAATCACTGAATTTAGTTTTGTTAAAGGCATTGTGCTCCACACACAGTGTGCCATAGGCCCATTACTGACTCTCTTCACATCACCAATATATTTGGTTTGATTACCACTTAACTACACATGCTGATGTTTCACATGTGACTAGGTCTAGATCAGCCAAGTACTTGTGCCATAAAGAAAAATTAAATAATAAGGCAGGAATTACTGTGCTACAGTGGTAGGGGGCAGTGATGTGCCAAGAGGACCCAAATGCTCTTTATGTTAGGTTTAGTAGGTTTTTGCATAATCCCAATCTGAAAAGTAATCAAAAGCCTCAGAACAAATTATTATGTTTTTGTGTTTCATATGAGAAATTGTTGAAGTAACTGTATACATTTGTCTAATGCGTATGCAACAAGGGACATTTGGGTACCATGCAATTTTGATAGCAGCAAGGCCAAATCCTCCAGTTGACAGGTTGCCACTGAGATGAGCCGAGCATAGCACCGTAACTGACCCATAAATTGGGGCAGTGGTGGCTTCGTGAGAAAGGAACTGGACTGGGGTCCAGAGGGTTCCAGGTTTGAATCCACCAACTGCCAGGGTACCGCTGAGGTCCACTGGGCATGGCACCGTCGCCACTCACAGCTCCCCAGGCATTTAAAGCTGCCCACTGTTCACCTCACTGATGGGTTAAAAGCAGAGGTTAAATTCCATTGTGTGCAGTGGAGTGAATCACAATGTCACAATGACAAAGGGTTTGCTTTCTGGCAATCTGGCATAATATGCATTTGAACACTTGGGCTATTTGGACATAATTAGAAAAAAGATCATTTATCCTTTTCACCAAAGCATGTTACAAAACCTTTAAGATAGACCTGTTTTAATAAAAAGAAAATAGCATAACATGTAACAAATAACAATAGAAAATCCTAATTTCCCAGTTTGAGAGCCTTAAAAAGTCTGTGAATGATACTTCAGCAGAGTTATATTCCAAATTTTAAAGTACATATTTCAATTGAATGGCAATGGTGGTTAAGTAAGTGGAGTTGGATCTTTGAGGCTTCAGGTTCTAATACACCAGCTGCCAGGTTACCACTGAGGTGATCTGAACATGGCACCGTCCAGACACACATACCTTCCAGTGGGCTCATCAACCACAAGAAGGCTGACAGTATGGAGCAGTGTGATTTGTGTGGCAGTTTTTTCTACTGATATTATTAATCCAATGGCAAATACACTGGACTTCCTCTTGAGGAACTGCGTCAGCATTACTGACACTCTGACCGGCACGTGATGTAAATGATGTCATTTAAAGAGACAGCAACAATGATCATTGCTACAGTAAATGCATGTGGTTTGGAGTTTTTTGTGGAAAGAAAACTGTAATTCTTAATGACTGCAAGGAGCTGGTCATGTGAGGGTGGGGGGTTAGATTTTAACACTTTATCACAAAGCCTTTTTATGAAGTGAAGTAAAGAAAAACAACACAGAATGGACTTAGTGAGACATCAACAATGAAGCAGCAGCAGCAGCAGCTGTCTGTCTCGCTCACAAAGGCTCAGAGTTAAATACGGTAAAGAACAGACAAGAGCAAAAGAAATCAGACAAACTTCACAGAGTTCATCGTCCTGGAGAACCAGCTGTTCTCTCTCGTTCCAGACACTGTTAACTAAATGAGTGGAGTTTCTGTAGTGTTATGTCAGGACTAATGATATTCGAAATAAGTATTTCTCAGACATTTGCCAGTGAAACGCTGTTCGGTGTCATCTTTCATGTCATCAACGTGAAGAGTCGTTTACATTGTGACGATGCTAAAATTTCTTATTGAAGAGGGCTTTTTACTTACACTGCAGCTGTTTCTATCTGTGCCCATTTATATTGCCTATTGTTGTGAGGGCTGTATGAGCCCGGTTTATAATGTTAATCAATGTTTTTAGAAAGTTATTCTGTCCAACATTGTACCATTACATTATGATAGTTGCTACAGAACATAAAACCTTTTTAATGTGTTTCTATTATTATTATTTAAAGTAACGTAACTAGTTATTACTTACTTTTATAATTTAGTAACTAGTAAAGTAACTAGTAACTTTTTTCAGAGCAGTAATTAGTGAAGTAATAAGTTACTTTTATAAAGTAACTTGCCTATCACTGGTCACTGATTGGTTCCAACTCCCAACATGACCAGGATTAAGTTTTAGAAGAAAAATAAATGAATCAATAGAAACCCTAATCCAGATTATCCAATCACTGTTTTTGGCTGACTGTCCTTGAGGTAATATCTCTTGACATGTGTATGGATTTAATATGGGCATAGACATGACCTTAGACTGGTACATCACGTTCTTCAACATTGACCCAACACAGGTGATGTATGGACATGGACAAAGACGAATGACAGAAGAACACACAGGAGAACAATAAAGTGTGAGGATATGGTTGAAAAGGATAATTTCCTCTTGTTAGCACCATCCTTATTGATTGTGACCTCCCCCTGGACCACAACCCCTTCCATCTGATTGAGTCCATGTGAACCACCTGGGCACTCACTCAGTCCACCTGCTCTTAAGCGCCCCTGCTCACAGTGTCCTAAACTCAAGTACAGTTTGTCCCGTGATCCAATTGATCTCTCATCTATGTCATATTCATCTTTGAAGCTCATCTCCATCTGTTCTAATTGGCTTTATGTTTCCCATCACTCACTTTTATTATTTTTACTTCCATCCAGGCTGTACACACACACACACACACACACACTGTGTGATTATGTGGTTTTATATAATCAAAACTCACGTTTGAATTTTCCACAGCAGCATACTGAAAAGGCTTATCACACACTGCCCTCTTTGAAAAGAAATGTGTCATTACAAGTGTTGTTTGGGATGTACA
The DNA here is from genome assembly GCA_016785265.1 of Paraplagusia blochii. NCBI lineage: Eukaryota > Metazoa > Chordata > Actinopteri > Pleuronectiformes > Cynoglossidae > Paraplagusia > Paraplagusia blochii. The sequence goes on along the minus strand of JAFBJS010055030.1, from coordinate 28,187 downwards.
TCACGTTCGTAGACGAGGATAATCATGGAGTGGTAAGAAAAATATTTTCACAACTGCAAAGTAAGTATTATAACCAGCCACAAAACAGCACAAGCAAGTGTTTTTTAGTGTCGGTACCAATCCCAGATAAATTGTGAGGGTTGCGTCAGGAAAGGCATCCGGCATAAGAACTCTGCTAAACTATAATGGGTACAAGGATCGGACTGGGTCCCAATTATAAAACTACCACTAACAGCACTGTTAACCTAGAGGGTACTGTTGAAAATTGGACTACTGTTGGCCGAAGACAAAGAAGAGGAGGGCTATTGACGAATGCAAAAAGGGCGACGTTACCTTATATCAAATCTTATATAATTAATATATCTTTATTAAGTGGTTACATTCCCCAGGCCTTCAAATTAGCAGTAATCAAACCCTTACTTTAAAAACCATTGATGTTCTGCATAGTAGCGATATATTTGAAAAACCTTCAGTCTACATTTAGAATCCACCACAGCACAGGGACCACATTGTTAAGGATAAAGAATGATATTCTCATGGCCTCTGGAAAAGGGACTTGTGTCTCTACTGGATCTTAGTGCAGCAATTGACTCTATTGACCTAAGATCCTCATAGGGCATGATGTTGGGATCAAAGGAACTGCACTTATCTTCTTATTTTATCCAACAGATATGTTCCAATTTGTTCACATAAACAAGAACTCCTCTCACACTAAAGTTTATTGCGGAGTTCCACAAGGCTCCGTACTTGGGCAAATTATTTTTACATTCTATATGCCTCCACTAGGCAAAATTGTAACATAGCATAGATTTCCATTGCTATGCAGATACCCAGCTACACTTATCTGCAAGGCCTGACGACCCGAACAACATACCTCAGCTTCAGTCGTGTTGTAAAGAAATCCAGACATGGATTACACAGAATTTTCTGCTTCTAAATGCAGAAAAAAAAACGAGGTTCTAGTATAAGAGCAAAAACGCACTGATCCACCAGTGTTGATCCAGGGATTGAACCTGGACGGATATATTCAACCAGCACCACCGACCCACCCGCCGACCACCTTAGCCTCCCTCCCTTCAAGGTTAGACAAAAATCACATCTATTTAAGGTGGCCTATAGGAACTTTTTGAATGTTTAAGACCAATCCTGCAGTCTATACCAAACTGCTATAGGTTTTAAATGCTTTGCGGCACATTTAGAATGAGTGCATAGTCTGAGCGCAATCTTTTAAAATCCATTTTGAAACTCCCATTTTGGGTTTTTTTCTGTTTGTCTTTCCCATTTCTGTTGTTGCTGGTAAATGGACTGATGCCAGGACCAGGACTACAATGACCAGGATTAAAACCCATATCGCTATTGACATTATACGCCTTTTTGTTACTTCGATTATCTGCTGGAAGTTGGCAGTTTATGGCCAAGTGGTTAAGAAAGCGGACTTGGGTCCGCAAGGTCCCTGGTTCGAATCCTTCTACTGCCAAGTTACCGCTGAGATGCCCTGAGTATGGTCACCCCACAATGGCCCTTGCCCAGTCACTACGGTGATGGGTCAAATGCAGAGGCATAATTTCCCCAAAGGATACTCTAAAGGGATTAATAGAGTTCTAAAAATAAAAATACAGAGACTAGCCATCATTTATGGTTTAGAGACACTAGGAATAGGCAGAAGACGGAAGGTTGGAGCTGGAGGTGGTGGAAGAGTTAAAGATGAGGGGTTTCTCTTTAGGAGAGACAAGGATGGACAGGATCAGGATTTGAGTCATGAAGGGGACAACACAGAAAGGACAGGACAGTAAGTGAGTATTCATCTACATTAACTACCTAATTCAACCACTTGAACGCGTGAACTGACAGTTCCCAGTTCCAGGACCTACAGTAGCTCTGACTCCAGCTCCCGACCCGCCTGCAAAAAATGCTAACAGGCAGAAATTAGTCTTCCTCTTCTTTGGAAGTTTGCTGCCCTCTACCGACTACAAGAGAAAAGGTTTTACTTATTTGATTACGTAAAACAGAACAAATTAAAAATCTTTGTAAAGTTTAAACAGAAGCATAAAGTTTAACAAGTCCTTCACTCATTTTCCAATCTCTTATTATTTTTCAGGATCAACCTATAGCTAATGCATATTGATCAAAATTTTAATAGTTCATATTGCATGGCAGTAACGACAAGGAAAAAGGAATAAAGGGTAAATTTAGAGGTTGTAGAAGTAGTGATCCACTGCTCTTTACTGTCCTTTATTACGTCAGACACGTCTCAGAGTCCGATCCTTCCACTTTAAACATGCACGGTCCTCCAGGACACTAAACCTGACGTAAACCCTCCGAGGCGCCCCAATGAATGAGCCGCCGTTCCCGAGGCTGTCGCGCGAGGGCGCTGTTGTCGCTATCCATACCCATAAGCGGGGGAGTGAGAGGTGCATGAAATGGAGAAAAATGGCGGATCATGTGCAGGTAAGTGGAGGTTTCATGTTTTTGTCACCGATTCTTCCTCCGGGAACCCGTTAATGGCTGTGAGCGCAGATTGTTGCGCAGAACTGCTGCTCCGGAGGCTGTGCAGGACCGTTGCGGGTTCGAGGGGACCGTTGCAAGCTGCTGTGTGGCGGTTAAAAAAAGGATGTGGCCGCCTGTGTGTGTTGACTTGTGGCCTGCTGTCATTGCTGGTTCTGCCGCTGGATGCTGAGGGTTAGCTAGCAGCGAGCTAAAGGGATGATATAGCGCTGTGTGGTGTAGAAAGCAATGTTGGAGTTATCGGCGAGGTTTCTCTGAGATTCCTGCTTGTGCGGGTTAAAGGCTGGTTACCGCTAGGTTAACGACGCCGGTAAGCGGCGTTTCTAGGTGAAGTAAACAATAAAAGCAGTGGTTCTCCGCCAACATGTAGCCGCTGTCAGGCTAACGTTGTCTGGTTACTGTGAGTTTATCGCCAGCGAGCGACACATTTTTCACATCTATGACATGAACCGAAATGGATTAGTTCTACTTTAACATTTCAAACACAACTTTATTGATTAATTTGTAACATCTCAGAAATAAAGCAAGCTAAAGACTTAGCCCGCTAAGCTAACGTTAGCTGCAACCTCCAAACGTCAACTTCTCCCGCCCGAGCTCGTTTGAAAACACGGTTCGGTTAATTGGATCGGACCTCAGGTCCCGTGCTGCAGAAACAATAAAAGGGAAGAAATTGTTCTGTTTCCCCGGGGAGTTTTAATGTTTGTAACCTCTTTTGAGTCAATGGTGTTTAAAGCAGTCTCCTAGCACCGACACATGTTTGGGATCCTAAGGAGCAGGCTAAACCTCTGGGTCTGCTTCTCACCTCTGTTCTTCCATGATGTTTAGGTCAAGGATGTGTGGATTCTATTCCGTAGCAACACAACCGTAGTTATTGTGCGTGTTTGACGAAAGATGAGGAGCAGTTAAAGTTTAAACATTCACATTTAGAAGAGGCACTGCATTCCCGTACCTGGAAAGTCTTTTATTCGGCTTCACAGTTGCAAGATCTACTCTATGCCAAACTATGTAATTTTTCATTTATTTTACCTCTACCTTAATTATATAACTTGTTACACAATTGATTTCTTGTTTTGGTAAATAGATTATATGATTTAATAAATAGGATGCTAATATTACAAACAGAATGCCAGCTCTGTTAAATCATATACAAGGATGAGTAACTAGACCAGTTGAAGTTCTACTAAACAGTTATAATTGCTGCAAAACTGAACTTCATGTACACATGAGCAACTATGCATTGCTGTTTAACTAAAAGATGTGAATTCACAAATTGGTGCAATTTAGCATTTTCCTTTTGTTGACTAAACTAATGTAACAGTTATCGCTGCATGAAGTAATTTTTTAATGTTGCTAGCAGTGTTCTGTGAACAGCCCAAATGAACCAAAGGGAAATGCACTGGTGTGATATGTTGTTGTTGTGATTTGCATTTAGTGTGGGAGATGTTGCCATAAAACTCTAGTTTTATTTTTAAAGTTTGAACTTTCACTGCTTTGGGGTATGTCCTGTTGCGCTTTTGTGTTAAGAAGCAAAAGTAAACGTTTCATCATGTTTTGATTCTGGTTTTATGGCTATCACATGACCACCTGGGTTCATGTGATTATGACATCATTTCTGGAGAGATGCCACATCAGCGTAAATAATGGAGCAAAATATTGAGGTTGAGCTCTTATCTGTGGTGGACAGTCACTGACACTGTACTCCAAACTCCTGACATTGTCAGTGAATGCATCATCATTATGAAACAGGACATGGGCCTCCACCTCTCTCCTCCTCCTCCTCCAGCACCTACCAACTACCACCGCTGTTGCATCTTCATTTTTAAAGCCAGGCTTCCATCCACCCTGCTGAATTTATTTATGAGTTTATGAGAAATGGGCCGTCTCACAGTTGCTCTGCATGACTCGGCAGATTTTTGTGCTTGGAACATGGCAACAACAAACGTAAGGGTGACGCAATGTTTGTTATTGTTTCTAAACTCAGAAGATGTCTTTTAGTAACTTCATTATAGAATTACATCATCATTTGTCATTATAGCACAATGTTTGGATAAGTAATCAAATTTAAATTTCAATTAAGGGGAATTTTGGGAGAGATATGGAAGTTGTTGGTTTTTGGAACCCTTATCTTTGACTTGGGAAAATAATTGTCATTGATGATGACACAGATTATTTTGTAATCAAATATTTTGGTTGAAGTTAAAGTTAATTTTAAAAAACATCAAGTAGTAATTTAGTCCATCAAATATTAATATGGTAGGAAATGTCGGCTTGTTGATAAAAGCTTCAGAAACTACATTTGGTTTTAGCTGTGTTTCAAATTGTGATGCCAGTGCAGCCATATTTTGTGTCTATAGCAGAAGTTAATTTAATGTAATATGTTAACATTCCTTTTGATGTATGATGGATGCTGATGGCTATGGACTTCTGATGGTTGCAACAGCCCATGTGTTGATGTTCTGTAAGGAACATACAGTTCTCTCCAGATGAGTTGTTCTCCGTCTCTGGTGCCCACTGATAAGTTCTTTATCGTCCATGTGCATCTCTGCTTGTCTCTTTGTCAGGGCCTTGCCCAGCTAGAGATCCTATGTAAGCAGCTATATGAGACGACTGACACCACCGTCCGACACCAGGCAGAAAAGGCCCTGGTGGAGTTCACCAACAGTCCTGACTGTCTCAGCAAGTGTCAGCTGCTGCTGGAGAGAGGAAGTGTGAGTCCAGTTCACTCCTCCATATTCTTGCTAATGTGACAATTTATTGATATTGGCCTAAATGTTGCAGTACTGCCTCCTATGCCCAGTATGATTGACCTAAAAGTCTCTCTGCACCATATATCAGTTGTGAACAGAAGTCAACATATGCAGTGTTTTAACAAAGCATCATTCACCTAAGCCAGATTTAATGGCTGCTTTAACAACAACCAGAACTAAAATATATAACAAAGATTAATTATTAAACAGGACTTGTTTCATAAGATAAATCTTTCACACTGTAAGTTAGGTTTCATTTTTTTTATAAATAAACCCCAACCCTCCCAGGACTACTTCTAAAGTCAGTCTTTAGGTACTTGTCAGATAGGGGTTTTCAATGTTTATTATTTTGATTTATAAAATCATGTGTACAATTAAAAAAAATAAATTCACATGAAGGCCTTAAGATGAGGCTAAATTGTCACGAACCAAGCTGTTAAACCAAGAAGTCAGATCACTACATAACCTAAGTGACAGTGTTAAGTATTATTTCTTTAAAGTAAGGAACTCTATTATTAAATAATATATTTTTTAACTTATTGTTTATTATAGTGAAAGAAAGTAAAATAAATCAGTGGCACTTTTAATAAAAGGTTATTTCAGATACATTGCACAACATTTTTAGATTATTAGGTTCTAAATACAGGTAATGGTCTTTGTATAGTTTTTCCATTAGGTCATATTGTGTACAAAAAAATATGATTTGAGTTGAATATATTTTTACATTCCTAATAATGTGTAAATATTGCGTAAGTCAAACTTTTGTGGTTCCTACTTAATCTACAAATTATTTTGCTAAATATGTCTTAAGCTCAAGTCAGTTTCTCTTCCATACTTCCATTTGTTGACCCTTTGTTTATCTTTATTTAACAGTCGTCATATTCTCAGCTTCTTGCGGCCACCTGTTTGTCTAAACTGGTGTCTCGTACCAGCAACCCTCTGCCTCTTGAGCAACGCATTGACATCCGTGAGTTTTCTTTTGTTTAGAAAAAAATAATATTTTTAGACGATATTTTAGTTGTCTATTTTTCATTGTCTAAAGAAAAAGAAGTGTGTGAGGCTCAGCTTGACTAAAACTGCCATAATGAATGTTTATCCACCACTCAGGGAACTATGTTCTGAATTATTTGGCCACAAGGCCGAAGTTAGCAACATTTGTGACCCAAGCGCTGATCCAGCTCTATGCCCGGATCACCAAGCTGGGCTGGTTCGACTGTCAGAAGGATGACTACGTTTTCAGGAACGTCATCGCTGACGTGACGCGGTTTCTACAGGTGAGGACGCCTATTATTGGTAACATGATTGACCACTGGAGCGAAGCAGTGTTTGTAGGGTTCTGTTGCAGCTGCTGAGGTTTGACTGTTTTGTGTATACAGGACAGTGTTGAACACTGCATCATCGGCGTCACAATCTTGTCCCAGCTGACCAATGAGATTAATCAGGTATTTCCCCTCTTTTCAAGATGAATATTAACACAAAAAGAAAATTAACTCTTCCCTCATTGATATTTGTTATATTTGAATATTATTTTTTTTTTTTTTTATAGGCTGACACAACACATCCTCTGACAAAACACAGAAAAATTGCGTCGTCATTCAGAGACTCCTCCCTCTTTGACATCTTTACTCTTTCCTGCAATCTACTCAAGCAGGTGTGTGAATTTTATTTTCTTTACCTCCACTTGTCTAAATTTGTTGCCAATTTACTGCCATATATTCATGTTCATAAAGAGCTTTAATAAAACCTTTTTTAATTATACTTGTGATGTATCCCTGTAGGCTTCGGGGAAGAACCTAAACCTCAACGATGAGTCGCAGCACGGTCTCCTGATGCAGCTGCTCAAACTCAGCTACAACTGCCTCAACTACGACTTCATAGGAACCTCCACGGATGAGTCGTCGGACGACCTCTGCACTGTACAGATCCCCACATCATGGAGATCAGGTATGTTGTCAGGTGGCACTTTGACACAGAGAAAGAACCTATTTTGCTGCAGCATGGACAGCTGAAATTGTCTAAAACACTGCACTTAACATTTGCTCTTTGTCTCTCCTGCAGCATTTCTCGATTCCTCAACTCTGCAGCTCTTCTTTAATTTGTATCATTCCATCCCTCCATCTTTGTCTCCACTGGTGAGTGACAACTGAAAGCATTTTTGATGTTTTCACTAACTGTCTAAAAAATTAAAACATGGCGCTGACCACGCAATATGTATGTATATAATATACAGTCATGGAAAAAATGATTAGACCACTCTGCTGTTTTCTTCAATTCCTTGTTCCACTAAAGGTTTATCACCTGGGGGAAACAATGAACACAAAACCATGCAATGACTAAAAGCACTGTATTTGTCAGTACAATGTTATTGCTAGTGATGTAGGAACTGAAGTGATTTTTGTCACTGTCAATAAAACCATGCAAAATGGCCAGAAATCAGCTCTGAAACTAAACTTATTATGAGCCTTTTTTGTTGTTAATATATTTGTCCAGATTAATGTAGATTAAGTGGAAGCAGACTTTTAAATGGACAAATTAAAGAGTGGTCTAATAATTTTTTCCACGAGTGTATATGTATAATGTTCGGTCTTTTCATTATGCTATCAAAATAGACCCTACCCTTCCTTTATTTTGTTCACAGCACCACTGCAGGCTCTCTAAATGCTCACTAATGTGAATATGGTCATGCGCTTTTGCAGGTATTGTCATGTCTGGTCCAGATTGCCTCTGTCAGGAGGTCTCTTTTCAACAATGCAGAGCGGGCAAAGTTCCTCTCACACCTGGTAGATGGAGTAAAAAGAATACTGGCCAACCCACAGGTCTGTGATACTTCTCTCACCATAATTAGAGTCTGTATTTAGTGCGGAGAAAACTAATGCATTAGCTATTCTGTACGAATGGAAAACTTAACAGTAATTATTCATTCATCTTCTTCTGCTTGTCCGTTGCCGGGTCGCAGGGGTGGCATCAGGGGCAGCTGGCACCACCCAAAACACATTGCACCATTTTGTGAGCCTTCCTGTGGGTGGTGAGCCCACAAGAAGTGATGTGGGTTGGGACGGTGCTATGCTCAGAGCACCTCAGTGGCAACCTGGCAGCTGGTGGATTCGAACCGGGGACCTTGCGGACCCAAGTCCGTTTCCTTGACCACTAGGCCACCACTGCCACTTTAACAGTAATTATAATAAAAAAAAATAGAGTTATGGGGAAAAAAATAAATTAATGTAAAAAATCTCATCACCACTGATTCAGAATTGTTTAATGAACTTCTATTAACCAAAGGCCATTGGTTTTTCGTTAAAAGAATAAGTTCTTTGGAAACACTACAAGTGCTTGTGAACACATCGCCAATGAATAGAAACATAATCTGGACATTGTCCAAACCATCTCAATCTGGCTTCTCTAGCTTTTTCTCCAAACCTTCCTGTCTGTGTTGTCCCTCTAATCACCTCATTCCTGATCCTGTCCATCATTGTCTCTCCCAAAGAGAATCTCAGCATCTTTGACTCATCCACCTCCAGCTCTGTCTGCTGTCTTCTACCTATTCCTAGTGTCTCTAATCCATCCATCATGGCTGGTCTCACAACTGTCCTGAAAAATTTTCCCTTCACCTTAGCTGACACTCTTCTATCACAAATCACTCTTGATACTTTTCTCCATTTGTTCCATTCTCCCTGTACTCTATATTTCACCTCTCTTCCACAGTCTCCATTTTGGAGATACAATTACTGCTAACAATTTGATACGTCAAGTGCTTCATATACTCCAAACCTTGCCACTCAGTGAGCTCTGCAGTTAAAGTCAGTTTCACTGCTGTTTGTAAGTATTATAGCTGAATCACATGATTCGTTCCACCCTACAGCATTGTAACTCATTGCTGTTGCTAGCACAGACGGATGACTGATGTCCTTATGTGCTGGAATAGAACTTGCCAATTACTGAACAATGTGATCTAAAGAAATTTTAATTGTTTCTTGTTCAACTTGACACCAAATATGTTTTCAGACCGTTTGCAGATTTGAATGGTTCAAATAGAATTGAGGTTTGAAGGGAAAAGTAACATTTTACACGAGACAAAGTAGACAAAACAAACAAAATAACTTGTTTGCTTTCATTTCTGTGCTTCATGTTCTTACTCATAAATATCACTTTTGTATATAGTGATTTAGAAGAAAGAAAACACCCCTAAAATATGTCTAAAGCTTATTTTAAACTGTCAATCAAACTTCTTTTAAAATAGTAAACCAGAACTGCAACCAATGTAGAATGTTTGTCTTCCAAAGTGTTAGCGTATAGCACATTGATGTATTTGTCTTTTATTCCAGTGTTTGCCTGACCCCAACAACTACCATGAGTTCTGCCGCTTGCTGGCAAGGCTGAAAAGCAACTACCAGCTGGGAGAGCTGGTCAAGGTAGAAAATTACCCTGAGGTGATCCGGCTCATAGCAAACTTCACCGTCACCAGTCTACAGGTGGGTTCCTGCTAGTTTTGTCGCCTACATAGACTATTTGAAAGGTTGGATGGCTCTCATGACTCTCTTTACCGGTGTGGTCAGCACTGGGAGTTTGCCCCCAACAGTGTCCACTACCTGCTAAGTTTATGGCAACGTCTGGCGGCGTCGGTTCCTTACGTCAAAGCCACCGAGCCTCACTTGCTGGAGACGTACACGCCAGAGGTCACCAAGGCCTACATCACATCACGTCTAGAGTCAGTCCACCTCATCCTCAGGTAACACACACTGAATTACATCATCTATCTGAATCTCATCTTTGTTCTTTTCATGGCCAGATTTCCCTGTAGTGACACAATCTCATTTCTAAACCTGCTGTTAGGCACAAATGTTGAACTCAAGTTAATAAATATTAATTAAAACTCGTAGTCAACGTGATTATGAGTATGACGATCAACTACTGTCCCTTATTGCAGTTTTCTAAGTCTGTTCATAGTGCTGAGTCATGCTGTTCAGCCACATTACAGGCATTACAGACGCTCAGACATTTGCTCCGTGCTGAAAAAAAAAATAAAGGTAATATTACTGAACCCCCTGTGCGCTCTTCCCTCCTTTGCTATGATGGTGGGAAGGGGAAGAGCGCTCGGTTTGGCAGTCTCCGTATGCTTGTATGGTAAAAGCACTTTGCCCTCCCCTCGGACGTTTTCACAACCTCGCTTCAAAACTGCGGGTGAATGGAACTTCTTCTGAACCACTAAATAATAGACTTACATTAAATACATACATTTAATAAATAGAATAACGCTCGGTGTCGTGTTGGAAAATAATTGTATTTTTGCAGCATAAGAACGAAAAGAGACTAAATATGACTTGTGAGCCGCGGGTTGCTGACCCCTGTTTTGGGCGAAAAAATTTAAAAAATGTTTTATTTTAATGAGTTTACCATAATCTTCAAATTTAGAATTATATTTTGAAATTAAACAAACTAAAATAAAATTTAATTTAAATAAAATTTTCATCATTAAATTTTCCAAAGTCAGAGAGGCACAACAGAACGATGAAAGAGCCACACGTGGCTCCGGAGTCACGGGGTTGCCCACCCCTGACCGAGGTTAAAATCTCTAAATATATATTAAGCATAGTGATTAGGATTTTTGGATTTCAGACCTAAAGTGAAGAAATTCTTTGCAGATGTACCCCCTCTTACTCAATTACATGTTTGACAAATCACTGTCAGTAGGTCTGTATTGGCTGTAGGAGAACATTTAGTCAAGCCCACAGTAGCGCTGATTTTTGTGAGCTTCCCCATAACTTTCTGTTATGCTTATGTTATTAGACCTTGACTGAAAATGGACATGTCGGGCCAAGACATTTTGGGGGTTGAGTTCAGTTCAGTTGTAGAGGAAATGAAAAGTATCTCCGGTGAAAGTCCAGAAAACCATTTTCAATCTAATTTTGTTTGAAACATTTTTCGTTAGGGATGGGTTAGAAGACCCTCTGGATGACGCCGGCCTCGTCCAGCAGCAGTTGGATCAGTTGTCTACTATTGGGAGGTGTGAGTACGAAAAGACTTGTGCACTGTTGGTCCAGCTGTTTGACCAAGCAGCTCAGACCTACCAAGAGCTTCTGCAATCGACCAACTCTAGTGCAGCTGACATCACTGTACAAGAAGGTACAGTATACACTCTAGTCTCCTCAAGGCCCTTTATATAGTCTTTATGTTTAGAATTTAATATTCAACTTATACCTTCTTCTCTTGGCTCTGCAGGTCGGTTGACGTGGCTGGTGTATATAATTGGGGCTGTAATTGGTGGACGGGTATCATTTGCGAGTACAGACGAGCAGGACGCCATGGACGGAGAATTAGTCTGCCGGTGCGTAGACTGTCATTACACCTTTGATTCTGTGATGAAGGTCGCTGAAACATTTTCTTTGTTGTATTTGCTGGCAAATACACTACAAATAATATTACACCTATGTTTGTCCCTTGGTTTGAATGCAAACAGGGACAATTGTAGTTCATATATACAGTCATGGGAAAAATTATTAGACCACTCTGCTGTTTTCTTCAATTCCTTGTTCATCTTAATGCCTTGTCCCACTGAAGGTTTATCACCTGCGGGAAACAATGAACACAAAACTGTGCAATGACTAAAAGCACTATATTTGTCAGTACAATGTTATTGCTAGTGATGTAGGAACGGAAGTGATTTTTGTCACTGTCAATAAAACCATGCAAAATGGCCAGAAATCTGTTCTGAAATTAAACTTAATTATGAGCCTTTTTGTTGTTATTATATTTGTCCAGATTAATGTAGATTAAGTGGAAGCAGACTTAAATGGACTAGAAATTAAAGAAAGAGTGGTCTAATAATTTTTTTCTATGACTGTATTTTTAGTAGTTCATATTTTATGAAAGATTTTTATAGTGATGATCAAAATTAACTCTTGCTGAGATCAGATGCTAATGCAGTATTTAAAGTAAACACATAATGACTAGTGTCAAATAGTGACTAGTGTAGGGAAGAATAAATTACCAAAAGCAATTATAAACATTGTAAACTGGGTTCATTCAGCATTTCAGCATTGCCACAATGTAAACGATTCCCTTTTTCGATGACGGAATGCGAGAAAGCACCGTACCTTTACCTGGCAGATGTCAGGCATCACATAGCATGGCTCAAAAAACTCCACCCTTTTAGTGCATCCAACAGCAGAGAACGCCTGGTTATCCAGGGCAATGCTCTCCATGATTTTTGTATGATTGTTATTGCTTTTGTTTGTTCCTTATCGTATTTAACTTTGATAGAGGCCATTTTATTTGTTTTTATTTTATTTTAAAGAATCAATTTCTGGTTGATTTTGCTTTACTTCAAAATGCTTTGTGATAAAGTGTAAAAACCCTCACATAATCAGCTCTTTGCAGTCGTTGCCAATTTTTTAAAACATTTTAACATCATGCGCAAAAAAAAAAAAACACACCTTCTTACTTTTACTGAAACATTGAAGCTTGTCGTTGTGGCTTCAGGTGAGGTTTGATGGCATCATTTATCACTTGCTGGTCCAAGTGGCAGGACCCCATGAGGGTATCCAGTGCATTTGCCGTGACCTTGGCTTTGCAGCATCAGATTACGAATATCAGTGGAAAACCGAAATCTATTCGTTAGGATATTAATAATTTTGCTGATATCATGGCGTATCATAAAGTATCCGTATATATTTTTTTTTATTTTCAAATTATTTTGTGTCAAGCAATACCCCTTATATTGAGATGGATCAAGAATGAGGTGAATTAGGTGATAACTAAAATTAAAAAAGACTGGCAACTTCATAGTCCATTTGAAAGCAGAGTTACAAATTTTTATCTGATCGAACTGAACCGAATCAAACTGAATTCATGGTTTGGTTTTATGAATTGGATCGTATCCTGTGAGTCGAGATATGAATCGGATCGTTATGTGAGTTTCATTACACCCCTTATAATTCCTTATAAGTCCGCAGGATTATGTGTTGTACCCAGGAATTAAACAATTTATTTCTATAGTTTTCTGTTTACAATAACTCCTGACAGGAAGTAACAGTGTGGCTCTAACCTTTTCGTTTACTACACTTCAGGGTCCTGCAGCTTATGAACCTGACAGACTCTCGGCTGGCTCAGGCTGGAAACGAAAGACTGGAGCTGGCCATGCTCAGCTTTTTTGAACAGTTCAGGAAAATCTATATTGGAGACCAAGTGCAGAAATCCTCAAAGGTGAGCCAGTGGTGCCCACATTAAACAGTGGTTATTGATGCAGCCCATGGGTATCCTATTTCCTCAATACATGCCCTTATTGCTCCTGCATATCATCTGTCAGTGAGTTCCAGTCAGTTCTTTCTGGTCACCTTTCTCGGTTGTCATTGCAGTAATCGTTTCTGTAGGAAAAGACATGGAAAACAATACATTTGGGAGACACTTTTGTCTGAAGCGACCAACAATTTGAGAGAAAAGTTGCAGGTTACTTACAGTTAAAATATAAAAATAAAATATTTTTGGCATTAAATGCTTCTTCACTCTTAGTTTTTTATTAAATCCTAAATGTAACTGTTGCTTGAAGAGTGCGTAATACTGTCTGTAATGATCAAGCAAAATGCTTGGCCTCACTTTTTTCATTTCTGTAAAAAAAAGTATATATATATATATTATAAAAATTTAAAATAAATATATAAAAATTGACAAATCTCCACCCATTTATACATCCTCATCCTCTTATCAGTTACCGGGGCACAGAGCGAGTGGTCTCCATGACTGCCATCCAAACAATTGTAAATTTTCTTACATTATAAGTTTAAGGAAAATAACACTAGTTGCAACTTAGGAATCTAGTTTGTCCAAAACATCCCAGGATTCATTTGTAAAGGTAGGACTTTACCTGTACAAAAAAATACAGGTATAGTTATTGGCTATACAAAGGATTGTTCCTCAAAGAAAAAATAGCTTTAAGAATTATTTATACCTTTAGTTTGGTTTAAGCGGCATTAATATACTTGTATGTAAAATGTTCAACTTAAACACTATTGTGTTCATTGATAGTGTGTTTGTTTGTGTGTTCACAGCTTTATAGACGACTATCAGAAGTCCTCGGTTTAAATGACGAGACGATGGTTCTCAGCGTCTTCATAGGAAAAATGTGAGTTAAACACAATTTGTTTCTTATGTTTCAGTATATCACTAGTATATGAAGTAAAAATAATTTTAAAAAGTTAAATCACTGCCATTGTTCTCCACGACTATTTCAGCATCACTAACTTGAAATACTGGGGACAGTGTGAACCAATCACCTCGAAGACGCTGCAGCTACTCAACGACCTCTCATTAGGATATCCTTTATTAAAATAGATTTTTGAGTTGTTTCAACATATAACAAGAATACATATATATTCCTTTTTTTCCCTTTAGGATGACGTAAAATACATTCAGGTGTTTGGCTTGTTTTTAATCTAAGATACTGGCTACTTTTTTCCTTGACTTCCTGACCGTTCACGTACAGCTGTGTAAGAAAGTTAGTGAAGCTGAGTGCAGTGCAGTTTATGTTAAATAATCACACAGTGAGTGTTTTTCTTATTTTTTTAACTTATTCGTTCTATATAAACAAGCAGAGGTGTTAATGTATATGCTGATGATGTTTTCTTTCGTCATCTCATTGTCAGAGTGAACACTTCTCCTTCCTCGGAGTAAACAACCAGTCTAATCTGAGTGACATGAGGTGTCGGACCACTTTCTATACTGCACTTGGGCGCCTCCTAATGGTTGATCTGGGTAAATACACTTGTCGAAGTTTTTAACTTGTTATAAAAAAATAAATAAAAAATCGGGCACTGAAACTTGATGTAAGGAGAAAATTCTGACTACCATGGTATACTTTTTAATGCTAAGTTAACAAAAATTAGTCTGTTAACATTGTTCATGTTTAGATTTAAACTGAGAAAATTATCATAACAGACTTAGTACATAATTTCCTTTTCACTAAATTAACAAAAAGAATGTATAAATATATGTCAAAACATTCGTTTATCAAATACGTATTTAAGATATATTTACTTTTTAGAACACAATACCAAATTGTATTGCTTTTAACCCAGTTGGCAGTAAATTGTCAAGATATATTTGTGAGAATTTTATCCCAAGACTCCTTTTATATTTTCTTAATGTGTCTATATTCAAGCCATACAGAGACAAATACATTTGACCAACGCTGTATCTCTGCTGTATATGATAAAGAAATAGAACCTTAAAAAAATCTCACTAGTTCCATTCTAACCATATACCTTAACATGACATGACATCAGGGATGTTCCTTAACACTTATTTTTAATCATTTTCTACTCTTACATGACTATAAAACTAAAGTTTCCCTTTAATTACGTTCCTGAAGCTGAAATATCCTAGTTTATTATTACAAAATATTTTATGTGTTTTTGTACGTGTGTACAGGTGAGGACGAGGACCAGTTTGAACAGTTCATGTTGCCTTTGACGGCCGCATTTGAGACTGTAGCTCAGATGCTGAGCACAAATACATTTAATGAGCAAGAGGCTAAGGTGAAGCAACGCCAAAAACTCACTTCATCGAGCATTGCTTGATATTTGACAACTAACAATAATCACACTTCTACACTATTTCCTGCAGAGGACGCTGGTTGGCCTGGTGCGGGACCTGCGAGGAATTGCATTCGCCTTCAACGCTAAGACAAGCTTCATGATGCTCTTTGATTGGATGTATCCTCTCGTTGTCACACATACGCAGATATTTTTAATCTTGATGTTTGTAAATTGTTTTCCTGAACACATACCCGCAGTTACCCAGCCTACATGCCCATTTTACAACGGGCCATTGAGCTGTGGTACCATGACCCAGCATGCACCACACCTGTCCTAAAACTCATGGCTGAGCTCGTCCACAACAGGTGAGGAGGATCGTAAGGTCTGTGGTCAATTGACCAGAAAACAAACCTGCACCCCCTATGTTGATTGTCATTCCTGTCCTGTCTATACGTGCTTCCTTTTATTTTTGTCCTCTGTTTTTACCATATGATGGTTTCTTGACCCAACTTTATCCCATGTGTTTGACTCCTAAGCATCTATGCTTATGTCTTAAGTTCTTTTCCCTTTCCCCCCAGATCTCAAAGGCTTCAGTTTGACGTGTCGTCACCAAATGGCATCCTGCTCTTCAGAGAGACCAGTAAGATGATCACAACGTACGGTGAGTTCTCCCAAAACAAACATCCTCTCCTTTGTCCTTTAGATGCTTATTAAAGTCCATCTTCTAAGCATGGTCAGCATCTACTCTGAACTTGTCACACGTGTACCTTTGTCTTTACTGTCTTTCCCATCAGGCAACCGGATCCTGACGTTAGGTGAGGTTCCAAAGGACCAAGTGTACGGTGTGAAGCTGAAGGGTGTCAGCGTGTGCTTCACCATGCTGAAGGCCGTGCTCAGTGGGAACTACGTCAACTTCGGTGTCTTTCGTCTGTACGGTGACGACGCTCTGGACAATGCACTGCAGACCTTCATCAAACTACTGCTGTCCATCCCGCACAGTGACCTACTTGTACGACCATCTACTCATATGTTCTGCATTCATTCAGCCTCTCTCGGATTTTTCCTTCCTTTACAAAAATACTTTGTCTCTCAACTTTCTCTTTGTTGCCCGATACAGGACTACCCTAAACTCAGTCAGTCGTTCTACTCCCTGCTGGAGGTTCTGACGCAGGACCACATGAACTTCATCGCCAGTCTGGAACCTCACGTTGTCATGTATATCCTGTCTTCAATATCAGAAGGACTGACGGCACTTGGTGAGACTCGAACAGAAAACATCAACATTTGTTTTACATCTAATCGTAATTACAGGGCTTCAGACAGCTGCTGATTAACTGCCCACTAATGGACAGTTAGAGTCTGTCTGTTGCTGTGTCCAACATAATAAACATGCTGTTTCAAATCACTGGGTGGCGCTCAATTTATCAGTAAACAACTTTGAGTTTTATTTTATCCAATAAGTGTTCACCTTTTGGTGCCACATTTTGGTAATGGTACCTACCTGTATATACCTGTGTGAGTTTGTTCACCTCTATCAGTGAATATGGGAGAGACATTGAGATGTCCTGACCACACTGTGTGTGTGTGTGTGTGTGTTTCAGATACGATGGTGTGCACAGGCTGCTGCTCAAGTCTGGACCACATCGTGACCTACCTGTTCAAACAGGTGTCTCGATCCACAAAGAAGCGTCCAGCTCCCATGGCAACAGATGACCGCTTCCTGCACATCATGCAGCAGCACCCGGAGATGATCCAGCAGGTCAGAACCTCAGTGCGAAGAAGTGAAGTCATACTGTCAATCTGTATATTTTATGATTGTCTAAATTTGGTTGAAACTGGTATTTTACAGATGTTGTCCACTGTTCTGAACATCATTATTTTCGAGGACTGTAGAAACCAATGGTCGATGTCACGGCCGCTGTTAGGCCTCATCCTGCTCAACGAGAAGGTAGAACACACAATTGTCATTGGACAAAAAATTAATCTACTTTAATCTACAGTAGACAGTTTTCAGTTTGATGCCAGTGGACAGATCAAAGTCCAGACAGAAGAAAATCCCTATAAATCCATTAGAATCAGTGGAAAAACAGTTATATCGGGTTGTTTTGCTCTAATTATTAAGACAAAAGCTTGAGTTTTGATTAGTCAAAACAACATCAGGAAGGTTCTGCTGTGTGGTCGCCTGTTAATAAAGTTCATTTTAATTTAATTAATTTATCATTGTTTCTTAACTTGATTTATGCTCTTTGTTCAAATATCAGTCAACAGTTTAATATCCAAATTAGAGTAAAATACTGGAAAAATGTCTCTTTCGTAAAATATGTGTCCCCAGAGAATATAAATTTTGGAAACATTGAACTAAGTCATTATTGTGTTCTACTCTGATATTCTGTAGTACTTTGCTGACCTGAGGAACAGTATTGTCAACAGTCAGCCTCCAGAGAAGCAGCAGGCCATGCACTTGTGTTTTGAGAACTTGATGGAGGGAATCGAGAGGAACCTTCTGACCAAGAACCGTGACAGGTGCGCCAAAATATCTTTGCGTACATCAAAAGTGACATTTTAACAGATTAAGATAGCAGACTCATAAGTAAGGAGTAATAAATGACTGAAACACATTTATTTTACTATGTAATGGCAGACAACAAAAATCAATTCGCAGTTAGTTAATTAACAATCAAATGAGTATAATGGCCTCTAACTCGGTGTTTCACTGTGTTTGGTTTCTTCTCCCCTTCAGGTTCACTCAGAACTTGTCTGTGTTCCGAAGGGAAGTCAACGACAGCATGAAGAATTCGACGTACGGCGTCAACAGTAACGACATGATGAGCTGACATTCCACACCGAACAATCCCCCCGCATACTGCAGTTGGGGCCATGTCCCCTTACCCACCTTCCTCCTCCTCCTCCTCCCCCTCTTTGCATCAGCCTGGTCCCCCTTTCTTTACCCTTCCTTGGGCCCGGATGCCCAGGGGATAATCGCCTTTTCCGCTTCCTGCTCCTCACCAACATACACGACTTAGGGGGGGCGTTGTTGGTCACATTCAGCAAGTGCCCGGCCCTTGCCCAGCCCAGCCCAGCCCACTCGCTGCCTCTCTCCTTCCCTCTTTGTTCCTTTTTTGATATAAGCATATATAAATATATACAGATCTATTTTAAAGCCAGTCTGACTGTCGGACAGAAGGGGGCGCATGTGTGAGTGATCGTGGCAGAGGGAGGGGTTGGCGGGTGGGCGGGAATGGGCATAGTCAGATGAGGACCGTCAGTAAATGTAGTACTCTGCTTCTGCCCGCCTTGTATAGACAAACACACAGGAAACATAATTAAAAAAAAAACAAGTGTACATTTTTTTCCTAACATTTTGAACAATGTTTATAAAAAGATTGAATTTAAAAAAAAAAAAAAAAAAAACAGGTGAGTGGAGGAGAAGAAAAAGAAAAATTGTCAAAAAGCGTGTGATTGAGCTTTTTACAGTGTAGTGCGTTAGTGCAGCTGTCTGTCTGCGAGAGGGAGAAACGGTGGGGGAGAGGCCGTGGCCACAGGTACACACTAATGTAAAGGGAGGAGAGGCACAGGAGTAGCAGCCACAGTTGTACATTTTTGTCTCACTTTTCTGGGTGGGGTGATGTAAATAGTCACATGACCCCTGCCACAGCAGCAGGTGGATGGGACTTAAAGGGACAGTTCTGTTATTTATCAGGCAAATCACGTCATCACAGTGTTCTGACTCATAATCACCCAACACGAACTAATATTCACCAGATTTATTCTAAGCTTAAAAAGACACAGTGAAGGATTCAGTCAACAATTTAGAAGAGTTCTTTCTACAGTTAATATAAACCGATTTCTGTCTGCCACCGTAACTAATCACTATTGCATACAGTTTTGTTTTTCTTTCAAGAATACCTCTTGGAAAGCTAAAATCAATAACTGAAGAGATGCCAACTCTCGTCTATTTCAGTTGAGTGGGCCGTGAGCGCCCCCTGTGCCGCAGATGCAATATAATTACCTCGTATTTCAAATTTAAATTGTGTTTTTCCTCCTGACAAATTTACCAAACAAGTTCTTAGACCTCTGGTCCTTAAAGCACTAATTTTCTTATTGGCATTTGGAATATGAATATTATATGAAGAATATGAAATTAAATACATATTGGATTAAAGCAGGGGCATCTGGGGGTCAGTACTACAGCATCAGGTTAATGGATGAAGAACACAGCCTGTTGCCAGTGTCTGGTGTGTTGGTTCTAAGCACTCGGGGGAGCTCACTGTGGCTGTCCACTTATTACTATTACACTTTTCAACAGAATTTGTAAAATCCACCGTTTGATTCAGCTGCTTCCAAGACGAGACAAAGCCCACTGTCTTTGCCTTGAAACCAGGCTGGACATGATGACATCATCACTGTCGGCCATTCTTTCTCCTCAAATCCAGTCGTACCTGAGATCCGCAGGAAGCCGTGGCTCTTAAGTTCTTACCCTTGCTCAATTCCCAGCATCAACGTGTAAGCAACATGGGCACAGCTACATTTTCCCCTCTGGTAGGCTGATGTGCAGTTCCCACCATTTTGTTTACACTCCTGATTCCTCGGACCAGGTTTTGGGACAAGCCGCGCCCCTTTTAGGTCCTACGGGGGGAGTCCATTTGGTGTGTGTCTGTGTGTGTGTGTGTGTGTTCGTGTGATTGAGTTTGTGTGTAAGTGTGTGCGTGTGATGTGGTGTCCTATGGTGCTTGTGATGGAGCTCAAGCAGTCCAGGTCTGTGAACACTGATGATGATGAATGCAACATGGAACTTCCTGGTTGTATAAGCTCCTCTGAAGGAACCCCCAGAGATTATTGATAGGTCAGTCTATTGATTGATGTCAGAAGCAGGAGACAAATGTATTAGCAACTTTTGTTAATCTCAATGACGTCGCTGCTAACTGTTTGTGACAACTAGCTCATCTCTAACGTGTTGGCGCTCGTGGATGCCTCTTCCTGAGTCCTGATGTTTGTGTTCTGATGTGAATGTGTCGGGTCCATAGAGTGAGTAGCTGTTTGAGTTGTTTGGATGTCTGCTACATATAGTGTCAGCATTGTGACTGCAAAATAAACCTCATTGATTTTTAAAATGAAGCTGCTGTGTGTTTTTAGGATGCACTCCATCCACTTAAGAGTGATGCATACACAACTGTTTTACCTGAATCTTTTCTTTTTGCTACAATATCAGTGACAAAATTAGTGTTTGACAAGGCTTTTATGAAAATCCAAACTGATTCTTTAAGCAGAACATATATTTTGTTTCCTCTCATATTGCGACTTACCAGTGTTGTAGTCACCAACATGTCATTGGTGAGCTACCTGACTATCTAAGGTGCCCACAGGATGAATTCTAAAAAATATATATGTAGTCTATGAGCAGGGTTAACATTACTTTGTTCAGGAAGTCTGGATCAAACATGTAATCACCTAGTGCCCCCAAAGTAACTCACATTTGTAAAGATTGGTGAACCCTGCATGCACTGTTGAGTGTACTGTTGCCCCGGAGGAGGCGCACTTCACTTTGAGAACTGGTCAGTTTCCCTCGCAACAGCCAGTGTTTACATATGGTCTAATGACGTAAGATTGTTGATGGGCCATACAACGAAAATTTGAGAAAGCGTATTCAAGGCTAGGTTGAGGAAATACTTAAGACATTTGCGAACGACAGTGTGGTTTTATGCCGAGAAAGAGTACCTCTCATGCAATATGTGCCTTGAGGATGTTGATGGAGAAGTACAGAGAAGGTCAGAAGCTTCAATGTGTTTTTGTAGGCCTGACAGGGTGCCAAGGGAGGAATTGTGGTTTGGTATAAGGAAGTCGGGAGTGGCAGAGAAGTATGTTAGATGGGTGCAGAACATGTATGAGAAGAGTACAATAGTGGTGAGGTGTGCTGTTGGAAGGACAAAATACTTTAAGGTTGAGGTTCGACTGCATCAAGGATGGGCCCTGGGCCCTTTCTCGTTTGCTTTAAAGATGGCCAGTTTGACAGATGAGGTCATCATGGAGATGGAACAAATGGAGAAAAGGGTCAGGTGTGATCTGTGATAGAAGAGAGTCAGCTAAGGTGAAGGGAAAGGTTTACAGGACAGTTGTGAGACCAGCCATGATGGATGGATGGATTAGAGACACTAGGAATAGGTAGAAGACAGGTGGCAGAGTTAAAGATGCTGAGATTTTTCTTTAGGAGAGACCAGAATGGACAGACACAGGAATGAGGTGACGGACAAGAGCAGGGGTGTCCAAACTGTTCCACAAAGGGCCAATGTGGCTGCAGGTTTTTGTTCCAACCAAGCAGTAGGACACTTGAGTTTACAGGTTCAATCAACTGATCACAGTCATCAGACACCTGATTGGTCAAGCTATGTGCTCTTGGTTGGTTGGAACAAAAACCAGCAGCCACACCGGCCCTTTGTGGAACAGTTTGGACACCCCTGGACAAGAGGGACACCACAGACAGGAAGGTTTGGAGAAAAAGCAAGAGATGCCAGATTGAGATGGTTTGGACATATTCAGAGAAGGAACAGTGGATACATTAGTAGAAGAATGATCCTAGAGATAGAGGAACCAGGTAGGAGACAGAGAAGATTGATTAATGCAGTGAGGGAGGACATGGAAGTAATTGGAGTTAGAGCTGAGGATACTGAGGACAGAGATGGAAAATGTTGACTCGCTGTGGGAACCCCTGAAAAGCACAAGCCAAAATTAGAAGGCATAAGCTTGTAGTGAATGAGTGTACTGGTGGTTTGGGTTTTGTCGTTTAATTTTATGTCAGTTATTGAGTCTAATTTAGCCAACAATTGAGGAAAAAAATAAATAAAACTAAATGAAATTAAAATATATATATATAGAAATCACACCCTAGTAGTCTAGTATTGATTGTTAAAAAAAATAAAAAAACAAAACAAGCAATAACAGTCTGATAAAAATGACTTTATTTGTTCCTGGTGATGTAATAATCTTACCAACCAACACCCATTATGACTGACAATTTCACATCCAGTGAAAGCAAACCATAGAGAAGAGGCTGGCAAGAGGTTTAAATTAAACATAAGTACTTTTGTTTGTAGTTCCAACAAAACAGTCCTGTAATGATGTATCGTTGTTGTTGTTGTTCTTTTTTAACTCTTCTCAGATTTGGATTTGTAAACTGTGGCGTTGTATCCTTCTCTGTTTCGGGCAATTTCAATGGCGAAGAACTGGATCCTTGTGGCTGCAGTGGAAACAATGGAAAAGTTAAGTTAATTAAAGCAAATATAACAAATAAATGTGGTTTGTTGGTTAACACTAGTTTGCATCTACCACTGTTTGTTATTCTAAACGTACCAAAAATTGTATTTTCTTCTGTGTAATCCTTCTCGCAGTCTAGACGCAGCAGAGTGCCGTAGTTAAAATCATCAACCAAACCATCAAACATGTTGCAGAATGGACGCCACCTCTGGACAAATTAGGAAAACACATCAAATGTGATGTTATGTCAAAATTGTTCAAGTCATGTGACCAACCAATACAAAACTCCCGCCTTCAATACATTTGATCTCCTATTGAACAAACTCACCTCCTTTGCCTCGTCAGACTTCACATCTTCTGTGTTCAACACTTTTATGTCCAGATCTTTGAAGGCTTCTCTGAAGGATGAGTAGATTTTATCGTCGTGCTTCGTCAGTTTGAGGAACTTGGGGTCTACTGAGGAGATGAGCTGCACACACAAGCAATGCATCAGGACAAGCTTACGCAACAACTTTAGAGTAGAACGCACCAGAGCTTGACGTCTCACTATATGAAAGTGACGATGAAAGTGAGAGTGAAGCCAGTCCTCTTACATTGAAGTAAACTTCTGCATGGTTGTACGCCTTCATGGCCCACATGGCCTCCAGTCGGGGCTACAAGGAAACATAGAAAACAATACTTAAAGGTTATTTTTCTTAAACTAATTCAGGTTGATTAAGGTTTTCCCCTTCTCTTTAGAAAAAAAAAATTGTTTATGTTGACACGTAGGTGTTCAATGAATATGATACAAAATGCACAATTGATTGATTTTGTTTTCTCTAATGCATTTCTGCATAGCACTCTCCCAACCCACATAACTCCACATGAAGGCTTACAGTATAGTGCAGTGTGATTTAAGTGGCAGTGGTGGAGACGGCTTCCCCGGATAAGAAGTTGAAGATCGGTATATGAAGAAGTCTGTTTTTTTAAGGTCCTATTTCACATTTTTACCATTTTAAAGCTAGTTTTGTGTTCATGACACAGTTAAGGAAAATAAATAAAGATGCACTATAGAAATATTAAACATAGAATCATCACACAATGTTTCTTATATGTTAAAGGAAGGAGGAAAGCAATCCCTTTGTCATTGTGACAATATGATACGCGCCACTGCACGCATTGAAATGTAACCTCTGCATTTACCCATCACCTAACTGGACAGTGGGTAGCTTTTAACATCAGGGGAGCAATGAGTGAGGACCAGGGCCATGCTCAAACCAACTCAGTGGTAACCTGGCAGGTGGATATGAAACTGGAACCTTTCGGACCCAAAATCCTTAACCACCAGACTGTCCAGGCATAACCATTAACAAAACATAAACTACTTAACTTCATCAATCATTAATCATTTGGAACCTTCTCAACATTAAAAAATGTGTTACCTTTACATCTGATCAGATATTTAGAACAAGGTCAAGAGTGGGTGACAACCAATGAAAACATTGGGGCAAACTGTATTTTCTCTAAAATCAATCACAGAATAGAACAAACCCCTAGTTGAGGTAAAGGCGGGCAAAGGTCTTAGAAAAAAAAAATAACCTCAAAGTACGAACATTTTCTAAAAACACAAACCTGTCGGTATAAATATTAAACCACAGAATCAATTGGATTTTAGATGGCAGGGATAAACAGGTGGAAATCAGTGCAAAAGCTTCTTTTCTATGATTAGTGCTGTTGTACTTTGTCAATTGCATCTAATAAACAAAACGGAGAAAAAAGATCATTAGTGAAAAGTCTGGGCTTTTGAAGGAAAACGAAAATAAAATACCCGGATCTTAGATCGTGGTGAGACAGAGAAGAAAGTGAGGCGAGGACAGAAAAAGAGGAGGCAAGGACATTAAGTAGATGAAACAATACAGAGACATTTTGCAGGGTGAGATTGGGGGGTAGTAAGGCAACAAGTACATTATACAGGTTTCCACCAGAATTCAACAGTTTGACAGCTTCGGGGAAGAAACTGTTCCTCAGCCTGGTGGTTCTTTGAATTTGAATATTTAGATTCAACATGGGAATTAATAGGGGAAGCTGGAATAGAAAATAAAAACAGTACATTGAGGGGTAAAAAAGTGCTGAAAACAAAAATAAAACATGATCACCTACGTCATTTCCATAGGCCTCTGCAGGTAACGACAGCGCGTGCGCAGCTGCCGTAGCTCCTTCTACTCCCTGTGAAAATGAACACATAAATAAAAATCTTCATAAAAACATTAGAAATGCCGTTCTAATCATGTGTAAAGAACAGGGTTCAGTATGTCTAAACAACATTGGCCTTTTAACGATACAGACGCCACAACACTCTGTAAACACGTGTTTTCTTCCCGGCTAACCAACACTAACAGAAATAGCTAACTACTATCCCGCAGTAAAACCACCGAGGTTTTATAGAAGGAGGTGTAACTTATATAAAAGAGTCACTGGACAAATATCACAAAGAGATTCAAAAATGTACATAATAAGGGACGTTTGTTTTTAATTTCTCACCAGAGAGTCGAGAATGTGTTCCGTCGCCATTTTGTTAACCAAAGACCGATTGTGTCAAGATGTTTCACTCCTACGGTCCCAGATGTACCTGGCTCTTATAAGTCCTCAAATCGTCAATAAACGAACTCTTAAGACAACACGTCATTTATGTCATTATTGAAATAAAATAAGAAAGTTAAAATAAAAATATCATAAACAAAGTATGATTTTACACTGTGTCCAAGTCCCCATATAAGATATCAAAGTACTTCCAAACAGGAGGTAACTATCTTGTTTTAACTTAAGCCTTTGTGCCTAAACCGGATGTCACGATTTAAAGAGATACGCTCTGTATTTTTATTATTATTTTCTGACTTGACTTAATA
Organism: Paraplagusia blochii; assembly: GCA_016785265.1. Lineage (NCBI taxonomy): Eukaryota > Metazoa > Chordata > Actinopteri > Pleuronectiformes > Cynoglossidae > Paraplagusia > Paraplagusia blochii. The sequence goes on along the minus strand of JAFBJS010055030.1, from coordinate 2,276 downwards.
TTGTCTAGTTAATGTATTGTATTTGTATTGCATCTTATATAAAATTTTGACTACTTTGTCAAAATTGATTTTGATTTCTTATTTCTAATAAAATGAGGAGTTTTAAACGATGAATAATAAGTATTTACGTTTGATTAGTATGTTTGCTCTATCAATAGACTCTGGGATTATATTCGACCAGAGAAAAAAAAAATAGATTGAATACTGAAAATTTTGCCAAGTCATAATCACTTGGAAAATTAAACCATCAGTGATTGTTCCCTCCGTGCTCTCCTCCCGGGTGGGCGGAGAGACGGTCACCCAGCTCCTCCTCCTTTCCCTCCTCCTCCTCCTGGCGTCACCGTCTCCCTTCTCGATGTTGATCCCTCAGAGGCACCTTCTCCGCGGCGGCACTATATCATCCATCCTTTGCCGTGTGGAGGTAAGTGATATTTTCGATACCAATAAAAACGACGAATAAAAGCTAGAACACCATGCTAACTCAGTGATCCCATACGGGCTGTATTCCCATTATTGGTCTTTTTATTATGGTGCGGCTGCAGACGCACTTCACCTTGCTCTGATATGGAGGCCATATGATGATGAGGAGGATGAGGAAGAGGAGGATGCTGTTCCCTCATCACCATTATTTCACATCACCTTTTTCTCCGCAGGTTGAAACATGATCAAACATGCCTCAATCTCAGGCAGCGACAGCAGGGGGACTCAGTCCCCGGTTCTGTTTGTTCTGTAAAATATCAAATATACACGGGAACTGTGATATAGGTCCAGATAAACAACCATCTACGATGGAGGAACCGTAGTTTGAGTAAAGACATATAAGGTCTTATCACTTTATATATTATAAGATATTCAAATAAAACGGAGCTGGTCAGTGTTAGGCCAAGATTCAGGACTTTTGCTGTAATCTGATATCAACATGTCCACAACACTGAGCGTTCAACTCCTCTATTCTGTCCTCTTGAACAGGGACACTCCCCTCCCTCTGGACTGTATTTTATTCTCATTTCAATATAATCTCATCATTTTAGTGTGAAGTCGATCCTGTTGATACTGTAGCTGTGATGTTGGTGAAAAGATTCAGAGCTTATGATGAAGCCCTGAGAAGTAGTCAATGTGGGAGTTTAGCAGGATTAGCCTAATCAAGCTGAGGAGACTGACTGTAGTTTATGTTTTTGGTCCATAAAGTCATTTTGATATGATTTAAGATTTACATCTGAAATATCCATCTTAAAATTTGGAATCGGGGCAGTTTTTTTGTCAACATTCAATCTTCCACCGAACTGGGTTAAAACAAGCTCTTCAGTCTGTATGGGTGGATTCTATATTTTCAGTATTTTAATTTTATTGTTCTGTTTGGAATAATAGTATCAATTGAGCCATCCATTCACCTTTATACTTGTTTTCAATACGGGGTTCCAGGGGCATCAGTCTCCCCCCATGACGCCCAAATCACACTCCTTGATACTGTCAGCCTTCTATTGGCTGGGAAGCCCATTGGAAATTATTTGCGCCCGGACGTTGCTATGAATCAGAGTCCACTTCCTAAACCACTAGGCCATAGCTGCTGCCAATAATAATAATAATGATTATTATCATTGTTTTTTGCAGGTTTTCTGCGGTTGTTGTATCATCACACCAATGGTTTAATACGGTTCAGTTAATTATTGCATGATTTAGCTAAGATTTGTTCATAAGATGAAGATAATGTTGCATTTATCAATTTTTTACATTGTGATTTAATCATAAATATACCGCTTTACATATTAATGTGCTTCTCTCTGCCCCACAGCACAATGTTTAAACAAGACACGTTAATTTTTTACTTTGCAAAACATGAATAGAACAACAAAATGTATTTTAGAATACCTGCTAAACTTTGTTGTTAACTGTGATGTTTAACATCCTGTCAATGCATAAGGCACTTTAACATTAATTAACATTATGAATAAACTAAATAATGTTACAGAAACAAAATAATGTAAAAAAAAATAATAATTAAACAAGGTCTGATTAGAGCTGCTCAATTATGGAAAAGAAGAATCATAATCACAATATTTATTTAATATTGAAAAATATAAATTGAATAATGCTTTTGTCTATCCAAAACCTATTTGTTATTGATAATTAATCATTTCAGCTTTTAAATTTGAGAGACATTGTTTAAAAAAAAAAACACTTTTGACATAAGACAGAGGGAAACAACTGTTGATGATGTCAAGTTTTCCACAAAGTCTTAATCAAAAAGTGCATCTATATATATATATATATATATA
>JAFBJS010055029.1:350414-398722 GCA_016785265.1 Paraplagusia blochii | reverse complement strand
GAATATCTACTTACATCCACTGTTCACTGTTCTGGTTCTACATACCTCAATTCCAACCCTATTGTTTCTATGGTAATAGTCTTTTTTTTAACTTGTTGTATTTATCTCTTGTTGGAAGAATGATTTCCCGGGGGATACTCCCAAGGGATCAATAAAGTTTTATCTATCTACCTATCTCCTTATCTATCTATCTATCTATCTCCTTATCTATCTATCTATCTATCTATCTATCTATCCATCTATCTATCCATCTATCCATCTATCCATCTATCCATCCATCCATCCATCCATCCATCCATCCATCATCCATCCATCCACATGCTGTCTGTTTATTAATTTTAATTGTGTTACAGTATTTACTATAATCTGATGTGAGATGGGTCTGTTTTGATACATTTAGCATATTTTACATATAAATCTCTGCATTGTTAAACCTGCTTACAATTAAATGCAAAATAAAAAGTTAAGTCAAGACTTTTCCTGGTCCAAACACATCTTCATCGCCACCTTTTCTTTTCCATGTCTGAACGCAAAACGGATCAAATTGCCAGGGAAAATTTGCGTTTTTTGCAGGGCATTAACCTCTTTTTGTCTTCCACGGGTCTCCCACCCTTCTTCATCCTCCTCTTCCTCATCAGTAGATCACAAAAGTGATAATTTTTATATTTAAGTAAGAAGCCTAATGCTGCCCTCATTGGAATAAAACCCACTCTGTGTACAACAGGCTTACATCTGTATCAAACAAGTGCCCACAAAGTAACATTTAGAAACACTGTTTAGAAAAAAGTTGCTGCCACTGGAATAAACACAAATTTTTGCAATATAGTATGTACTGAATTAGTGGGGAAGAGAAGCAATAATCTATCTGTATAGCTTTCGAACCTGGCAAACGCCATTGAACTTCAACACAGATTCGAACCTTAACAGTGAAGGTTCCCATGGTTTTAAAACTGCAATTCATTCAATTGTATTTCTGCACCTCCACCGAGTCCTGGACAAATCTGAGGTGATGAGGTTTAAAATCCACCCAGAGGCTTGTTCTTTGACGTAGGTCACCACAGTTGGAACCTGATCTGCGAGGAGATGGCCTGGTGACAGTGTTGATTTCAGTAACCTTTTCAGAGGCGGGTGTCAGTACCGCTCCCCCCACCTTACAGGTCGCTGCCAAGCTTTTTATGTCCACAGTAACCTTATTTTTACCCCGCAACCAAGGAAGTGAGGGCTTTTGCAGGTGTTAAACTGATCTTTTTTGTGTTCTCATCTCTATTAATTCTTGCACTGACCCGACAGGCAGTGCACAATCACACCCAGGCCTGACTGGGATTGTATTACTTGGCCATCTGTGGACAATGGAGAAGCAGGATCCTATACGTGGGAACAAAGGGATAAGGAGGCAGAGATATCAAGGCAAAAGAAGCGTATTTAATCTAACTGAGTGTTGAGTGAGGGCTGGTGGCAAATAAGATGGGAGGAGGAGAACAAGGAGGTGAGGGAGGTCGCACGGCCCAGTCAGTAAACAACCGCACTGGTCAAGTTACCAGTAAGGCGAGTGATCGAGTCGACAGGCCACTCGCCAGTGAGTGCGGAGGATCTTATCAATGGGAGTGGTGAATGTGACTAACACGGCTGAAAAGGCTTTGAAGAGAAGAAAATGGGCCACATTAAAAAGTGTGACATCTGCACTGTGGTGGCAGTCTCAGCCAGAGCCTCTTCCTGAGTCAAACACACAACAAGTCAGAGTCAACCATTTTCCTGTCAGGAGCAGTATTTTCTGTGCAGATGTTCTTGTTTTCCCACTGCCTGTAAATGGTAGAGTTTTCCGCTCGTCTTCATCTGCGTCGTCCTGTTCCCAGATCAGTAACGTTCCCATTACAAGGCGAGGCCAGTCGCTGTAACAAAAAGAAACCACAGGACGTCTGCTTGTTGTTTCCCTCTTTTCCTTCTTAGTCAATGACGTTTGAGAAGTGAAACATTCTACATCAATGGTGAAACTTTTCATGCTGCTAATCAGTGCTGTTGCCTCCAGAGAGGAAAAGAGAGCGATGAGAACGTTTCAGAAGTGCAGCAAAAATTACGAAAACATGACAATAGAATAAACAAAACTACGCTGCCTTTTTACAGAGCTCAACCTCAAACTTCTTTCATTTTGAGTAAATTGATACATGGAGCCGGCTGGCACTTCTGGTGGTTGCAAAAACACAAAATCTGCAGAATGTTTGGAGATGGACGTGAAAAATCCACGAGGAACAATGAGAACGGACTCCAAACATCAGGTTGTGTGATTTATTCATGAACTACGAGTACCTTCAAGCATTTCGACTTTGAAAGGACAAAATGCTGAGTTTCATTATGAGAACATCTCCAAAATACATTACAATCATTTTAGACCCAACGCGTTTCCAAGCATTTTCTGAGTCTCTTCTGTTTCACTAACCACCATTAGAGGGGCAATTCCAAAACCACAGACCCAAATCTGCTCATAATTAAGCTGCTTTGTTACGCTGACAGTTACAGTATGCCACCAGAGTCAAAAGAAAGTTCATGAACTCCAGAAGGCAGAAAGGAAAACATAGTACACAAATTTCTTTGTCGCATTTTCAAGGCGTCCATGAGCTGATCACTATCGCATTTTTTTGTTTTTGTTTTGTTTTCTTCTCCTCCGTTCCAGGTCAGGAAAAGGATTCAAGGTTAAAGCGTACGCAAAAGTCTTTACGATGACATTTATCTCCAAGAGTAACGTTAGCAGACTGCCGGGTCAGATATGTCACAGTTCTCTTTCACCCTGCGTCTTAGAAGAAAAACAACGAGGAAATCACCACTCAGGTTGCATCATTAACACAAAACAAAGCAAAACATCCAGACCTGAGGGCTGAAAGCTGCTTCTTGAGGTGCTGTCGGATGGGAGACACTGTCCTTTATGCAACATGTGATTTGGCACTGACAACTCGTAGGTTGTGAAATCCTCAAGAACAAAAATTTTCCAAAACTGGTGATATGATATGTCCAGTCCTCTGATGCACTATTGTGTCAGTCCAGCAAATTAAAAAAAAAAAACACAAACAGGATATTTAACAACTGTACAGACCAAAACCACAAAAAAGACACAGAAGTAGACTTGATAAATTCAGCCGAGACAGCTGTTAGTGCTATAGCAGCTAAAGCGGTGCAGACAGACAAGCAGGACGGACAGGCACTTAAGTGCTGATGCATAGCGGAAACTTGAAGTGAAACCTACGCAAAAAAAATTTACAAAACAGCAGGATTTATAGTCAGAGTACTCTCAGTTGAACCGCAATAAAATGTGAAAAAGAGTGTACAAACACTTCTTGTACCTTAAAAAAATAACCCAGAATAAAGTTCCCAGGAGTTGAAAGTGGAACTGTGATCACTGCAGTGACGCTGACATCCTCAGCTCTGTGTACTATGTCTTATTCAGAGTCCTGAGACAAAGGAGAATTAAACAACACCATAGTGTGTGGAGCTAATAGCACTAATGGGATTTCTTGGCACCATAGAGAGGGTCTCAACCTGAGCTGGAGTCAGTAGGACCACAGACTGTATTTACTGGAAGGGGAAGGACTGGCTGCTTCTGGAACTAACTGGCTTTGGATGGAGGTTTACAGAAAAGTGAGTTCATTCTCACTAGACTGAAACATCAGTAAATGTCTCCTTATGGACTGGATTTGAGTAGCTTTCCCAGAGAAAATCAAATGATCAAATCCACCAGAAAATGAAGCAAAATGGCAGGATTACCTTAGCTTCTCTGGGCTCGTTGATATTTTTTTTAAATATCCACAACTATAATTGTTGTGTGATGAAGAAATTATTTCTTCCAACTGACGATAGGTGTTAAAGTGTTAAAACTACAGCTGAGGTGTCTGCTGTATCTTCATCACATCAAGTACTTTTAGAATAAGAGGAAATCCTGCTTCATCAAACCTCTTCTATGCAGAATTGATTAACATGTAACAGGATTATTTTTGTTTTCTCTTAATGTAATTGATAATAACAAATGTGATGTTTTTCACAACCTTAAATTCACAATAAAGGTCATTGAAATTGATTTTCTTTATGAATCAAGTGAGAAGTAACATTACTTTCCATATCAAGAGTGTGTTGAAACGTCGTTCCATCTGCAGTACTTCACTCTGCCTCTCTGGGTGAGCGTGTTACGACATGCAGTCCTGTCCACTTCTATTATACAGTCTATGGTTTCAAGCCTGTGTGCATTAATACTGATTATGGCTGTGGTTTGTAAAAGATAAACATGTCATAAAAGGAGTCTGAAAGACAAAGACGAAAAAGTTAAAAAGCTGCTATGCTAATTATCACAGTAGACCGGAAGGCTGTTTGTACCACTATAGTGTAATCAATGTACGAGCACTGATGCATTCATCAGTTATTTTCCAGTCCAAACTTTCATCAAGAGATTGTTTCCTCTTTGTACAGAACTGTAAAACTCCATAAAAGTAAAGACTGAAGATGAAGTTTACAGTTAAATAAAAAAAAAAATCCGTGTCCTCATGGACAAAACTTATTTCTTTACCACGTACCGTCTATCCTGTATAACATGTATGCAGTTATTTCGCACCTAACTTGATGAATTCAGCTGCATTTTTTTGGTAATAACAACTAATTCTACCAAGAGAAAAAACAAAGACAGGTTCATTCTGTTGAGGCTAAGATGAAGCTTGTTTTAAACGATTACCTTTATAGAATAAGGCACTTCTTAAAAAGATGCAGTAATAGTTTTATACCTTTTATATATATATTTATACATATATATATACCTACATGTATATATTTGAAGATATATACATACACAAACAACAATTAGCCACTACTGTACTCTGCATGATTAGGCTTTTTCATTCAAAAGAAGAAAAAACAAAAACAACAAAACAAACTCTTCCCTCTCTTCTGATTGGCTTGTACTCCAGAAATGAGAGCAGCAAAATGTATTTACGTGAGTGTTATTTGGCACGCGTTCTCGCTCCGAAACCAACAGGATGAGAAGTGAAAAAAAATGAAAGAGACTTCTGTCAAAGTGCTTCCAGGGTATTTTCCATCCTCTTGCTCTCTGCGAGGACAAAAGCAGCAGGTCTGTTGTCCTCCTGATCCGTACCAGATTGTTTCCTCAAGGATGACACGCCATCAACATCAACACTCTGGAAGAAGGAGACAGAGACACAAGAGGAAACAGTCCGGTTAGATAGGTTGTAAACAATAGCTCTGATATGTAGAAGAAATATTATGACATGTGACATGTTTCTGTAGAGTGACGCTCTCTTATCTCCTCCATTACAATATCTAGTTTAAGATAACTTATCAACACTGGGTCATAGTGACCTTTGTTACAAATAGTTAGAGACAGACAATACGGTGAAATAAGGCAAAAAAAAAAAAAGACAAAAAGAGTGTTTAGGAGAACAGACGATGATAGTAAGTCAGGGAGTTAGACAGTAAGTAGGCCAGTAAGGGGAAACAAGCTAATGCCTAAATCCAGAGGACATGTTTGAACTCTCCCAAAATCACATCCAAAATCACATTTGGACTGTAATCAATCAACATGTCATGTCTCACACACACATACACAGTTTGACCCCTTCCTGCTGTAGCGTTGATATAATTAGGAGGGGAATGTGAGCAATGCAGCTGCAGCAGAAGCAGCAGGGTAACATGGTCTACCTGACAGACATCTGCCTGTTCACACGTAGGTGGTGTTCAGACAAAGAGGAGCGAGTCACATTGACACACAAATACTGATTCAATATCTAGTGTAAATCAGCAGACGCTCGGTGAGCAAACTAAAGCCCGGGCGCCAGATGTGGCACGCTTAGCATTGTAATCTGGGCCGCAAAACGAGTCCAGATTACATTGGTGTGAATTGTAATTATATTTCTGCCTTACTTTACAGCAGTTCGACCCCCCCCACCCCACCACCCACTCTCCACCGCAACAATAAATAACAGCATTTGTCTATAAAATAGTTCTGGATACACCTCTTCATAGCATTGTATCCTTGTTAACATAAAGACTTTACACTTTATTGTAGTACGGCAGAAAAAACAGCATATTCCCCAGGATCACATGCGCCCCCGCCCCACACTTTGAGAATCCCTGGCCTAGAGAAAAGGCTTTTTGCAAGAGTTTTACTCGCTTCTAACCCGGCACTGTCCGTTTAAATGTGGCCCTTTGACAACAAGACAGGAGAGACGGGTCAGTCTGACTACAAGAATCATGTTAGTTGCTTTTTGTTACGGGTTTTCACTGAGTCTAAATCACTGTGGGGATTTGGCCCAATTTTCAAGAACACATTCATGCTAAGACTGACACTACAGGGCAAATCCTGAGCTGGCGCCACTTGGGAATCACCATGCAGCTGGAACCCAAACCCTGACCTTTAGGTTGGCAGACAACCCTCTCTTCCCAGCAAGCATCTGTAACTACCCCCCAAAACAACTTCCCCAATTTGTCCAAGCACGCAACCAATAGACCAGAGTTGAGCAAACGTTGGGGCCTGAGGAACCAAAGCACAATTTGAAATAACATCTTACTGCAGCTTATTTTGGATATGTTCAAAAATCATACCCACTAATCTGCAGTGGTGACTGAACAGACTTAAGTCTTGGATTGTTTGCATGAACAACTTCAGTGACTTGACTTTCAACATGAATCACCACCGTGGACCACACATGTTGGTTGACATTGACTAACAACAATGAAGTATTTGCCAAAAAAAATGACCAACTATTTGTAGTTTGTATTTGCGAAGTGGTTCCGATGCGGTTTCTCCCTGACAGCTGTGTCACACCTGCACAGTCTGTGCGTATAAAACGCTAAATGGTGGGTTAGCAGTGAAAGCAGGACGGGATTATTAGTCACTGCTCTTTGACCCTGCTTGATGAGTCACAACAGACGTTCCCTCACCAAAATAACAGGTCCATAAAGGAGAATAGAATCAGAGGATGAGCGAGAGGGAATGAGAGAATTCCCCACGTCCTCACCCTGGAACTTTCCCAACAGAGCCTAACTCTCTAATTGCACAACAGTACTCTACATTTATGTCCCTCCCTCTCTCTTTCTAGTTTGTCTTCTTCCTAGTTTTGGCGAGCTATATTTAGACCCACCCCCCCACATAGATGGTACCCGCCGGCCGGCCAAGCCGCGGTGGCCCAGAAGCGAGCGGAGCAGCAGCAGCAGCAGCTCCCACATTCAGGCGTCCGGCAGGAAGAAAACAAGCAACACAAACAAGTCGAAGCAGCCAACCAGAGGGGGGAGTGAGGAGAGAGAGGCCGGACATGCACTGGTGTGCTGCCATGAACACACACATGCAAACTCTCATGGAGCCGACAGAACAAAGCAGCACAGAGGAAGGACGGTGTAATTATGTGGATGACATTCACTTAATGATGACCTTTCCCTAAACACAGACAGAGGAAATTATACAGTGAATCAGGCTCCAACAACTGCCTCGTCCTAATGCAGCATCACATGTGCTCTTTTATAAGCAACTAGACGCAGCATGTTTCTTTCTTTCCTTCCCAGCCTGTTGCCTTCCATGTTTTCCCCCCAAGTCATCACTGTGTTACAGACTGACCCTCCCTGAGTGGTTTGTCTATAAATCTGATTCATTTCCTTGCACAGTTCCTCCAATGTGGGCAGGAATCGATTAAATAATGAGCGTTGTAACACTTGAGCGAGTGTGTGTGTATGTGATCCCCTTCTTCTCTTTCAGACGGCTTAAATCACAAGGTTATGTGAGGCTATCTGCCCCCACAGGCCGTGTCTCGCCAATGACTGCTCTCCAGTCGCCTGTGCCTCCGTGTGTGTAATTAGAAGAGTCTGGGTCTATGTGATGTCTAAATGCAGAGCTGTCTTTAAATTGAACACCACCCTGTCTCTGCTCATAAATTCATTCAAGTCACTATGTAATTTTTTTTTACATGCTGCCCCAGCCAACCCTTCCCCACCCCACCAAGAAGCGAGCTGCTCCGTTCGAGGCAGTGTGAGTCAACGCGGTCAGTAGTCCTTTTTGTTGACATAGGAAATCCCTCTGCCGGACTTTGAAATGTCTGGCTGTTTCATATGGTTCCAATCAGTGAAAAGCCACACAAACACATTTACAAGAAGCACAAAAAGAACAGCAATCAAACGAAGAAAAAAAAAGAGGCTAAAGATTTCTGAACTTCCAGTGTTTGAATTAACTGCTCCATGAGTAGAAGAAAGAACTCCATGAGCTCATAAGTAGTAGTGACAGTAAATAGCTTTGTGATTACGGTGATTAAGTCATTATAGAAAATGAAATGTGCCCCAAACAAGTGGGACACAGATGATGTCCAGATAGGTCTTCTTTTTCTTGACTTATGACCCCTTTATAGAGGTTGTCAAAACTCTTCATTTCTCCCTGTCCTCTGTTTCTTCTACTCCGACTCCAACTACCTCCATGTCCTCCCTCACTGCATCCATCAATCTCCTCTTTGTCCCCTACCTGGTGGCTCCATCTGTAGGACCATTATTCTACCAATGTGTCCACTGTCCCTCCTCCACAGCACCCTTCTTGGACCAACAGTAATCCAATTTCCAACAGAACACTGTCAGTTAACAGCACCTTTGCCGGTCTTTTGGTTAGAAATGGTTTTGCCTAGTTGCATATTTGTTTTGGTCAAAGTCTTTACGCTCTATGCCTGACGCATCCTTCATTTATCTGCTGAAAAACACTGGCTTGTGCCCCCTAGTGGTTGGATTAAGACCAGCAAAATTCAAAGTTCCCCAGTCAATGGGTTTATGGTTACACATATATATAAATATGTATGTATACGTTACATATAATTATATATATATGATTATATATGCAAAGTATGCACACACTGTGCTGCTTATATACAGTAAACACAGTAATAATTAAGACGATGGAAGCTAATTCCGGCCTTTGGAATTTGCACAAAGGGAGGGCAGTGAGTGGTTTCCTGGAAATTTGAGGAATTACACCGATATTAGGATATGTCAATCCCTGCGTTCCTCATCAAAAATAATTTTCCACATTGGCAGCCAGTTCTGGTGCCAGTGGCTTCAGTTCATGCAATCCTCCACAACTGCGATTATACTTGATTCCATCAGGTCGTCAATCCTTGCAAGGCTGGCAAAGCGAGCATGAGTAGCTAGAGGGCAACATGAGCTGGGATCCAGCTCGGAGACAGCTGCGAATACAAGGAATGAACGCTGGCAGTTGGAGTGAAGCTCCTGTGCCACCTCATTTCATTTCCTCCAATGACGCCACGCAGTCTGATGGTCACCGTGATATACTGTTGTACTTCTGACTGCAGTAAATGTGTCCAATTACACAGTTCTCATTTGTTGGTTTTGAGGCCTGCACTGTACGGTTGGAATGAAATCTATCTGTGAACATTACACACCAGTCCCTTGGGTTTTTTTTGAAGGCGATGGTGAAGAATTGCTCCTTCATAAATCCGGCTCAGTCTCACAATCCTTACAACGATTTGCTATGACAACCCAAAGCATGTGCAATACAAGCTTTCTACTTTCCTGCGTGTAGCAGTACATGCTACCAGACTGAACATGGATAAACACACAGTGTGTTTTGCAAATATGTGCAGAGGAAATGGCGCTCAGAGCTGTTCCCAAAGGCTTCGTTTAAGGAACACCATCAAGGTTTGAATTTTGTATGATGGGACACAATTATCTCTGGAACAGACTTTTCCCAGGTGTGATCACAGAGTATCACTCTGTCCTGCACAAACAATGGTGATATAACAGGTACGGAAGCAGCTGCTTAGAGATATGAGATAGAGTGGGATTCAACAGAGGAATTATTCCTTAGCTTTTCCCCTCAGGGGCCGTTCTTCTGTCACAAAGGTCTTGCTGATGTTTACAAAGCAACAGCACTGACTACTGCACCTATACTAGAAGCTATAGTTGCACTGATGTATAGCTGTTTTATTAATCTTTACAAGACTTTTCAGGTGTGAGTCAATGTAAGTCAATACACGATGCAGATCATGCAAAACCACTTGAGGTGGATACTGTTAGACTACAGTGTAAAAAGAATGCAATCCAGTATTTGAGAATGAAAAAATGTGGATAAAAAATAAGTTTGTAATTGTAATTAAAAGTTCCGTACTCGATGACACGCCTGATTGTACTGTTATTTTTCACCATTAACTGTAACAAATCTTCATCTTCAACAGTGAGAAATAAACTTGTGACCAATGATGAGTAATGTGGTGAAATAATATATACAGTACATATATATGTATATATGTGTAATATATATATATGTATATATATATGCATATATATATATATATATATATATATATACATATATATGTGTATATATATATATATTATTATTATTTTTTTGTCTTCTCTAACTGGCTGCAGATAATGAGATTGCCGCACCACGCACACGAATGAAAGAAAACACCCCAACACATCAATAATGGACAATCAAAAATGTCACTGGAGGCTTGTTATTGTTGTACACCCCCTATGTTGTTCTGAGAACAGTGAACGCAGCATGTTCTTTCTTTATGTTCGGCCGTAAATTTCCATAGGTTACACCACATACCTGGCAGCAGGGAGCAGGGTGTATGCGTCAAAAGGCGTTTCATGTGTGCACTCTCTCTCTATAGCTCTCGCACAAAGACAACAATATAACAAGCTTTAATCCGTGTGTGTGAATAATGAGATTTTGTGAATAATGTAAATAGTGTAAATATGTAAATTAATCCAGCATGGTGGTATCGCATCTCAACCCACTGAGGCAGCAACACTGCCTGTCATCTTATGTGACAAATTAAAAGCATTTATCCCATCAAATGCAATTTTCTTCTGCACGTTGTCAGATAAGTGATTTAGGTGACGGAGAAACACAGACAGGAGGCCGTGAGCTCATGTTCATTATGCAGTGTCAGTGAGCCTGTGAGTGGGTGGGTGTGTGACAGCAGACACACAGAAGCAGGAATGTGTGGTAACAGAGTCAGACAGAGACGGAACTATAGGCTCAGTGAGCGGTAAAGGTGAGAGATGTAGATGAAAAGAACTACATATGGATAAAAAATACATGTAAATGTCACTGGCAGCCATTAGAGGTAAGTTTTACTGAAAGTAATACTTAATAACTGCAAATGATGTCAAAACTGATACTTAAACCAATTATTTCTAAAGCACTTTTCCCCTTATTGAGCTTAAAGATGTTTTCTTACTATAATTAAATAATTGTGTTACTGCAACCTGGGTCTGCAGTGTGGGATAAGATGCTAACTGTAGTGAAATCATCATGTTTAGCATTGATTTCATCCTTTTTTTTTTCAAATAAGGTTAAAAACATTCCGCAAAACAGTTTTAACTTTGGGTCCAAAATCAAGGGAAGAGGTTTTCAAACCAACTGGTGTTGACTTTTTGTTTGCTGGTTGTCATGTACAGGAGCCAAGGCCCCAAAAACTTTGCTTAGCAACCATTCGTCTATTTCCACTTCTAACATGTATATGCTTTATAGTCCTGGGCAATTGTATATCATCTCCGCGTATAATTCTATCTGATAAAGAGAGGGTAACCAGAGCCAGAACTATTCCCCGGTATCACTCAGTAGTCTGTGCACTGACTCTTTGAAGCCTTGATAACTATAGTTTGCACACTGTCATCTTAGTTTCTTTAAAACCAATAATAATGACATTTGCCCACAGGGGTAAGTGTGAGGAGCAGACAGGGGGCTGAGCTTCTACCGTGAATCAACAGATTCGGACACACCCTTAACTTCATACCAAAAAAAAAAAAAAAACAGATCTATTACGACCAAGCAGTGGAACAATGGAAGATGTACCTGCCTTACAGTGGGAAGATCATTAGTCCATATATTACCAACAGCTAAAAGTGTTTACAAGAGAGGCCTTCAGACTGAACAGGGTCCAACAAGTCATTCCTGTGGTCCAACAGGCCTTAAAACGCATTTCATTGCCTTTTGATGATCCCCTCCCCAACCCACACCTGTTTGCGTTTGCGTTTTAACTTCTCAGGGTTATTCCCCTAGTGGCCATTCCACAGAATACATGTGAAAAATACTTGAACTTTAGGAAAACAAACTCCTTGTCATTGTGATTCACACCACTGCACACAACGAAATGCAACCTCTGTATTTAACCCATCACCAAAGTGAATAGTGGGCAGCTTTGAACGCCCAGGGAACTATGAGTGGGGACAGTGCCATGCTCAGTGGACCTCAGTGATAAGTTGGCGGTAGGGGGATTCAAACCGGGGGCCTTGCGGACCCAGGTCCGCTTCCTTAACCATTAGGCCACCAACTGCCCCAGTTTAGCCTGACATGTTGAAATCATTTCTACATCCAATATTTTCAACGTTCACTCACTGATTTCAAGGTGTTCAGTTGTAAAATAACTACTGCACTAAGAAGAAATGTAAGTCTATTTGTGTGTCTGTGTGCGTGTGTGTGTCTACCATTTTATAGGCAAGTGATTAGAAAATGAATCCAGTTAGCTATTGTCCTACTTGAGATATCCTCATGTGTCCGGTCGGTGACTATTTGGAGTCCAAAATAGAAAGTGTGTCATGTAAAATAAAAATGTAATTAGGTTTATTGGTGCAACAAACCTACTGAGTCGCTGCCTGGAGTTGAAGTTTAACTCTTTTTATCTGATACATGAGGTCAAGTCCGGTTTAGAGTGCCAATAAAATAAAAACATATGTTCGTAGGTAAATGATTGAACTGAAGAAGCAGCGTGGAAGTCTTGTGATTCCTATTATGGGATAATGTTGGGAAAATGGATTTCCATGAAGGTTGAGCTCATTTTGATTTCCTTTGGTGATTAAACACAGTCAATATATAGTATTTGAAGATTGTGGATGTGCTGGTGAAACAGATACTGTCCTCTGTGCTGAAATCTGAAATGGGACATTGTGTTCCTGGACAAGACACACCAAACTAATGCCAGCGAGGACTGTGTGTTTGGGGGGGTGGAGGAAATGAGGGTGGGAGTGATATTTTATTCACTTGATCAAAAGTTTTTCGCCAAAGTTATTTTTTCTCAGTCGATTTATTTTTCATTCTCTCTATGCTATACTCCTGCGCCAGTTCTATAATTTCCTGCTAAAATGTCTTCGTGTGGGTGTCCTCAGAACACACTTTCACATGGGGGCGGTGTCTGACGCTGACTGAAATATGGAGAAATAGCATGAGCAGGTGTGGTAGTTACTTCTTGGTAAGTCTTTTCCCAGGATGCCAGTGGGACTGAAACTGAAATAAAATCTAAACCACCTGTTGCACCATCTCTAAGAGAGGTTGAAGCTGCTGGTTGGACATTAGTGTCCTGTGTTGCCTCACTGGGCTTCATGACAGATCAGCTCCTTTCACAGGCAGTTGTTTTGCAGCGTCATGGTCATTGTTGGAGCTACCAAACCCTAACAGTTTCATATGCACATTCACCAAACCCTACTTTAGTAGGGTGAGTCAGTGTGTTTTGAGCTCCGCGGTGTCTTGACCTCAGCTGCAAAGGCTCCACCAAACCCCTGAGACTCAACGAAACCCCTAGGGTTCAATCGAACCCAGGATAAGAACCACTGCACTAGAACCTTGTAAAGGTGCTGAACTCTGCCACACAGTGGAACAGTAACCCAAGGCAGAGCCAACATGAGGGCAAAAGACATTGCCATGAGGGGCATTTATTATTCATTCCTTCTTTTCTGTCGGCAGCTCCTTAGAGAGTGTTTAGCAGAGTGTGATGCAGGCTTCAAATAATGAAACATGCATCAGCGACTGTGTGAAAGAAGACTGTCAGCTAAGGTGATGGGAAAAGTTTACAGGACAGTTTTGAGAGCAGCCATGATGGATGGTTCAGAGACACTAGGAATAGGCAGAAGACAGTAGAAAGAGCAACTTTCAAAGAATAAAAAACAAAATTGTCACCAAAAGGGGTCAAAATCAAATTGAGAGCTTTTTCTATACCGTATTTTCCGGACTATAATCCGCAACTTTTGTCACACAATTTCAACCCTGCGGCTTATGCAGAGATGTGGCTAATGTATGCATTTTTTCTAACAGCCACTAGGGGCGCTCAAGCAGAATAAGTAAGAGTCAGACAGGTGGTGTCAAGGAAGATGCAAGTCACAACAACCAATAAACACCATAGAAGAAGTTCAACATACGGTAATTAGCATAAACTGACCCTCATTATGGAAAATGCAAAAAGATAAGCATATAACGCACCTTTCAAGTTAAAAGCAAATGAGCTGGCTGATAAAGAAGGAAACAGAGCTGCTGCACGTAAACTTCGCATTAATGAATTGATAGTGAGACGCTGGAAACGGCAGCGGGAAGAACTGCTGTGTTACGGTACTTGTGTTGCTGCGACTTAGTGACTTTTATCAGTGTGTGTTTTTTTTAACCAGCCCTTTTAGTGCCGTGTTACGTGTGTTGCCGTGTCTCGGTGCCTTTTCCCGTGTTTGTTATTAAAACTTTGAAAACTCTTTCTGTGTGCCGTCTTTCTTTGTAAATATCGCATGTTTCAACGTGGGCACATGCGGCTTATAGTTGGGTGCGGCTTATGTATGAACAAAATGTTTTTTTCTTTTACATAATGTAGTGGGTGCGGCTTATAGTCAGGTGCGGTTTATAGTCCGGAAATTACGGTAATACCCAGACCTAGTGAAGGCATACATTGAAAACTGAATATCTGAACAACTCATCAAGCTACAGAACAGGTATCTGTGTTTATTTTTATCAAACTTTTGGTTACTGACCAGACTTGACCAGAATGCACGGTAAATAATTATTTGTTCAAGTAAAAGGCGGCTCGTCCAAGCAACACTTTTGGGGTAAAAGAATCTCCTTTTGTATCAGGGGGTCCTCTCTCCTGCTCTACCGCCTCCGTGTCCACAGCCCCTCAGCACATTCAGTGAGATGTTTGCTTTTCACTTGGGCACAGAAGACCTTGTTGAACCTCGGCTGCCATTTGGAGGTGTTTGGAAAAAAACATATTTTCTGAGGCTTGGCCCCTGCTCCGGGAGATCGACTGTGACATGTAATAATAACAGGGTTGTGACAAGACGGCAAATGGAACAGTCTTGACCGTATGAAAAACCACACAGCACGTATTTAGGGCTCTGTATAAATAAAGTGTTTGATTGATTATTGGAAACACAGACAGCGATCAGAGGGACCACAGCACCTTCGGAGGTGAACAGGAGCACAGTCACTGTCAGGATTTTGTACACGTTATAAATTTTGCATGAGGTTGTGTTGTCAATCACAGTAACTACCCTGGTTAAAGTGTTCCATTAAAGGACAGGTTGGCAGCCATTCATTTAAATTTAAGTAATGCAGGACTTTAATGTAAACTTAAGAAAAACCTGTGCAGTCTTTCACAAGTGGCATCTGTGTTCTTTGGTTGGCCATTTGGAGCCAACCAAGTTTTTCTGTATTCCTTTAATTTTTTAACAATTCTTAGGCGGTAGCAGAGATAAAAAATTGTTAAAAAACATTTCTAAGAAAGAACTTTACAAATTTCATTGCTATCATTTTTAATGATCTTTACTTAATTCTCTATGATTTTTGTGATTGTACTTACATTTTATTATGCTTGATAACCTTGCAGCATGTTGCGATAACTGATCTTATCTTTGGCCCTGAAAGCAGACCTGAACATAGACCTATTTTTAGGTGTCAGTGAGATATCGGCTAAATCAGTGGTCCCCAACAGTCCACCAGGCCGCAGAGACATAATGCTTCACTTAAACTATTCCAACTTTATTTATTATTTGACACTAAACGGTGCTTTATTTTGAAAAGTGACCAAATCCCCTTGTGTTTGTGAAATCCGGGCAGGTTCAATATGGTAAATAAAGGGCAAGTGGCAGTTATCAACTACTGTATCTATGCCAGTAAAAACCATTTTTATGCTGGATGTTTCATTTAAATTAGTTTTTTTTAATCTGCAACACCTTAAAGACCAGTCTGTGAAAAAAATGCCAAACATTTAACCAGTCTGTGGTGCAAAAAGTGTTGTAGAACACTGGGCTAGAGACCTGCTAATATACAGTAACCTTCTTCTGTTCCAACAGCTGTAAGTTTGATTTCTGCTTGGTAGCTCATAGAACCTAATTAAAAATATACCTTTTACTTTCTGTACTGGCTTTTCAACAGTTTTGCTTTTTTAATGCGAGATCAAACAGACACTTGGTTGACAACAGCCTAAACCTGGTTTGTTTACAAACTTGTAGTTGTCTTTTAGATGTTGTCTTTTTGTAAAAAAAAAAAAAAGAACTATGTTTAATCTTTTCTTCTTTAAAGTCCCCACGTCAAAATGAGCAGCGTGATGACGCACGTCTGTGTGTGTGTGTGTTTGTCTCATGTGTTGTTTTGGACAGAAGGCGATGATTCATATTCAACCACCGCCATGCTCCAGAAAGCCTTCAGCACTATCACCGAAGGCGTTAACATCCTGATTTCAAAGCCAACGCCACGACGCCACATGGCAGTTCATGCTGCCAACAATGGACACAAGTGCTGCACATTTTCTTTTTTCTCTTCCCTGGAAGCCAACGGCTCATGAATACAAACTATTTCATTAATGGCAAATGAAATTTCAGCTCATACACGGGTTGTAAACAGATGAGTCCATGGGCACAAAGAGCTGGTTGCATCATCTCCATCATCCTTCGGTCTTTAAACTTCCTGACCCTGCATTTCCAATAGCAGCAATTTGTTCTTGTTTGTTTGAGCCAGTTATAACTAATGAGCAGACTGCAGAGTCCGGCACGTCATTTCCACTTTGCCGCTGTCTGTAAAGGCTTTAAGAGGAACTGGTTAAGAGCTGTGATGCCTGTGGTGGAGAGCAGAACATTGTGCTCACAGCTTTGGACGTGGAGACGGCGAGGGATTGTTATTGTGGATTTTTAAAAAAAAAAGGTGACTTTATTGCATGTGTTAAATAGGAATAATGAGTTTCTGTAAAGTGTTAGGAAGTGGGCAGGCGGCAAGAGTCTCTACTCCTGCGTCTGCTGAGGCTGCAGGGAAATGTGGCCTGCAACCACACTTTAGGACAAGCACTTCAGCAAACTTAGGACCGGGGGAAGGAATGCAGCTCATTGAGGTATTTAATGTGTCCCACCAAAAAAGTTTTTTTTTGTTTTTATACCTGTGCCTTTTCTCTTCAATGTCTCTGTTTCACCAGTTGATTTTGTCATAAAGGCCTAAAAGGGTTTTAGGGCAGTGGCCTAGTGGTTAAGGAAGCGGACTAGGGTCTGCAAGGTCCCCGGTTCGAATCCCACTAACCGCCAAGTTACCACTGAGGTGCCCTGAGCATCGTATCGTCCCTACACACTCAGTTCTGTGTCTATTTATAGGGCGAATTGTGGCCTATGAGTCAAAAGGTTGCCATGTCTGCCTTTGGACATCAGTTAATTAAAATGTTGTTCAATGTTTTGTCCAACAATACAAGTAAATAATAATTAAAATACTGCTAAAATAAAAATAAACAATAAATGTATTTATCAAAATGAAAATCAAAAAGCTATTCCCTGGAATGGGGAAAGAAGCCAAGAAACCAGCTTAAAACATCAATATTTACCTCAGACAGCATGGAAATTTGTTTTGGTAGCAATTGCATATTATGAGTAAATGCCAACATATAGTTTCTATATTTCAGCTTCAGCTATAAGTGATATGCAAATGCCCCAGATAAACTTTGGTAACGTTTTTTTAATGATCTTCTATGTTTCCAATACACAAGACTGCACCGGAGGTCACTACAGGTTCATCAGCTCTATGGGAACTGTGTTTAACTATGATCTGATCTGGAATCAGTGTTAATCCCTGCTGTCGACAGCAGTTTCCACTGCAGTTGATGCTGCGGCAGGATGTCGGCAGCAGGTGAGACTGCAGCGTTCACACTGGTCTCATCAGGCCAATAACTGCAGCCCCACCCTTTAATTCCTTCCTATTGGTTTACCAGTAGGTATATATTCTCCAGTACAAGAAATTGATGCTTTATTGTCCCTACTGGGAAATAATTTTAGTGAGTAGGATATTATACCTTGGCCAAACATTGCAGGCAAAGCATATGTTTAACACAGTGGAAGCTGTAAATTGTATATGTTATAAATAAAATAAATCATCAAAAAGTGTTATGTACAATACTGGCTCAAGTCCATGATTTAAGCCTGAATATTTTTAGTTTTTGCTTAATTATAATGAAAAAGGTTGAATAAATATTGAAAATACACAGAGCTATGCTAAAAGGATGGAAGGAAGGAAGAAAATCATACTCCTTGTCATTGTTACATTGTGATCCACACCACTGCACACAGCGAAATGTTTCTTCTGTAAGTCAACAGTGGGCAGCTTTAAGCTGTGAGTGGGGACAGTGCCATGATCAGTGGACCTCAGTGGTATCGGGTAGGGGGATTCAAACCAGGGACCTTGCAGACTCAAGACCGACTGCCCCATAAAATGCATACAACCTCAGCAAAAGAATTGCAAAACACGGAAAATGAGGTTGTAAAGTAGAGGTGGAGTTGTAGTTAGTACAGAGCTGCAGATCATAGGGGCCTGTTGCTCAAGTTTTGCTTCCTAAAGACAAAGCTATAGGAGACACACACACACACACACACACACACACACACACACACACACACACACACACACACACACACACACACACACAGAGAGAGAGAGTCTATAGAGTAGGTCTGTTACCTAATCCTGGGGCTGCAGCCTCCCAACAGTCAGAAATGTGTTGTTTCTAAGGTAAAAGACCAAAATATTACCAGGTTCTACACTGTGGGAACAGGAGTGAGGAGTTTTAGACTCCCCTCCAGAGACTTCCTGATCCAAACCATGACCGGATGAACCCTAAAATGTCTGCTATAATGTGATCAAGAGAAAGAACAAACAGTGCCTTGACCTGCTTTATGTAACTCAACATCACCGATTGATACCAGGGGACAGGGATATTTGCTCGGGGAACGATCGTTAACCTTTGGAGTCGTGTCTTGCTCCAACGTCACTTGGGCATCAGCATGGCCTGGAGGTCCAGTTATCAGCTCCCTCATTTACTCTGAGGCTTTTTATTTAATAAATTGTCCAAACTGCACACCTCAATAAATGTTTTATGCTTCTTGTGTAGTGATTTAAGAAGTGATTTTTAAAAGCAGAAAAAGCCAGAACACTCCATACTAAATTAAAAACTGCTGAAAATGATGAAAGATGTCCACCGAAGCCAAAAGCTACAAAAAAATTGAAGGTTGCACAGGCTGAAGCAGACATTCATCAGAGTTACTTATATTGTCAGGAGATAATTGATCCGGAAAAAGCTAAAAGTATGAAATCAAGTCATGAGGTGGTTGTATTTGACAAGTCTCTCATAAATGTCAAGTCCTTTTCTATCCCTGTTACAACATGGACAACTCTTTTTCCAACAGATTCTTACTAAGACGTTGGAAGTTGAAATCAATCAGTGTATTTGTACCTTTATCTTTTAAATATCTGCTTAGTTTAAATACATTTCATTGCTGTTAAGTGCTTCATGTGATCACCCTTTAGTCAGCAGCTGCTGCGAAGACCTTCCCTGATCTGAATTATCACCCCTGGACCTGATTCAAGCGCACTGGTCAGATCAGGACTTTAACTCACAGAGTTGGAAGAGGATTTCATGGCCGTTCCTCTGAGAATACCTTGACCCTCACCGCGGGAATCTCAACCAGACTCGCACCCTGCTGTCAACGTCAGCACTTCAGCTGACCCGAGATCAACTCTGACCTCTCCCTGTTCTCCCGTTCCTCCTCCTCCTCCTGCTCCTCTTCCCTTACCCGTCCTTGCTTGGCGCAGCTAAGGACGCAACCACACGTGCTTGCGCCGTAACCACACACAGAGACAGAAGGAGTGGGATAAATAAACAAACAGGCAGACAGACAGAGACTGCGTCAGAGAAGAAGAGTTTCATCAGGAGATGGTAATCGGCTTAGCACTATACAACACCCACTGGCACTAAGCTCTTTACAGACCCAGTCAGTTGAAGAAGTGGTCACAGGCTAATGCCCAGGCACACACACACACACACACACACACACACACACACACACGCTGCTGACATCAAAACGATCACCTGAGACAGAGCAGAGGCGTGAGGGTGAGAGTGTGAGGAACCTTTTTAGACACACACACTGGGAAAGCGACACCCGCAGCCTCAGAGCTAAAAGAGACTCAAACTTTTTCCTGTGAGAGTGTGTAAGGAAGAAAGAGGGAGGGAGTCACACATGAGAAAGACTGACAGAGTGTGTGTGTGTGTGTGTGTGTGTGTGTGTGTGTGTGTGTGTGAGAGAGAGAGAGAAAGAGAGAGAGTGTGTGAAAAGAAGGAAAACACTCCCTCCTCCTTCTTCTCCTCCTCCTCCTGGTGTGCACTCAGTAACCTCCACAGGGGTGGTGGGTGGCTGCTCCCTACTTTTTCAGCAGCAGTCGGTGCTCACTCACTCACTCTCTCTGTCTCTGTCTCACCCTCTCACTCACCCTATGGGTCCCGCATACATCCCATACCACATGGCACAATCGGAACACTACACTCTGGGATCAGGGACACAGGAATGGGAACTAACAAGAGAATTCATATTCAATGATAGAGAAATGTATTACGTTTGGGTAAAATATCTTTCTTCGCTGTTCAAGGAACTGGACTTGGGTCCAGAGGGTTGCAGGTTCAAATCCTCCAGCTGCCAGGTTACCGCTGAGGTCCACTGAGCATGGCATCGTCCCCACTCACTGCCCCCCGGGCGCTCAGAGCTGCCCACTGTTCACTGGGTTAAATATAAAGGTCATATTTGATTGTGTGCAGTTGTGTGGATCACAATGACAAGGAGTTTGTTTTGCTTCCTTTTTGTTTAAAAGTAAGATGATAGTAAAAGTCTTTCTTGTCTACATATTGCTCTGTCCATCCATTCATCATTGTCCACTACTGTCCTACTGGAGCAGTAGTCTCCACGACAATCACACAAATCACAATACACCATACCAGCCCCTCATGATCCCTCCTCCAGGTGGTAAGCCCACTGGAAAGGGCCAAACACCCTGACTGGGTGAATCCTGAGGTGGACTTTGGAGTCCACATCAGAATCAGTGACTCTGGGCCAGAGTCACTCCGTATTAATCAAATTTCAATAACATTGGGTCATCTTATCCAAAAGAGCCCAACATTAGCCAAATATAGCATAAGGTAGCTGTAATTACCAATTGGCAGTAATTGGCTTAAACCAATTAGCAGCATAACCGACTCGGCTCAATGACCAATGTCTCCTAACAGCTGGACGCGGTACAGCAGCACACACCCACAAGCAAGATGACGGCAAGTGGCAAGATGAGGTAACAATAAAGATCCCTGTTAAAACGTTTATTTTGTTTTTATTTTACCACTACACAGAACACAACATACAACTTTTTTCATGTATTATTATTTAAAGTAAAGTAACTGGTTATTAGTTGTTTTTAGTATTTTGTTACTAGTAATGTAACTAGTTACTTTTTCAGAGCACTAACTACTAAAGTATTAAGTTACTCTTTTTAAAGTAATTTGCCTAACACTGGTCATGACCAAATTATTGGAACAAAGAATTAAGCTGCATCATGGATAAAAATTGGCAAAACCTTTTTTATTTTTTTTCCTACAGACTTAAAGTTAGCAGTCAAAGCAACTCAAGTATTTAGAAGGTGAAGAACAAAAGGTCAGTTGTGGTTATACCCGTTAAAAACTGCTTATTTTAAGAGCATTTCGAAACAATAATGAGACCGAGTGCAGACGGCGGTGAGTGGGTTTATTATAATAATCACTGTTACCACACAGCAATTAAGCCACTATCAATTTCAAAACTCAGAGGTATATATATATATATATATATATATATATATATATGTTCATATATTTAGAGTAGTATTTGTTCAAATTAAACCAACAGGAATCAAACAACAAACCACAGTCATTAACTTGAATAACATTTAGGGAGAATTCAGCCAGGTGCCTCGCCTCCACTTGTTCCACACAGGAGGCCTAGTTTATGTAACAGTCTGTCAGGCAGTGATCGACACACACAGACACACATGCTCTACTGGTTCCTGCAATTTGAGGCTCCGATCTAAATCAAATCATGTTAGCCCATATTTTATCTGATGGATGTACAGCCCCGGGGCCTCAGTGGCCCGAACAGGGGAGCCTTCATTCATTATTTTACTCCTCTGTTTATTCACTGCCTTCAGCAAGCAGCTGAGGGCATCTGAGTCTGAGTAACCAGATCAGGGAGAAAAGGGGGGAAGAAAACGAGACAAGAGACGTCGGATGTGAAAATGGGAAAAACAGAGCAAAGCTAAAAGACTGAAGAGAGACAAGAATAAAAGGCAGGAAGAGGAGAGAAGAAGGGAAGGTTGGAGGAGGCAGAGTAGGAAGTAGAGCAGAGAAGAGGCGGCTTTGTTCAGAATAAAATGAGCAAAGCAGTGTTGACAAAGGAAAGTGGTTGTGTGTGTGTGAGTGAATGCGAGAGAGAGAAAGTCTGGCATGTGTGTTTTAGTCATACTAGACCACAGACAGCCAGGTGAAGGATACTTGGGAATTAGGTGAAGAGCTCTTGGCTGATCCCTACTTCCTGAGAGCTGATTGGTCGGGATGATCTAAGCTTAGCCATGCCCAAGAACAGCAGGAGGGTCTGTGTGTGTGTCTGTGTGTGTGTGTGTGAACTAATAAAAGCTAATAATTTCCTTAAAGTTGAAAACTAATGCTATGAGACGCAACATAAACCGCTGGATACCCATTTGTGCAGAAACAGCACAACAACTGTCGAGAAGAAAGGTTAAGTTGGACCAAAAATAAACGCAGACACCTGGCTTAAAGAAGCCATGAAAAAAAGATTAGCATTAGCCCAGAAATAGAGGTACGAGAGGTAGGCAAAGGCTTAAATCTACACCAAAATAGCCCATCAGTAGACAGGAAATGAGCTCAAGGTTTCAAATAATAAGCAGTCCTTCAATCTAAATAAAGTTATGAGTAATGTGTAGGTAGATCCTGAGCAATAACCATAAAAAATAATAGTAATGAAAATGTAATTGTATTTCAAGATGCTAAAGCTTTTTAAAAATGTAGGATTTTAGGATTTCTACATGACTTTTACAATGCATTAATCTTAGTTCAACAAACGTTCCATCTATCTGCTCTGGACTCCACCCCCCTGTCCAATTTTAGGACCAATTGTGGGCTGCAAGTAAAAAAGTTTGCACATGCGTAGTCTAGGTAGACACTCCAGCCTGGTCTTTTGAAAAGTAGCTCCGAAGAGAAAAAAAGAAAGTGTGGGTAAATGTTAAAGATGTAGAATTACACCAGTAAACAGAGCACGTTTCCCACAAATAACGTAAAACGGCTCATAGTAAAACCGTATCTTTGCTAAGGTACTTTACTCTGAGCCTTCTCAGCTCATGTGTTGTGTATTTGAGTGCAGTCAAACTATAACTTTGGAAGGTACAAAAAGATCTGTAAATCAAAGAGGTGTGGCGCAGAATTAATATCTGTCACAGATATGTGAAGACCAAAGTCCTCAGTCTTTCTGTCTCACTCACACGGTCTTACATTTTGTAAAACGGCGCCTCTTTGACTGACCATGTTGCCAATTCCACTGCCCCTGTTGTTCTGTTGTCGTTGGTGTGTGTGTTTGTCTGTGCATGTGTGTGTGTGTGTGTGTGTGTGTGTGTGTGTGTGTGTGTGTAAGCGTGCACATGAATAAGCCAAAAGTCAGTCCAAACATGACCAGAGTACTGATCTGATAACTGAGATTTTACTACCTCATTAGCATTCGTTCTGCTGGGCAGCTCACCAGAAGGCATACAGACACACACGTGCATGTAAACACACACACACATACACATACACACCCACACACATGCAAACACACACAAGCCAGAGTCCTAATCCAGTTACTTTACTGTCCACCTCAGAATTGATTTTTCAAAAGCACAATCATTCTCTGTCACTTAGGAGTCTGGACTACACCAGTCTTTCTGGCTCAGATTATAATGGCTGGGTTTTTGTTTTGGCCGAACATCAAGACATGTAAATTAAAACTAATTTCCTCAGAAATGGCTATGGGACAGAGAAAATAAATTAAGAGGATAGTAGAGTAGTCACAGTTGAGAATGGCTGAAAGAATGAATGACTACATTCAAGATTGAGTCGACAATAAAAGATCCTGACTCCATAAATGCCGAAAATGAGCAAACCACTGCCACCCAAATCACACTGTACCACACTGTGAGCCCTGTGAGGAAGTTATGTCGGTCAGGACAGTGGACTTGAACCTGAAGCCTCAAGGATCCAAGTCCACTTCTTTAACCATTTACTCGTTTTAATCCGACATGGCAATTTAGATTTTTATGTGCAGAGATAGTTGGGTAAAACAAAACAAAAATAAAAAAATAAAGCCCTTGTGACAGTTGCAGTCAAAATAACGCCCAGACCACAATCAGCACGTTAACCTCCTAAACACTGACACCACCGCTGCTGCTGCCAACACTGATACAGTATCTCTGCAGACACATTCCTTTTCATGAACATCAGCCTTTTATCCGTCACCCCAAGCTTTTTTATCATCAGACCATATACCCCTGTCCTACTACCCATATTTGTTTCACCAGTTGGAGTGGTTACACACAGGAAATATGTCAGGTGATAAGTTCACTCTCTGTGTGTGTGTGTGTGTGTGTGTAAGTGATATCTCAGGTGTGACGCAGTTGTTGTCCAACAATGCCGTGTCATGATAGTAGTAACTGATCTCTTTTTTTATTTAGGGTTCGTCCATTGTCCTTAAATAAAGAATGGACATTGGTGTCCCATACTAACATTTGATGCCCCAGTGGTTGACTCAGGGCAGCTCCAGGACGTGAATATTGTTGTCAGATCCAATGGTGTCCATGTCGTTCTTCAACAGCAGACCAGTCAGAGGAACTCCATTTAAGAAACATTTCAGCTTTATGTTCTCAGGGTTAATGCTATGTCACCTGAACCCATTCAGAGGAGAATATCTGATGAAACAAGACAAATAATACAGCCAAAAAAGTGGACAACAGTATTGACCGTGACCAAGATACGGGCCTGTCTGCATCAGGGGTGTCAAACTACATTTTACAGCGGTCCAGAATTGAAAACTGGCATGAAGTCACGGACCAAACTCAATATATATTGAGAAATTAACTGTAAACATGCATCTTTTCCCATCTCTACAGGTGTTAGATATTGTTTTTATATGGAAACATCAGGAACAGCCAAAGCCTAATGTTATCAACTCATGAAAAATTACATTAGAAATATTTCACACATCAGTGGTATTTGTTTCCTCTTCTGTCTCTTTGTAGTTTTTCCAGATTATTTTTACGTAAATCTTTTTTGTTTTTACAGAACAAAAAATGTATGCGCTATAACAAAAAGCATACATTATTATTTTTATACGAATTCTGACAGTATATAAGGTCTAAACATACTGGTGGGCCAACTCTAGTACACATTTGATTTTATCTCACGAGTCAGATATTATTACACTGTGGGCCAGATTTGGCCCCCGAGCCAGAGTTTGACACCTGTGGTCTAAATAAACTTCACAAATTTTTCTCAAGATCCCTAATAGAATAAATTACATTTCAATTAATGAATTAAATTTAATTAAATTATTATGGGATTCTGAAAAGAGCAGAGAGTTTCAATCACTAAACTTCCGGTTGGTAACTGAAAAAAATACTTTTTTTGTTGAAGCCTGCAGAGAAGATCTGTAGCAGCCAACATTAGATCAACTAATAGAGCAATGTTCAGAGAAGGAGACATGCTGTTAAAAGTGTTCAGCATTCTTCTAGTTCACATCTTTTTTGGCGATTAACTTCACGCTACTGCTGAAAAAGGTAAAAGAGGAGAAGGGAAGGATGTGTCCAATACATCAATGCCCAAAAAACAGAGGTGATCTGGAACAATTCAAAGAATGAAGCCACTCTGGTCTGCTGGTGGCGTCACAGTCATGCATCACGTTTAAATCACTATCTACCAGATCACACTAAGCCCACAGAGATCTGTGTGTGTGTGTGTGTGTGTGTGTGTGTGTGTGTGTGTGTGTGCATTCTGGCCAAGGTCTTGAGAAAATGAAGATAACACAACGCGGGAGAAAAAAAGCAGACTCAAAAAGCAAATCAATGTGCAGAGATGTGACGACGCCGTTGTCAGTGAATTAAGTGTATTAAGAGTTTCCTTCCTTGGTTTGTACTGAGGGTACAAAAAAACATGACTCAAATCTTCTTCCAGTTTCGTAACCGCGTTCCATTCAGCCTTTTCACACCAGTTTCAATGGTTCTATGTCTCACATTTCAAAAAGGCGTGAAGAGAAAAACTCTTTTCAAGTACTGATATCTAAGATAAAAGACGATGATCTGATATATCCTATATACTGTAAAGCCAGTCACAATGGACTTACAATATTTTTTCAGTGAATGGCGATACAGTAATGTCCTAAGGTTCACAATGCACTGAATCAGTGCATTGTTGTTCCGTCATTACATGTCACTAAAAGTGATATAAGCCAGTAATATTTATTATACTATAAAAGAACTATATCAATATGTGTTTGTTTTTTTGTATTTCTATCATCTCGTTTTATGTTTTCAATCATTCATCTTCTTATCCTTCATAGCAGGGGTCGCTAACCTTTTTGAAACTGAGAGCTACTTCAAGGGCACTGAGTAATGAAACTTTGATCACACAAGAGTTCATCTTTAATTAAATTAAATTATATTAATGACATTCTCCATGAAGACACTGATTGTTAATGATTAATAATTTAGCAATAAGGATTCAGAATGATTCAACAAGGTAGGAAACAGATAAACTTGCAATATTTTATTTCTTATTTATCTTTCCAATTGTTTCATTTTCAAATGATAACTTCCACAACATTTTGCAGGAAACCACGTCCAATTTTTCAAGACGCTATTAATTTTAATCAAATCATGAACTCTGCACCATGTTTGTACGAATGATCAATTCTGTAAGATTTGACAAAAATCAAGCTGCCTTTAACTCGCGGATCTTTTCTGTCCGTAATGCTGCCGGGTGGGTAGTTAGCATGGTAACTTTTGTGACAAGTGCTGAAGTGCCTCTCCACGTTGTGCCGCTTTGCCATCGACACAGTCGCACCGCAAATGTGACAAGCACAGTTTTCTTTCACATTAGTAAAAAATAATTCTTCCTCCCATTCACTGTGAAATATAATACATTTTCTTCCCTTTTTCCGCCTTGTTTATGTGGGTAGAAATGGCTTTCGTCTCCTTATCTTCGCAATGCTCAAGACCAAGGCTTGTCATGCGCACTGGACTGAACTCTGCCCCGTTCTACGTCAGAATTCTCATATTAGCGAACTTTATTTACATCAATGTAAATACAATTCAAAAAGAATGGCAACACAATTAAATTAAACTTAGACATTGATAGTTCGTGATTAGGTCTATTTTTAGAACTGGCTTGCGGGCGACACAGTGCCTGCGGGCACCGGTTTGGCGACCCCTGCTTTGTAGGGTCACAAAGGCAGCAGTCTCCACCACTGCCACCCAAATCACACTACATCATATTGTGAGCCTTCCTGTGGGCGGTGAGCCCACAGGCAGTTATGTGGCTTGAGATGGAGGTGACCTGGCAGCTAGTGGGTTTGTACTTAAAACCTTAAGACCCAAGTTTGCTTCAACTCAGCCT
Source organism: Paraplagusia blochii (assembly GCA_016785265.1). NCBI lineage: Eukaryota > Metazoa > Chordata > Actinopteri > Pleuronectiformes > Cynoglossidae > Paraplagusia > Paraplagusia blochii. The sequence goes on along the minus strand of JAFBJS010055029.1, from coordinate 370,943 downwards.
CCTGTTTTTAGGTAACCATTTCATTCATTAAAACCCTCCAGCTACGTAATACTCTGCATGTGCTCAAAATTTGTCCAGAATGACATGATTCTGGATCTGACGTTATCTGAATCCTTTTGTCAAATATCTTCAACACTTCTAGCTCTTCCAGTTTAAAAACAAAGACCGTCGTGGCCAATCCAGCCCCGCCCTGAGACATGAATAATCCCTTGTTGGTGGTAATAAATATACAGTAGTAATGTAGCGGAGATGTTTGAAGTTCATTAGAGAAGACATGACGGACAAAGTTGTCTAATCAACTTAGCTTTCAATTAATTCAGAATGAGATAATCGCTTTTAGATAATCAGTGAGAATGTACAATTAATGTGCAATTAGTTGCAATTAGCTCTAAATAAGATGTGATATTTAGCTCAGGACTTACATTATGTATGTAAAATTTTTATGTAATTTGCCGCTTTAATACTATAATATTACTTGTGTGGAACATTTCATTTTTTGAGGCCAGTGTTTTACACTCATCCTCAGGTCTTCTTTTCCTCTCAACTCTTCTGTTTTTTAGGGGTTGCCACAGCAAGTCAACATTTTCCATCTCCCCCTTTCCTCTGTATCTTCTACTCTAACTACCTCCATGTCCTCCCTCGTTGCATCCATTACTCTTTGTCTCCATTTCTAAGATCATTATTCTACCAATGTATCCACCGTCCCTCCTCTGAACATCACAATCTGGCTTCTCTAGTCTTTCCTCCAAACCTTCCTGTCTGTGTTGTCCCTCTAATCACTTCATTCCTAATCCTGTCCATCCTTGTCTCTCCTAAAGAGAATCTCAGCATCTTAACTCCTCCACCTCCAGCTCTGCCTCATGTCTTCTAAATATTGGTTGTGTCTCCAATACATCCATCATGGCTGGTCTCACAACTGTCCTGTAAACCTTTGCCTTCACCTCAGGTACACAGAGCAATAATAGTTTGGTATGAATTAAAGTGTTTGTAAATGAACTTTAGTGGAGTTCAATGTAACATCAGTGATATACTGTATGTTGAGGTGGGAGGCCTTAAACACAGTCCTCCTGTTACAACAGAGACAGTATGAGGGATGGAGAGCAGACGTTTGTAAATCACTGATAAAAAAATGATAAAAAATAAAGACACAAATCAGAGTTTTTGAAGCAGGGCCTACAGTTTTAGACTGTCGTCACCATATAAGGTTGACCCCGTTCACTGCTTAGTTTCATAACCTTACGTAATCCTAACCATGCACAGCCATATCTCACTGCTGTGACAAGAATGGTTTACACAGAGTGATGGAATTTTAAAAATCTATTGGACCAAAGGTATGCATGAACCAAGCACAACTTTTTGTTACACATTTAGCTTATATGTCCGTGGTGACATTTAGCCTCCTTTCATACATGACAGATTTTCCTCACCTCATGTAAAGAATGGAAATTAAAATGCCAGCAGTTACCATGCATTCTTGCACATATATCCACATCATCCCACAACAATGCTGAAAAAATATTCATTTCCTGCTGTGTTAAATTTCAATTGATTCACTAATATTAAATAAAGACTAATGTAGTGAGGTCAAATCTTTATATAGGCACAAATAATAATCAATGATCAGGAAATAAACTGATTTAAAACAAAAGGAAATGTTTCAGCACATGGAGTGAAAGAAAAGAGATGAGGATGAAGACTTACACCAACGAGCGTGTTCAGTAATTACTGCAATAGATAACATAGAAAAACAGAACCTACCTGATAAACCAGCCAATAAACAGGCAAATATAACATAAACCACATGGCTTATTTTGTTTTCTTGTTGTTAATTTTTGCTCTATATGAAATAAACCGTTTTCTCAATTTACCAAACCAACAAAATAAAACGTTAAGCTATTGAAAGACACCAACAGCTTGGAGCAGCTGTAAAACCTGAACCCTCACCACACCACATGCTTCCCAAGTGTCCGCCTTGGTTGTTCAGTGGCTATTATATGTTTAGCACATTATTCGCCAAACCCTGTAGTGAATCATCATCATGGAGCCACATGTGGCTGCCATGAAGACCCTGAATTCATTCTCAGCTCCTGCAGGTTGGTACAAATCTGGGCAATTAGGTGATAACATCATCATTCAGTTACTTTGTAATTCCCTGACAATATATTTCCATAACAGTGACTTCATGAAACACACAGATTTCCTGCACAGTCCTGTATGTGAAGCCACCAGGACCTGCTGAATGCCACCTTTGGCCAGTAGCTGCAAAATCCACAAAACTCACTTTTCCAACAAAGGTGACTGCAATGTCTTACAGTGAACTCACCGGTCAGAGGAAGGCTAACAGTCTGGTGCAGTGTGATTTGGGTGGCAGTCGTGGAGACTGCTACCTCTGCAACCAGGCAACTGGTTGAATGAACAGATCAAGTTGAATGAATAAAATATTAATGACTGAAACGTCCCACATCCTCTGGTGGCGCTTTTGAGAACTATCGTCCGTCTTATTTATTATGAATTACTTCTAGCAGTAGATGTACTATCAATCAAAAAGAAGAAGATGAGCATTGATCATATTTTTACTCAACAATTCCAGCGGTGTATGTTTAGTTTTACTATCAAGGTAAAACGTGTTTTTATCCTACAACTCCAACTATTTGGTGACAAACAGGAGTCGTCCATTAAAGGGAAAGCTCTTGTTTGTTTGGAAATTTTGAGAGAAAAAAAACAATGTCTGGTTAAAAGGTGTGGGCTTCAGCAGGTTCTGGACCCACAGTATTGACCGTCAGTGTCCTTTGCCCTGTCAAAGTTCATTGTGAGCAGCAGTGTGAGTGTGTGAAGGCCTGATCATGCATCACAAATCAGTATACTTGTGTTTTTGTGTGTGTGTGTTAGTCATCAACTCAGATTACTGACCTAGGCGTCAGATTGTCCTAATTGGACAAAAGGCTGTGGGGCCATGAGTAGACCATGCAGATGACCTCATCACATGGTCTGTGCTCTGGCCCAAGTCAATGGGAAAAGGCAGCTCCACCTCTCACACATTTCATTTGTTCTTTCATAACCTGGTTGGGACAAAGGCACAACCTTCAGGCTGCGTAAGAAATCCAAACACAAGTGTGAGCTCACAGACTCAGACCAACCAAACAAAACCAAGTGGCCGTTCCAGAACTTCACGTCCCTGACTCTAACCTAAACACTTTGTCCTTAATACTGTAGACTGGACCTTGGACGCTCTTTCTCTTTTTTTTAACCAAATACACTGGGTGATGCAACTCCCACGCTGTTACTCTAAAGGTTTAAGTACTAGATAAGTATTTAAGATAAAAAGAAGATCAAATTTTTTGTTTGTTTATATAAATATTTCATATGCAATGATAAGATAAGACTTTGGTCTTTCAGGCCATTAAATTTTAGATTAAATTTAGATTAAAAGAAAATGTAAAAGAAATAAACACTAGGAGCAAATGTTTAGTTCAGTCAAGAAATAACTAATTTCTTAACTAATAATGATAATAACTAATAATGATAAATAATTAAGCTAATTGGAAATAATGACTAATCAAAGGGGAGTGCTAATAGTTAGCACGTAAGAGCTTAATGTCGTTAAAGACACAATTGGTTTAAAATCTGCAGGGCTAACATACAGTAAAACACTGTTTTTTAATCATCTTTCCCATGAGGGTGAATCAGTTGTGTAACATTGTAATTAAGCTAATGAGGGAGAGTCTGAGCCTCGCATCCAGTGCAGCTTCATAGGAATTGGTTAAAGGTTTCTGTCACTAAGTTTTGCACATGACAAAACCAAATGTCTGCAGCTAAAAATCTAAATCAGATTTTTTTTAATCTACAAAGAAACACCATGAAATAGATTGATAAATTAGAAATATTCACATTTTTAAAGCTATGACTCACCAGAGAGACATTTACAAATCGGACTAACCGTGTTTTTGTCCTCCACATGTTCATGCCTGGTGCCACGGCTGCACATCTGTGTGTGCGTGCTGAGGAGGCTGAAGCTGTTTACGCCTCCACCAGTACACAAACACACAAACAACTTAAACTCCAGCTCATTCACACAATAGGTTGTAGTTTGGTTTGATGCTGTTTGTTTGTCTGTCTTCCTTCAACAAACTCAAACAAACACTGTGTATGAAGACATTCCGCAGTGCTGACCTTCACCTGTGTGTGAAGAACACTCCTCCGAGAATGTGTGACGTCAGGACTTCTTCTGGCTGTAGCCAGGTGGTCCTTGAAAATCTTCCAGTTGTCCTTGAATCTCTTATGGTGATTTTAATACTTGGCTGAAATCTCAGTCACAAGTGTTACATTTTAGCACTATGAACAAGGCAAACGAATAATAAATTAAAAGTGAATAATTTCAAAATGAAATCTGAAAGATCTGAGGTAAATATCTTCATTAAAATAAGAAAATGCTGATTTAAACAAATAAAAGTTGAGATGACTTGAGTTCAGCTAGAAAGGAAATAATTATGAAATAAATATAATAAATAAATAAAAACATTATAAATATACATATTTAATTTATGATACAGAGGAGCAGGATTCTGAAAATGTCAGGATTCAATATAAAGTTTAAGGCTTAGGATTAAAATAGATTTTTAATTCAATACAAATGTCCCTATATTAAAAAAATCCTTTATAATGTGATTGCGATTTTTTTCTTCCCAAATTACTGTACTTGACAGGCAAGAAGAAAAACAGAAGGAATCAGTTGGAGGTATGTGCTACTCATTATCAACGTTATTCCAAACTAGTAACTGTTCAAACAAAACAAAAGGCAAAAGTTTATATTCCACTGCAAATGGTAGGCTTAAGGTTATTGGTACTTCAAAAAAGAGATTTATATTACATATTTTATATTATTATTATTACATATATACACTATGCAACTGTAAAGTAGATGTTTTAAACAGAAATATTTAGGTCACAGAACTGTTTATTAAATCTTCTTCCATTCAAAGATGGAGGCAAAGGTCATCTATTGGTCAGAGACAGTGAGCTGTAGGCGTTCGACATTAACATTGTCGGATTTTTGGGCAGTTACTGCAATTATCTGAACTTGTGGGGCCGCTAAGAGGGTCTGTCTCAACCCACACCCACACACTCTCCTTTTGGGGTCAGGTCTCATCCACGTGGTTCTTACGTAACACAAGGGTCGTTAGTCTTTGTCCCCGTCACCACACCCTCAGAGTTCAGTCTGTCGTGTCAGTGTGACAGTATCAGGCGGTTTGGTGCGAAATGACAAGTATAATCTTGACATTCACATGTTTTTACAACAGAGTTGTTGTAAAGTCAGTTGGTTTTCAGCATTTCTACAGGCAGACCATGGAGAATAATAATGTGCAAACACTCCCTACAGGAGGAGGGCTTAAAATTCAAAGGTGAATATAATGTCTATTTGTCCTGAGGTGGTTATGTAAGTTGTCCCATACACTGATAAATTATTGTTTACATTCCCCACACATTTGCTCTGAGTTTAACCTCAGACACGAGTGCTTTGGAATGGGTGTTGGCTTCTTTACACAGCTTTGATAATGCGACAGCATGTGATTTGTGTGGTCTCTTAATTAATCATAAATCGACCAAGAGGTGAGTTGAAATAAATGGGACACAGAGGTTAATGATTATGTGCACAAACAGACGCAGGAGGGCAGACACAAAAAGGTGACATTTATATTTACCATAAAAAATGTGATTTTCGTAATGATCAACATGTCATTCTTTTGTTTTTTATGTCACACTGACTGACTGGTGTTGTCTTCATCCATTACTTTGAAATACTGTATAGACATGAACCAGGAAGCTGCAATGTAGGCCAACAAAGCTACAAAGAAAGCAGCAGGTGAGTTACAGACGGACGGACGGACGGACGGACAGACGGACAGATAGATAGATAGAGAACCAATTAAATGCTAATCTCAGGCTTTGCTATATTGAACTCATCCATCACTTCTGTGCTAATCTAGTTGAAATAATTATGTGTAGTTTTTACATGTGTATCAAGTGTCTCTTATGAGTAGCTTTTGAGCTAACATTTAGCTAACATGATTGATAAAGACTTGGAAAAGGACATAAAACCAGAAGAACTCAAAGCTATTAAGCATTTGAGAAAAATCTTAGCAACGTTAGCTAAGATTTTTCTCAAATGCTTAATAGCTTTGAGTTCTTCTGCTTTTATGTCCTTTCCCAAGTCTTTATCAACCTTAACTACAGTTAGATGCAAGCGTTTTACAGCCATTTTAAACTCAAGCCTTTATGCAAAACCACAACGGTCTATACGTTTTATTGCTGTAGTTTGATATTTCAATCAATAAACACCAGCCCATAAACTGAAAGAGATCCGTAGGTAGATCTTGAATTACCGTAGTTTAAATACAAACAAAGCTTTGAAGGGCCAAGTTAATTGACTTTGGGTTTCTTTTTATTTATACATCTTTTCCATTTTCAGAGATATATTTAGATACATGACTGTCCACTGGGAACGATGAAGAATGTTATGGGCTATTTTGAGACTATTTCTCATGTGTCTCTCCAGATGGTCAAGAGATAAAAATTCTTGAATAACGAAGCTTCCTCATGGATTTCACTTGATACAGTAGGCTAAACTAACAAAATAAAGCTCTGCAATCACTGTGTTAATGGATCCTTGATCACATGAAAAAACACACATGCACACATGCCAACCCATGTTAAAAACACAATAAGCACTGAAATATTTATTAGAACAACAAAGCCTGCAAAAATGAGTGTCACAAGACCAGTGCTTTTAGCTTTTTACGGTTTTAGGGCAGGATTATCTGGAGTGAAATACTGTAGCGCAGACTGTTTTACTTGATTATCCAAATCATGAGAGAGTAGCTTTTACACATATTACATAAGACACAGCTCAGTGTCCAACAGGGTTGTTTTTGGCACTTGTCCCACTACTGGTGTTCAGATTTAGCCTATGGGCCTCTGTGCCAAAAGTATGCAGCAATGCGCGCACACACAGCCAAACAAGCGAACACTTGTTGACGAATATTCAAGATAATTTCTGCAAGAGTATTTTTATTATTTCCATAGAATAGTTATTGAGTTTGATAAAAGTAGTGCAAAAAATAAATCTAAAACTACTGCAGAAATCGTACCGAACATAATATTTGATTTTTTTTTTTTCTCCTCAGCAGTACAATACACAATGGGTATTCATGTGGTCAGTTTTGTCATGGTCTCTCATTGCTCTGTGATGTCAAGTTAAAATTTCTCACTGCAAAACTTGATTCTATTTTTAAAGACCACAACCAGCAATTCTAGGAGGAAACACAATGTGAAGGAGGAGGAGAACATGAGGCGTGAAGACAACAGATGAGTTTGGTGCAGAGGAAGAGAAAAAAAAAGCTAAACAATAGAATGTGTAGTGAACAGAAGGGAGGGAAGGAATTTCAAGTATCCATCTACCCAAATGTTGGACAAGGATTGTTGAGTGGGAAAAAATGTGTGAAAACAAGGATTCACACATGAGGAAAAAACAAGGACAAAGACACAGAACGTGATCAGGGAAAATGTAGAGTCTATAAGAAATTCAAGACTCAGGCAACTCCACATATGAATCTCTAGTTTAATCTGAAGCTCTGAGTATATAAATATATATTTTTAAGTATTGTAGTTAACCCTAATCATAATAGGCCAATAGGACCATATGAACATCGTGATACTCTGGGTAGGTTTGGTGGAAAACCTACCCACATCAGTGAACAAGAATATGGGTTTTAAGGGGCTAATTAATAGGATTAGTCTGTCTGATCCACTCTCAAGCTGGAAGTAACAAAATGAGTGGAAAAAAATGGCAAATTAATACAACTCGTTAAAACTTTCAAATAAAAGAAAAATGTATCAAACACGACAAAAGGCAAAAGAAAATAGCAAATACTGAAGCTTAAGAAATAATAGAATTAACACCTAACACGAAAAGGTAGTATAGTTGCCAGTAATTATGAATATATATATATATATATATAGATATATATATATATATTACTCATGTAATGAAAGAAATATAAGCAACCAGCATACCCCAACACCCAAAAGTAAATTTACAAAATACAAAGGAATATTGTTTAAATAAACAAAAACAAAAAAGCGGTTAAATGAGTAGAGAAGTAAACATGGATGGTTGCCGATAGTTTAGGTAAACAAGTGGAAAACGCTCCAATATTAGTTTGCCAAAGGTGCTCAGGTATGCCATAAAATGACCAATTAATAATAACTTAGAACTCTAAGCTGAGAAACGGTTGAAAGTTAGCCAAAACTCAGCTAAAAATTACACGGGACATAACTCAAGGTTTAGCGAGTCCCTGGACTCAGCCCCGCCGAGGTCCCCCAAGCCCACTGTGGTAAAAAACACTCAAACAAAGGATCATTTATTGAAGGAGGAAAAAAGGGGGAGGTTGAAGAGAGGAGGGACGAGAGGAGGAGGGAACACTGTACAGAGGCATTTGAGAGCACTCCGAACGAAGCACTGGCCCCATCTCAACATTCACAGCCAATGTGTAACACCCCACACATTGGTCCACTGACGTACACAACAGCAGCCAGAGCCCATATGGTTCCACCGTGGCGTCTGCAGCTGCAACAGCCGCAGCAGCAGAAATGCATGCACTTCTATTTCCACTACAACCAACAACGTCCGCTTTCAAGTTCCCTATAAAAGCCGCACAGTGACACAACATATGGATGCAGCCTGATGCTCTATTTCCTCATGTGATGTCAAAACCCACTCTGTTGAGCTTAGCCACACTGCACTGCCTATAGGATCCCATGATGCATTTCTGCTTAACGCGACTAAAGATCATGTATTCATTAAAAACAAACTGACAATCCAAATATTGCAGAAGCTTACAGTGGTAAACAAACAAGGAGGCCTTGAAGGATTATAGCCTTACTGTGGAAGGTGGAGACTGCTGGGTGTTTCACTGGGGGACAGTATATGAATCCACATCTGCAGTTAAATGCTTAAAATGCAGACTTTCACTTCTTAACAGGCCAATTTAGTGCATACAGTGGCTCCAACTGAATGTTTTTCTACAGTGAAAAAAAACACTCAGATGAGGCATTGTTAGACCCCACAGCTGCAAAGTTACCACAAGCCTTCTGTCAAAAAGATGTAAATACAAAGACAATTCCTCATCCTCTCAGTCCTGTCAGACTATCCGTTGTTTCCAGATGGGGCAGCTTGATGGGGTTCAGGTTGTTCCATATGTTCACTTAATCTTATTAAAAGGACTGACAAAACCAAGTCAATTTGTCCCCCCTACACCCTTGAATGTGATGCTAATAAAACCAGAAAGTAATATTCCGCAAAAAACAAATGATTATGATTTGAACCATCTTAAAGTTGTTTCAAACACTGTTTTTGGACCATTTAATTTCCCTTCCTCACAGCAGCTCCAACTAGAGTTTAATAGGTCTTTACAGGAATTCAGGGATCTGCATCGTAAAACACCTAGAGTCCCTCCATCAACGTCAATAAAACATCAAAAGGCAAATAATGTTTGTAAGAACACGGTTCACTTCACCAGCTTAGTACAACTTTGCCTATTTATAAAGCACTTTTTAGAGACTGGAAGTAGCACAAAGTGATGTATAGATAGAAGCTTAAAGATTACGGGACTACATTCGTGTCACAATACAAGTAAATGCACATAAACAATGATCTACAAATTGTCTTTACTATGCAAATGTATTTTAGATTTTTGCAAAAGCAAACATCTTATTTGTAACTTGTATTCTGGTCTTCACAAAGAAACATGGGTTGTGAATTTTAAGTTTCTACTTGAAAGTAAAACAAAAAATTCAGTTGGTGAATTTTGAGACAATCTGTTCATGAAATCCACACTGATACACAAACAAATCAGCTAAAACACAATGCTGACTACCTCCTCTCCACCAATACCACCAATAAGTTAGAAAAGGAAATCTAATTTGAGGCAGCTAGGGCAGCTATGAAAATCTCAAACCGGGTTTCCTTACCTGTTCCCTCCTTACTTCCATTCTGGTGAGTCCGCAGCTCCTCTGATTTGTAGAAGTCAATGCTGGCGTAAGTGTTGAGACTGGAGTTGCTGCTGCTGCCTCCGACCACTGTTCCAACTCCTGCGATCCCAGAGCCACCAAGTACAGACAGAAGCCGAGATGATGCTTGGCTACCTGTGGATCCATCCAGGACCAGATGGGGGCCCTCTTTGTTGACCAAGTCCAAGTCAATGTAGTTAAGACCTTGCTCTGGGGTCTGAGTGTTTGTGTTTGTGAGAAGGGGCTGTTGTCCAGAAAGAGGGCACTGAGTTGGGGCATCAGGAACAGCACCATTACCCCACAGCATGCTTTCCAAGCCAAGCCGCCGAGCCACAGCTTGCGTATGTTCTGGAAACAGTGAAGCAATAGACGAAGAGGAGGTCGAGGTAGAAGTGGGCATGGAGGGTGAGCCGAGGAACGTTTCTGAACAATGTCTCCTGCGTCCTTGCATGTCAGCCCGGATGACTTTAGCACCATGATCAGGATTGAGGCCAGTCTTAGATAAAGGAAAGTCCAGACCTCGTGACAACACCGGAACAATATTTTCTGTTCTGGTTGGGGAAGGGGCTTTGGGAGAGACATTGGAGGTCGACATGGGGCCGTTGCTGCTATTAAGGCAAAAGACCATATCAGTGTAGTCTCCACAGGTAGTAGGAGATTCAGCCACCACTGGAGCGCTATCTCTGCTTTTTCTCATTGGAGCCTCGGCCACCACTGCCATCTCTGGACAAGGACAAACAGGTGCTTCCTCACCAGATTTTGGAGCATGAGCAATAGCCGGTGGAGTTGGAGGGGTATGGAAAGATGGGAAGACTAATGGATTAAGAGATTGAGGGGACGGTGACGGAGAAGGACCAAGTTCCATGTTGACATATTCAGAGGCAACTGGTGGACTGATGGAAGCAGAAGGACTATGGGAGTGAGGTGTTACATTACCAAGACAAGATGTTGGCCTGTGCTGAGCATTTTTTCCATTTGAGCACTGAGGCATTGATTGTCCATGTTTACCTCCCCTCCCACGGCCTCCACTTCTCCCAGTGTGACTGCCCTTATCACCCTTAAACTCTATGCTTACATACTCCCCAGGGCTCTTTGGTTCAGGAGGCAAAGGGTTTTCACGAACTCTCGGAAGAGTATTAGCCTTGGATACGTCAACAAACAGACTCACTGGTCTGTTTCTATTACTGTTACCGTGCTTAGACATCCCACTTGATCCCCATTTGTGCTGGTGCTTACTCCCATCTTTGAAAGATGGGCCTCCAGCCAAGGTGCTCAGTGTCTCACTCTCTCCAATACTTTCACTGCTTGCTGAGCTGGAAGAGTATGAGGAAGAGGAGAGTGAAAGGTGGCGGCCAGCAACTGAGTTGCTGGCAGCAGCTTGTTCTTGACGTCCTCCAATACTTCTGCCCCCACTAATTACCCTATTGAAATTGCCATTGTGCCGTCTGCCTCGCCCAGGGCCATCTTCAAAATGTCCAGCAGTGGGATTGTGTTTGTATGAACGTGGGAGGGAATAGTATGAATACACCATCTTGGGAGTTTGCTGCTGAGGGCTGCTCTCCAAATGACTGTTGTGTTCAGGGGGAGGTGGGCTACCATTGACAGAGCGAGTACTGATTGGTGACATGTTCATGTAGTCACTGCCCGCACGACTGTCAGCACTGCCGCTGCCCAACCAGGCTCCTCCAGAGAGTCCTCCGCGTTGGTCTGGAGAGCAGCTGCTGTTAGGGGACATTATCATATAGCCATCAGAAGTTGGAGGAGGTCGTATTTGCTGTGGAGGAGAAACACTATTGTTGGGTGTCATAGCCATGTAATCATCACCAGGTTTAGAATCAGAGTCTGGTACAGAGACTGCTAATGATTGGGACAGGGACACTGGGGGCTGAGTGACACCAGGCAGCATAGACATATAACCATTGTCCACATTTATGTTTACACTCCCAACTGTACCTTTACTCCCCTCACTTCTGAACTCCCCTGCTACATCTAGATATCCACCACCTCCTGCTGATCCAGAACCCAAAATAGAATCCCTCTGAATGGAAGGGGAAGGGTATGAAAAGGATTCACGGCTGGTGCTCCTTGACATGACAGCATAATCAGCTGAATCTTCATCTGTCGGTTCCTCAGCCTTGCGCTGAAGTGGAGCCAGCCTCTCCAGGGACATAGGGGGTAAGGAGGCTCTCTTACTCAGCAGCTTACGTTCAGCTTCGCATTCCCGACTCGAGGAGCGACGCAGCACTCTCCTTGAATGCGAATGGGGGACACAGGGTGGAGTTCCCGGTAATGGCATGGAGCTGGATGTTGAGCTACCCTGATTACTTCCTCCTCCAGCACCTCGCTGTCCCATTAGGATATAGTTAGCACCCTCATCACCAAGAGACTGGCTGCTGATACTACCAACAGAACTTCCTTGGAGGCTTGGAGATTGAAGGAGTGTGTGATCTGGACTTGACCCATATTCATCTGAAGAGCCATAGTCACTTGGGGAACCTGAAACTGAAGTAGTATGAGAGGAAACCCGACTGTAGCTACTACATCCTGGACCAGTGCTAGCGGATGTTACACATCCAAAGTCGGAGCCATGTCCAGAGCTGGACGATAGACTTTGGGCTGGAGAGGGCGCTGGTGTAGAGATTGAGCGCATTAACCCTAGTGGAGTTTTTGAAGCTGATGTGGGAGCGGATCGGACGGACTTTGACCTGAGGATGGGTGTGGTAGAGCAGGAGCCATTGGTGGATGGACTGGAACTTGGTCCTTGGAGCAACGTACCCATTCCATCTTCACCTTTGCCACCTTCACTGGCAGTACGCAACCTTGGAAAGACGTCCCTTGGGGTGGGTGAAGCGTTAGCACTGTTGCCTACTGCTCCACCATTAGCACCTCCAGGAGGCTCAGTTCGGGGCCTGCGAGTGAAGCCAACCTGGCTAGGAGGAGGGTTTGGGTGGTGGCGACGGGAGGGAACACTGATAGGGTTCGAAGCAGTGCCACCACCTCCTGGGGCAGAGTTTGACTGAGACTTGCTTCGTTGGCGGAACTCCTCACTCAAAGCCTTCATGGCCTCCAGCAAAGTTTCATGCATATTCTGGGCCACCACAGAATCATCCACCTGAATTAGAGACACAGAAAGTGTAAAACAGGAAAATAACTATTATTTATCTTTAATTATTGTGATTAAATTGTTAATATTCAATTACATTTTTGACATTCTTTTCCCACTTCTTAATTCCATTATTAAATTACTTTAAATAATTTCCCTTAGCTGAATATGAGCAATTTTATCATAATGATGGTTATGTGAACAGAAACTTCAACATTGCATTTTTTACACTGCTGATTATAGGGTCTTCAAATCAACACGTGAGATAGGAGACTGTCAACATTGAATGGACTGCAGATTACAGGCTCACCTGCATCCAGAACTCGCCCGGGCCTGTCACAGCAGAACGTCCCACCTCCACAAAAAAGAAGTTTTCAGAATGGCCACACCGTCTGACGTTCATTAGTTGCAGGACCACAGCGGCGGCATCAGAGTTGAGCTTGACAAAGTTGACCGTCTTTTCCGTCAGACAGAGACGATAGATACCTACTAGGTTCTTGGCTTGACCCAAGCCCTTGGGCCACACCTTGACCTGCCATACTTCTTTAAAAGCAGGACCAGGATTAGGAACTCCGTAGTCTCCTGAAGATCCAGTCTCAGCTAAATTCTTACCTTCAGGGAAACAAAGAAACAGATTAATAGGTCACTTTGGCTTAAAAAAATGGTACATTTACACAGTAGGTAATTAAAGTGCAACAAAATATAATTTATAAAAACTAGTCACAATGCAAGTGGCCGTGGTGGCCTAGTGGGTAAGGAAGCGGACTTGGGTCCGCAAGGTTCGAATCCACCAGCTGCCTTGTTGCCACTCGGTCCCAACCTACATTGCATCTTGTGGGCTCACCACCCACAGGAAGGCTCACAATATGGTGCAATGTGATTTGGGTAGCTGCCCCTGCGACCCGGCAATGGACAAGCAGAAGAAGATGAATGAATGAACAATGCAAGTGAAGCAACACAATGCTGGAATGACCTTCATAGGTATTGTTACAAAAGAGGGGTTATGACGGGTTCTGTGAAATTATTACTATGTACCCAAAGATAGAGGTCAATATGCTATTACTTTCTTATCTTTATCTTACTTTCTTATCTTTGCTGTTTACGGATTCTTGCAACAGATCTGAGGTCATCCACAGCATGCAGCAGCCTGTAAGACAGGCTTTACATACCTGCAGGCTTTACACCTGGGGTCTCATTTGTCAAGTGTGCACATATTCTGACATAGACAAAACAAGAACACATACTGGTTTGGGAAAAAAAAAGTTGACAACTCAAACTCTGCAAAAATGATGACACTAAAAAATACTATTGTGGGAAACACAACGTGAAAGATTCTTTTGCAGATTATTTCTGCATGTACTGCCAGAAAAAAAGGAGAAACCTCTTGACTGTTCTGTGCAAGAGACTTTCCAGGGCTGCTGTACTGGCAGTGAACTGTCATTGTAGACTAATGAAATCTATGGTCTTTAAACTGGAGTCCTGGCAGGCCATTCATCCTTTGTAGTGAGTGTTCCATATCTAAACAGAGAGGAAGGACTGGGGCAGTGAAAAAAGAGAAAAAGCATTTGGTGGAACTTGACATCTGAACTGTTAAAGGCCATATAGAGTCAGGAGACTTATTTAAGCCTTTATTATTGGTTCACCTGTTGTCAGTGCTTTCTTTGACTCTGTGTTTGTTCTATGTTCTCTTACTATGTTTGGATTACTTCAGAACAGTGGTCCCCAACCCCTGGGCCAAGAACCTGATCTGGTACTGGGCCACACAAGAAATAATGAATTATTTCCGAATCACAAATTATCTGAGTTTGAATGATCTGTGAATTTGTTAAAACCTTTTATTTTGAAAAATGACCTGATTCCCTGGGTTCAAGTGGAGAGTCTTAGTGGGCACACAAACCTGCAGAGGCATTATCTGACAGTTCATAGTCAGTGACAACTTCATACCCCACGGGGGGTATGAAAATGGTCATTAAAATGGTCAAGAGTTGACCAGTCCACAGTGATAAAAAGGTTGGGGACCGCTGCTTTTCATTTTGCTAACACTTTGCACGACTTTGTCAACTGCTAGTTAATCTGCCTCTGAATACATAACTGGTTCATCTAACCTCTTTTAATTCAAACAATCACAAATCCTTTTGCTCCAAAGGTAAACGAATTACTTAAATACTAAGATGTAGGGCTGGGTATTGATTCAAATTTTCTAAATTGATTCAATTCGATTCGATTCAATTCGCTTCGGTTTTTGATTCAGTTTTTGTCATATCAATTATAGTTTGGTACCAACGTTATTCTCAGAAGAATCAAAGAATGTATGTCTAAAAAATGTATTTTTTTATATTTATTTCCATCACAAATTTACTCAATGCAGTCATATTAATCCATCATGCATTTTTTATTTAACATGACTTGACCCAAAATTACAAGGCGGACTCTAGTTTTAGATTTTAGTGGCGTGTTGTTTTTACATTTGTTTTACATGCGAGTGTATTAGCTCGCATGTAACCACGTAAATATGTAATCACCTGTGGTGCATGAGTTCATGTAAAGTTGTTGGGAAAAGAAGGAAAAAAAATATCGATTTTTGGATTTATGAATCGATATCGTCCTATTAACAAAAAAAAATTGATGAATCGATTTTTTTAACCCAGCCCTACTAAGATGTGAGTCACTACTTAGGGTGGACCCTTGGTCAGCAAAAGGTCTGTGCCCTAGAAGATGTTGCAGCATATAGTAAATTGTGTTGTTTTCTCTCCAAAATATCTGGTTGGGTATGTTTGAGTAAGACAACTGTCAGTGTAAAACACAAACTCCGTCAACACATGAAAAGATTACAGAAACAATGTTGCTCACCTGTTCCATTCATAAGAACAGGATGTTCTTTGTACAGTAGGAACAAGCTCCAGCACCTGTCCTATTGACATGCCACATCTGGCTTATTAAAGTCCCTGAGGGAGAGGTACTGTATAATTTCTCAGAGCCGATGGTTACATTACAATTACAAGCTAAGTTAAAAAATAAAAATGAACGAATTAAGTACAATCTAATCTACATGCCTGGGCCATTATATGATTAGAGTTAAACACAACCTTTTTTTTTTTTACCATAAATGTACAAAATGTTGCCCTGATGACAGCGAACACAGACTTTACACTTACAAATATTTGCGTTCTATAAAGCGGTTGTTCATATTTCCTACTGTAGAATGACAACCATAGTTAGCATACACAGGAGGGACCATGTTAGGTCAGGAATCTTTTGTGACAAATATTCGCCCCACTTCTCTTCCCAAAACAATTTAACTTGTTATTGCAGAAAGTCACCGTGCCCTCTTCCAGCTTGCGTCCTTCAAATTTGAGACTTGCTCACAACTTGAAAGAACCTCGGAATAGATACTTTGTTGAAAGCTATGACTGCTGTGGCTTCGTGGCTCGGTGTGAGTGTGTGTCATCTCTGCTCCTGCCGCATTGAATGACTCACACAAGGTCGTGCGTGGCTATTTCGTGTTGGTCTTGTCTCTCTGTGTGCGAAAAGGAACCCTGTTTTCCCTCCCTCGATTTAGATTTACAACAGGAAGGGGTGGTTTGGGGAATTTTCTGCGGAGGGAACGAAGGGAATGAGCAACTGAGGGAGATTGCAAAAAAGATATCAGAGGGTCATTAAGGACCAAAATAATGACATTTAAGAATTCTTTTAATGGTGCAAATGTGTTTATTCTGGTTTTGTTTGGATTTTTCTTTCCCAAAAATGTCTAATTACACAGTTTATTTATTCAGCCCAGCTCTAACTCAAGTACGGCATGTTGCTCAAAGACAAGTCCTCTCCTCTTAGTAAAACTGTGTTGTTTTTTCTGAGTAGAGTGAAGCCTTAAACCTTATTTGAGCTCTCAGAAGCTTGCACACACATGTACATGCACAGAGACACACATGCCCACCCCACACCTCAGGGCCTTGGCAGCTCACACAGTTCAGTTCAGACTCTGACAAATTTTGAAAGCACATAAAGCCAAAGGGGGTTTTACTAGAAGCCTACACGGGTTAGGTCTGATCTACTACTATTGAACATTATAAAGCTTTCTTCATGGTTACATAAAGTTAGAGATGTTGCAGTGAGTGAATGAATTATAGATTGCTCTCAGCTTTCCCTAAGGAGGATTGAGCAGAGCGTGTAGCAGTGCAGAGATGCCTTGGGTTTTTCCTCTTCTCTCCACTCAGCTAAGTGGTTATCAGATGGTCGGCGACTGCACAATGCAGGGCCACCCCTATACCATACAATCACCTGTAGAAAAACATGCAGACAAAATGGCCGTGAGTAGTACATGAATTCAAGAGAGACACCTGGAGGTTATGGAGCAGCTGTGGGGATCTTGCTGGTTGAATAGGGGCAATGCGTGCAGCATTGCATTCTGACAACCTTCATCTAACCTTGATGAAGTGGTCTCTGTGAACCTCTGTTTGAGAAGCACTGGAAATAAGTGGATTTTGGGGATACACAGATTTTATCTAGATTCTATTTCAAAGTCTACACAGAACCGTCTTGTGTGTGTAATGGAAGTTTGCCTGTCCAAAAAGATCATAAAAATGTTTTTAAAAAAGACTGCCCAGAGTACAACGTGTGGATTAAGAATTTCTTCTAATTTCCCCCCCCCTCTGAAACCACTGTGAAAGGTACATAAATGTCCCATTAACCACGGTTTCTAAAAGTACCATATTTCCATCTATCTTGCATCAGTAGCCCCACCTCTAAAACGGGTTGGCACACATAAGACAGAGTGTTCCTGTAATGATCCAATAATGGGAGAAAACCAGAACTGCCTGCAATGTGAAAACAAACTTAGGAGCAATGAGTTTATACAGGTCAAGTCCATAAATTTCAATGTTTCAGCACATTTTCTTCTGTTTTTAGCAGCCATAAAAACAACTCACATTGCTCTATTGATATATAACTTATTTACTTATTCCCCTCGACCACCCATGAAACCTGCATCGTACAATGGGAACATGCTTATGCAACACTGATGTCCATTCATGCCCATTTATTTGCTGCAGGTGCCTCCGCAAAGATCATAAACTGTAGACATGGACGCAGTAATCTGACCAAATTTTCTCCATTGGTGGCCTTAAGGGAGGGGCAGCATCCATATCCATACTGTTCCCTACAAGGCAGTCTGTGTTTTCTTTTGGGAAGCACCGGGGTACACTACTTAACCCTACATGAGCCAGAGACATGCTGGGATATTGATGGTTGATCCCAGAACAGACCAGGAAATCAAAGAGTTATTAGACCATAGAAATCCAGACATCAATAGGGTTCATTCATTTTTCAATGAATCATGTGAACTTTCCACCTTCATGCTCTTGAATTTAAGTTCATTGTTTTTGGTTTAAGCAGAATGGATTCCTTCAGACTGGACCTGTTACAGGCTGAAACGCCAAAGCATAACCATCTGCAATAGTTGTACGACAATAGTAGGCAAGCGTCAAAAGTATGATATGCCATTCTGGCTTTGCATGCACACAAAATAGTATACACCTATAATATAATACAAAAATACAACCCAACAGTCTTTGCCAAATAACCCCTGGTGAGGTGAAGCTCAAAATAAGTTTACAGCCGGGATTTCCTGTGAAGGGACTTGTCTGTGAACTCCATGTTTATACTGGACTTTAATATTTACACAGGGAGTCAGCTCTTTAAGTAGTCACCCCATAAAAACAAGATGTGACCTGGAAGCAAAGAGGATGGGGATCCAAGCCAATGAACGGTGCCATGGCAAGAAGAGAAAATGCAGACCTCCCTTCACGTCCATTGTTGTGGAAATTGGTTAATAAGTTAACATGTTAATTACTTAGGTTTTGTTTATTTGTGTAAATGTACATATGTATGAAGTTGACTTCATTATGGTTTGATGCTGCAGGCCTAATCACTAACTTGCAAGTGGAGTCAATCGACAACTTCCATGGAACAAATTTCCTGTGAGAGACCAAAAAAGAAGTTGAAATTTACAGCCGGTTCTTAACACAAACCTCTAACTTATTTAGCTTCTGCAGCCTGTAAATCTGGGGAAACTACTCTGCTCTGACTGGGTTTTGTTTGAAGGATCTGACCTCACCACCACAGCGTGCTGTGCTGCTCCATATTATCGCAAAACACTGAAGGCAGGAACATCTAAAGGGGAGGCCTCATTTTCGCGCAGCTTCCCCCAGCTGCTGTGCCCCAACAACTGCCCCATCAACACGACCACACAACTACCGCCCCCTCAGCCATACCAGGTTACCAGGGCAGATAGAGCGAAGCCAGCTGTGAGCTCTTTTGTCTGTGCACGAATGCAAGCGAGGAAGAGATATAGCCACCCAGGGCTAGAAGAGGGAAAAACAGTTGGTGGAATCTCTGGCTGACACATGTGTTTGTCCCCATTCCATTATTTCTCCAACTCCTCCTCTTCCTATCTCTTTATCCATCTCCGCCACCAGAAATCCCCCCTGTTCTGGGCCCACACTCAGGGACACAGTGTTTCCCCGACACCAGCATCTGCCTCAGGTTTATTTCACATGTGGTTTGTGTTAGGCAGGAGAGCACACAAACAGAGTGTGCACAAAATAATTGGTGACGTTTGTTGTCCCCTAAGAACCCTTGAAGGCAGTGAAAAACAAGCAACAAGGAACTATTGAAGACCTCATACAACCACCTCAGATGCCCTCAACTTACTCGCAAACAACTCAATGGGGCTCTCGAAGTTTTACAAACATGCAGATCTCTTGGTATTGATTCTGACAGGTGTAATGTGAACAACCCCAAAACCTGCATACATTACTGTTTCTGTTCAGAATCATTGTAGCTCAAAAAGAGGCAGAATAATGAATGAATGATGTATTAAACAATACCAACAGGTCAATTAAAGGTTGACTTCGATTTATTATCCATTTATTATCCTCCTTTTAGAGAAATGTATTCATTTAAAGTTCATGTTTAGGCTGCAGTGACTGTTGCTCAGTTGTTCTGTTGTTGCACTAAACCTAAACCATTTCCAAGTTTTTCTGGTTTTCCATCTGTTTTGGACAAAACTACTTACTGTAAATGTAATTAAATATATTTTTTTCATCAACTTGCTGTTTCTTGGAACAAGTCAGCTACAGTGGTCCATTTTAATTAGGTTTTTCAGTTCAATTCCAGGATGTTAGGGTGTAATAACATTCACCGTGGTAGGTTTACGTACAATAAATGCATCATTGTGTATGTTAAGTAAAAAACAACCTAACCCTATCTAAGTGTGGATCAGGGTTTTCCAGAAGTCAAGCCTGTTCAGTACTGTTTGTTGCTATGTGAACCAAAGGGCATCTGTCAAACTTCGCTCAAAATGTCGC
>JAFBJS010055029.1:273353-350285 GCA_016785265.1 Paraplagusia blochii | reverse complement strand
TGTTTAGGCTGCAGTGACTGTTGCTCAGTTGTTCTGTTGTTGCACTAAACCTAAACCATTTCCAAGTTTTTCTGGTTTTCCATCTGTTTTGGACAAAACTACTTACTGTAAATGTAATTAAATATATTTTTTTCATCAACTTGCTGTTTCTTGGAACAAGTCAGCTACAGTGGTCCATTTTAATTAGGTTTTTCAGTTCAATTCCAGGATGTTAGGGTGTAATAACATTCACCGTGGTAGGTTTACGTACAATAAATGCATCAGTGTGTATGTTAAGTAAAAAACAACCTAACCCTATCTAAGTGTGGATCAGGGTTTTCCAGAAGTCAAGCCTGTTCAGTACTGTTTGTCTGTTGCTATGTGAACCAAAGGGCATCTGTCAAACTTCGCTCAAAATGTCGCAAATTCTCACAAAAATTGAAACGCTAACAAAACAAATTGGTTCTGGGGAAAAATCTTATTACGTATTACGTGGTCCATCAGCAACAGTATGTATTGACATTACCCGTATGAAATAATGTGAATTTAAATTAATTAAAGGTGTGACATTTGTACCAATGACAAAGCCTTGATTTATATGTCCTTAGTTTGGTTTAGTTTATTTAAAGGGGACAATGAACTCTCTAAGACCAGACCCGGAACTGAGGAACTTAGGAACCAAAAAATTTATAATTATAATATATTATCTTGTATGATCAGGCTGTGATTTTGACTTTTATTTATGATTGTTTTAGCTGCCAATGTTTTGCCTGCCCGCCTGTCCGTCCTGGGTGAGGATCCCCTCCGCTGTCGATCACCCGGAGGTTTCTTCCTTTTTTCCTGCCTGGGTTTTTGGGAGTTGTTCCTCAGCCGGTGCGAGGGTCTATAAGGACAGGGGGTCATTGTCTGTTCTGTACATTTTTCTCTATGTTGTATTGTTTGTAAAGTGCCCTGAGGTAGCTGCTGCTACGATTTGGCACTATAAATAAATATAGTTGAAGTTGTAGTTGAAGTTGAATGCAATTTAATAAAACACAATATTACACATGGTTAAAAAAAAGCCAGGATTAGCCAGAAGGCTAGTTTTCATCTGTAGTCACCTGACCATGATGTAAAAAGGCATAAAACGCAATGCATACACAATTCAAGATACATATGCAAACACATATACATTTAAAATAGAATCACATTACGGTACATATTTACATTTAGATGTGAACATTGAATGTGAAAACACCATAGGAGGCTTTTCTTCTGGTGTTTGTAGTTGAAGTTGTTGATGAGCCACATATTCAATTTTTTTGTGACAACCTTGTATGTTGCAATCTGTTTAACCTCCTCAGGTAATGAATTCCGCACATTTACACTCTGTACTGACCAGGTCGAGTGACTGAACGTGCTTCTGCGTAGAGGAATGTGACAGTCACCTCTGACAGAGCATTGAGTGACACGCTGAGAGTTAATTTTTTCGGTAGATGTACTCTGCCAAAGGTTCTGGAGCCAAATTATGCATGTGTTAGGACTGTCCCAATTTAAAGTGCTGTATTTTTTAAAAATTGCACAGTGATGGAAATGTCTAGGTTTTTCATCCATGACTTTAATTGCTTGTTTGTACAAGATCTCCAATGTTTTTTTTGCACTTAGACCAGCCTGGGACCAACTGGTGATGCAATAGTTGTCCTGAGTTTTAAAGTCAAAGAACATGTGACAAAAAATTATATATATTATTGTTTGTTGTTATTCTATTTTAACTGTATTCAATGCTAGATACATGTAAAAACGGCTTAAAAAAAGGTATTCTACAATTTTTAATTTACAAATTATCCCTGATCCACTCCCTTCCGTTCCAGAGACAAAACAAGCACGACCCATGTTCCTCCACCACGATCAATGCCATATCCTGTGTTGTTCCTCCCTGAGGATCATCTCACCATCCATTGAGGAAGAGGGGATTTTTTTTTCCCTCTCTAATTTTTTTTCCATGTGTCTAATACCCCCTATGTACCCCATATAAATCCCCACCATGAACCCTCCGATCCCTTGTCTGACAGCACTAATGTGCTGCTATCAGCTGACAGCAATCAATACAGCACACTATAAAGGTTACTACTGTATGCATTTAAGGCCTACCATATGGCCGCTCATTGACCAAATGGATCACGTTGCACGTGGCCACACCTCCTGACCTGAGCTGTCGATCAGGCCTGTGCACTTAATTGAAGGAGCGGAGCCGCAGGCCCATTATTGGCTCGTCTCTGCAGTGACACAGGGAAGCCACAGTTGGACATTCTCAGTAAATGAAATTAGCCAGTGTTAACGTGCACAAAGTGTTAATGCAGAGGAACTGCCCTGTGGCAGATCACAGCAACTGCTGACAGAATCAGAGCTGTGAGTGTTTGGATTACAGCACAGGACAAACAGCTTCGCACCAATCTCGACACCTGGGTCAGAACAGTTATCATTAAATGCTATATAATCAAATTAGTGATTTTAGATAACTGTTAGTTATATTTAATCATATTTAATGTCACTTTCTGAAAAACTACACAAGCATTGGTGATTGTGAATGTTATTTCTGTTTACAATAAAACACCAGCACTGGAGCATTTTTGCACTAAGCAAATGTTCGTTTAGTTTTGCAAATATTACCAATATAAAAAAAAAAATCCTGCAGGGCCAGCCTTTTATTCACTCTTGAACCATTTACTTTCTGTCTTTCCAGAAAATATTGCCTCACTTAAGATCATCAGTTTTGTGCTAATTTTCAGATTTTTATTCCCACTCTAAGCCTATTTGGTAGCTAACCTTCACCTAAACTTTAAAACGATATCTTTTTGTGCTCCTGCGAAATATCAGTAGTTCAAGTGTAAGGACTTGAGCCGACATTCTCTTTACTCGCCCTTGACTCCATTAGCCCACCTCCTCTGCTGTGTCACCAGCTGCTGACCCTCCAGACAGTAATTACCCACTAATTAGGGAGATGAGCGGTGCTTTTAAAATCAACAAACTAAAATAAAATAAAATTTTAATGAAATACTTATTATTCATTTTCCAAAGTCACAGAGAGCCAAAACAGAAGGATGAAAGAGCCACACGTGGCTCCGGAGCCACTGGTTGCCGACCCCTGACCTAAACTTTAAAACGATATCTTTTTGTGCTCCTGCGAAATATCAGTAGTTCAAGTGTAAGGACTTGAGCCGAGATTCTCTTTACTCGCCCTTGACTCCATTAGCCCACCTCCTCTGCTGTGTCACCAGCTGCTGACCCTCCAGACAGTAATTACCCACTAATTAGGGAGATGAGCGGTGCTTAAGCACAGCTAAGACTCTAATCGGCCAACTCTGAGGGCGACCACTCTAAGAACTGCACCTCACTGGGCCAAAAAGAACCTGTGAAAAAAAACGGTCTGATTGCAGTGTTGTTAGAGCTCAGAGTCCAAATCACACTACAACAAATAAAAAAAAAAAACACACAAACACAAGCTGTATTCTCTTCAGCAGCCACCAGGATGAGGGAACACAGTCAGTGACACATGGTCCTGCAGTGCACTTGATTTTGCAAATGTTACAAAAGAAGCGTCATGAGAAACAAAGAGCAAAGTAACAGTGCAATAAAAAGTTCATTTTCGAGCATCAGGATCGGCATCAATAACCAGTGGATCTGGAAACGGATGTTTGTTTTTAGGCTTTAAAGCTTAACAGACACAACAGAAATTATTCTCATTGAGAAATTTTATTAGATCATGAACATATGTTCATAGATGGCTTAGTGGAGCCTGGAGACAAATTATGACTGAGTCAAAACAACTGCCTCCAAAGCAACCAAATGTGCAGTGTTAGGACTTACGCGGTACTTATAAAGCCATTACATAAGGAAACTACTTTTCTCGGTAACTAATGACGTAATGCTAACCTTTAGTGCGTACTAACTGCGCGATGATTGGTTGACAAAGGTTAAGACTTCAGGCTAAGCCAATCAGAAAGAGTCCTGGGCAGGCCTTCTCGCCTAATAGGGAAATAAACAGTCTCTCACACTCACGCACAAGCAAGACTAAGGCAAGTGGCAAGTTGAGGTTACAATCAAAAGTCAAACTGTTTTGCTTTATTATACCACTACATTTCGTTAGTAGTATAACTTTTTTCACATGAAAACTTTTTTCATGTGTTTTCATTATTATTATTTAACGTAAAGTAACTAGTTATAAGTTACTTTTATAATATAGTAAGTAGTAACGTAACCAGTTACTTTTTCAGAGCAGTAACTAGTAAGGTAATAAGTAAATTTTTTTAAAGTAACTGGCCCAATACTGCAAATGTGTTGTTATATGACATTTGTTTTTGAAAATGCAAACCAATATTTGGAGTTTTTGTCTTTTTAAAGATTATGATTTAGAGCCATGTCTGTGTCGACTGGGGTCCAGAGGGTTTCAGGTTCAAATCCACCAGTGACGGGTTACCACTGAGGTCCATATGCAGAGGTGTCATTTCTTTGTGTGCTGTTGTGTTGATCACAGTGACAGGGAGTTTGCCTTCCTTCCATCCAATGAGTTTGACCAGGTTGAACAGTCATGTGAACTAAAAATAAATCAGTTGTTCCGTAAATGTATTAAAACTGTGATTCCAATATTCATCAGACCTGGGAAAATGTCTATCTGGACTTGGGGAGTTGGCGGAGGTTTTCTTCACCACAATTTGAGGTTATCCTTGGAAATACAAAGACGTAAAATAAAAAGAAATGTCTAGAGATGTCAGCATAATCTGACTGGTATCTTCTGTTGTTTAAAACTGAGCTCTGGGTTTTTTAACATGAGTAAGCACCTGAGTTCTGCAACATACTTCTTCTCTTCTTTTAGATACTGTTCTCAACACAGCTAGGATTGACTTCTTGAAGTCAGAGTCTGAACTGTGGGAAAGTTTCTCCAGGCTTTTCCTCAGACCATTTCACTAAGACTAGACTTCTACACACGCCACTGAGTCCACTGAATGAAGGCCATAGAGAGCTGATGCTGCGCTGACTGTCTGTGAGGGTTGCACTCAGCTGGATAAATAACTCAGTCCTTAACATCATCCTACGAACGGCAGCTGCCTGTTTGAAAAATTACCCCGAGATCAAGGAGGCGTCCCCGTTAAACTGAACTGTTCCACAGCTGGTCTAGGATCAGTTTCCCATGCCTGAGTGTGAATGAACGTGTCCTGTACAATGCAGCAGACTGGACATCTGTGGGACTTTGTGACCTTACACCTACATTTACAGACCTATAAGGTCCTTCTAGAATCCAAGGTTGTGTTGGAATTTCATTTTTTTTTGCGACTGAATCAAACTCTCCTACAGTACAAGTGCAATTTTGGTTGGATTTGTACGTCATTATTCATTACTGTTACAATTTAATAAATAACTGTTATAATATCCAGAATTCTTACCACTTTCTTAATATTTATATTACAAAATAATATGAAATTCCAATACTGACCAAGTTTAGCTTTGAGTGAAGACATTTTATCCAATACTGCACTAAACTGATTACTTACAAGACATATTTACTGACACTTTGTTTTTTTGAATGATATACTTAAAATTGTGTTTACCTTCAATTTTTCTATTACCTTCAGGCAATTAATTTAATTAACTTTTTCATATTAAATCAAGTCATGTTTGTTTAAGTCAGGTTTTGGTAAAAATAACTTTTTTTTTTAAACATTATTTATTTATAGCCTTAACAATCTAAAATTCGAACCCATTCTATGCCGTTATTAATTACAAATGCATTTTACTTTTATTTTTCTTCTATACTTCCTTTAACTACTTCTGACTACCACATCTGGATTGTGGTCTTATTTGCAATCCAGTTTTCCTGTCAACAGCAGAGTTTTCCATATCGGTATTTATTTTGAGATACTTACGCTCCAACCAATCTTTGGCTTTCCAGCGTCTGCTCACAACTCTTCTTCCACTAACTCTGAGTTATTTCTAGACATACTTTAGATATCATCTAATTTTAACTTAATTTTTGGAGCATATAATAGAGAAGTTTCCCACAGGGTTTTTTTCTGGGATGAGCAGCCAAGCATCTCTTTCTCACTGTGCTGGTAAATGTGGAGGCCACATACCTCACCAATAGTTGTGGAGGAGTGTGTGAGGACCTGTCAGAAAAGTGTGTATGTGTCTGTGCAGGGAGGGGTTCGTTTAACATGCAGGCACCAATGATTTGAAACAGTGTCTGAGCTGCTCAAACCAAAGCAGCGTTATTACAGACAGTAATCCTGCCAGTGTTTGACATGATTTGCGTATCTTCTAACTATTTCCAAACCAACAGGTTTAGACAGCGATTGACCGTGACCTGACGACGCCCTCCTCTGACACCACCAAACTCCCGCGGTACAGAACTCCCTGTGTGTTTTGACTAGTCTCCCCTCTCTCTATTTTGGTGTGTGTAAATGTAAACGGCATAAGCTGCAGTGCATACCACGGGAGAAATGCCTTTCAGCGGCAGACGCCCACAGTTCTTTGTCATTGCCAGAGACGATGATTTACGGCAGATACACAATGCTCGAGGTGAGTAAGTGAGCTTAGTTACACGCACACATACACGGGAACTGCGATATCAAAGAGAGCTCACAACAATGATGGTTTTCCCCTGAGAAGGTCAAGTTTCCTCACCTGCTGAGCTGCTGCCCATAAACTACTGTACAACTCACCTGTCCTGAGGCCCATGGGGATGGATGGCGGCGAGGCCTCGCCACAATGACGCTGATTTTGTCTGGCTGCTTTATAGACACTTGCAGTGATTTAACTTCTGCATGACTCACTAAAGGCCCAGCTAATTTTGGAACAAAGGTCATTAATCTGTCCCTTTACTGCCAACTAAGGGGTTTTACTTTCATCTGAAGGTAAAAATTAACAACAATGAAGAAACTTCAAGTCTTGTTAGGCTGGTACATGATGTCACTTAAATGTCACCTAAATATGTTGATTTTGTCGATAAAAACCTTCATTGACCGGTTTTGGTTAAAATATTAAATAAATTGCTTGATTATATTGCAGTATTCTAAATTCTTATTTCCCCCTGAGCATATTGGCACAAAACGTTAACACTTTTTTTCCTTTATAAACTATTGCTAAAAATTACCCCCCCCCCATGGTGGTAATTTCACGGGTAAACTCTGGTATTTGAATGGTATTTTTGCCTGGAGCATTTGCAAATATCTGACCCTGTCATTAGGTGGCATCGTGGTTCAGACAATGGTGTTTCTGTTTTCTGTTTTTAAAGGGGTTTTCTCCAGTAATTTTCCTTCCAGTTTCCTTGCATCCCATTAGCCAAACATTGGGAATGGAATTTTACGTAGAACTATAACTTAATCTGTCTTCCTGTCTGCTTTCATGTCGTAATGTGATTGCACATGGACTGTGGCCCACAGTGGATTGTGTCTTTAGAAGGTTTTTTAGAGGTTTGTGCAACTGCTACGACTTAGAAGACATAGAAAGATAAAATAGTAGCCATAATCAACACTCAGCGACTGCAGGGGGGAGAATTCTCAGACTTGAACCATTCTCTGTTAAGAGAATCCACAGGATAGAGAGCAAGTCTCCTTCTCACAAGCCCTCCAGCATCTCTTGTCTGTGCTGACATCTGTCTCTTCGCTTTCCTGTCTCGAAGAACCTCGCAAAATACTTGTGAACAGTAGATTCATACACACACTCGCAAAGTCAAACACAGCCTCTGTTCTCTGGGGGAGCCCCAACACCAAGTCCAGAATTGGCAGTTACATGAGACTCCCCTAATGCAACTACTGGCAGCCTGCAACTTATTGCAGTCTTAGATTTGCAAAATACGTCCTCTGTGGTTTCAAACCCAGACATCTCAAAATGGGAGCACGGTGGCCTCGTTTTTCTCTCCTCAGGTGTTTTACTTCCCTCCCTTATCGTCATCGGCCGCTTTATGTAACACAGTGTCTGCGGCAGGTCATGTGTGATAAGCACCTTGAGTTTTGTTTACCGTCATTGCGTCACGAGTCCCCTCTGGACTGTGACTTCTCCTCCACAGCGGGGCTGAACAGGTGATTCCAAGTTGCTGTGCTCACCACTTTTTGTTGGGACAGCTGTGTTTACAGAAAGGGGACAGACGTCGTCTGAGAGCACACGTGGAAAAACTATCCACATGAAGACAATTTGGACAAATTCACTTCAGAGGACACACTAAGCTGCTCATACGTTACAAGTCCATCAGGAAAATAAATGTCAGATGCATAAGGTCAGCCTACCCACACCGTCAGCACTTTACGGAATGTGCTCTTACTGTCCCTGACAATAGGCCTGGGACACGAAGACTCACTGCAACCAGGGAGCAAAGAAAACACTGAATTTAGCCACAAAACAAAAACATTCCACCTGATCAAAATATTTCTTCCGACTGCGAGTCTTGGATTTCTCAGAAAACACCTGCTTTCTTTTTTATTTGTTACAGTTTTTTTCCTAACTCATGAAAATAGCAAACC
This sequence comes from Paraplagusia blochii, assembly GCA_016785265.1. Lineage (NCBI taxonomy): Eukaryota > Metazoa > Chordata > Actinopteri > Pleuronectiformes > Cynoglossidae > Paraplagusia > Paraplagusia blochii. The sequence continues at coordinate 341,814 of JAFBJS010055029.1, read as the reverse complement.
AATACTAAATATCAGGAAGAAAATTTACAAAAAAGTTGTTCTTATTGCACAGTTTCCTCTACTTGTCAGGGTTATTGCGTTGGTTTGTGAATGTGTCTGAAAGCTTTTATTCTGATTTACTGATTGTGTCACTCCAGCATGAGAGTTTTCATTGTGAAGTGACACAACAGTGCAAACCAGATGAAGCAACAAAAGGGGAGTCCCTGTGTTCAATGTACTTAAATGTACATTTTCTCTATGAGTTTGGTGCAGAAAAAGTTGAATTTTTACCTTTATTATCAAGCTGCTGGTTGATTGTTGTGAAGAGACAAAATATAAAAGCAATAGATCAGCAATTTGTTCCTTTAATTTTTTATATGCAAAAGAGAAAAGGGTTTAAAAAATACAGGTAGAGGTATCGGAAGGACTCAAATACAAACCTAGTTTTTAAAAATCAGTAGCAAACTGTGAACCTGGGCCTGTAACTGTCAACCAATCTACAGCCTCTAGTGAGCATTTATCGCATATATTTACCGGACAGAACACTTTCAGAGGAGGAGACGTCTGACTCTGCTGCAGGCACATGTTAAAATATAAATAGACATTACTCTAAAGGTATGACAAAGTGATTCCATCAATATTTAACTTGAAAATGTACCATGGATGATAGTTGAGTTTATAGGCGCAGTGAGCACTCGCTGTTCTGTCGCCATCATCACTTTCTTCGGTACGTCACCCTCATCTCAATATCCTTTCCTCTGGGTATTCACCAACAGCCAGAAAGTGCCGCGGTGGTCACAGTCAATGGCATGTGATTGGCTAAGACAATAGTCCAACTCAAACTTTGACCCATTGCCTTGAAGAGCAGTGGCCTTCGTTACAAGCCACAAAAGGCCCTGCAGGTGTTTTTGCATAGGGTGTTGATATTTTACCCAGACACAGTGGAAGAAAAATTCTTTGATTTGTCCGTTTCCCTGGGCATGAACTCCTTGTTTCCCAAGAAATATTAGTCCATGTTAATAAAAATAACCTGCAGAATCTGGCTGATTAAATAATACTGAGAAAATGTATAATATAATTAGAATTTTTTTACGTATTTTTTTTTTAATTGGGCATTCACAGAAGCCCCCTTAACTGTTAATATGTATGTCAAATTCAGGGTAAACCTCCTCGTGAACCTCTGCAGTTTTCTTCTTTCTGTTAAAAATAAATATAACTTTAAGGCTTGAAAACCTTTGTGTAGAGTTGCAACCTACTGCGACTGAACCAGACAGCAGATGATCACCAGAGAATTATTATTATTGAAAACTTAATAACATTGAATTCATATGTTATGCATGAAATTTAACAGTTAAGATCTAAAGAAAACTGAAATAACAACCAGACAAGGCTACCAAATGTGAGGTAAGGACTATATTGTAAAATTATAAGACAAATACCTAATATTTACATTGTTGTGAGAGTATAGTCAATGTTTGTTTTTACAAGTTCCCAGCTAAAAACAAAGTCAAAGGTAATAGTATATAATCTCAAGATGCAGAATATTGCACCTGTGACTCTTCAGCCCTTCTTCCTTTTTTGATTCAGCATTTAAAGGATCAATGTCTTATGTAATATTGCACAGTCAGCAGAACTGCTGTGCAGGAAGGGAAAACAACACGCAGCCTCTGTGTGTGTGTGTGTGTGTGTGTGTGTGTGTGTGTGTGTGTGTGTTGAGTTCTTGGAAAAAAAGAAGTGACCACAGCTGTGGCACAGAGACATGAACCCAAACACTTCTTTTCTTCTTCTCATTTTTCTCAGAAGCCAATGTGCAGTGTGAGAACAGAGTGATAAGCGCCGCTGCTGCTCAGTGGTGGTGGAGAGGATAAGCTCCAGTGTTTACACACACACTGCTGTCAGTGATCACTTGTAAACTCACTCCACGACACCACCCTGATACAATACCACACACACACTCACACAGAGTGGACCTCATTATTTAGACAGGAGTTTCATGCAGATTCAATGATGTGTCATTTTGTGCAGTTTTCCACGTTTCTGCTCCTTCACAACATCATGCAGCACAGATTGTCTGCAGACAAACACGCGCGCGGCTGTGTGTAAGGAGAGAGAGGGAAACTAAGGCAGAGGGAAGGATGAATGAGTGAGTGAGTGAATGCATGTTGGGACTGTCGGTTCCGGTTCTTACTTTTGCACTGCAGGTCTACCATAGCCTGGTACCACTCGTCCTGGTCCGCCTCGTTCTCCGCGGCGATGGCGAAACTCTCCGCCCGGGTGTAGAGTACGATCATGTGCTTGTTCTTGGAGTCGGCCCGCTTGTTGATGTTGAAGCACGTCTCCAGAGCCACCGCCTTCTTCGGGACAGGGGCCTTGCCGCGGAACTTCTTCTCGCTCTCGTAGTACTCGAGCCGCGCCGGACCGCGTTCTGAGGCGGTCCGGAGCACGAAGTACCGCCGATGCATGGACTTCTGCTTGCGGAGGTACCCGCTCTTGCGGACGTCCTCTTCCGAAGCCTGTCCATCCATGTCAACTCCTCGACTTGCACTTAACGATAGAAACTTGTTTTTCTCTCTTTCGGTTGTTTTTCCAATAAACCTCCAGTCATTTAAACATCCCACAGCTCGACCGAACCTCTCTCACACATCAGCCCGAGCATGTGGGGATGAGGCGGGGTGTCGCTCCAATTGCCAGAAAGCCTTCACACCTGCGGCAGACTTTTGTTTGTAAACACCGACGTCACGATAGCATTCTTCTTTTTTCTTCTTTTTGTCGTTTTAGGGTCGTTTTGGTGCAGTCTCCCTCTCTGAGAGGCGAGCGGTGCCGCGCAAGTTTTGCAGCCGTGTAGGGTCGAGCACATGCGGCCACGCTGAGCTCAGGGCTCCGACTCTTCTTTAGCACTTTATCTCCTAAAGCCTGTACAACTACTACTGTGTACTGAAGCGCCGTCCGTGCTGGTCTTCGCCCGCTTTGTGCACATTTGGAACACAGACGTACCCGGAGTTAAAGACCACGACTCCGTGTGCCCTCCCTCTGCTCCCGCGGCGGTACGGTGCGTCGGAGTGGAGTGGAGTGGAGAAGAGTGGAGCCGAGCAGCTACCGCGGAGCAGCAGCTCTGTCACTCACACTCTGAAACATTGCGGTGCGTTCACGGAACGCATCCAGAGCTCGTACAACTCGAACTCCGGATTCAGTAGATAAGAAACCCTTGTAAAACAGCTACATTTTCACTTAAAATGTGTTCTAGAATAACATTTAATATTGTTTTTGGCCCTAAAACGTAGTTATGTTTTTTTCAAGATAGATAGATAGATAGATAGATAGATAGATAGATAGATAGATAGAACAAAACATAAATACAATAAAATAAAAAAAATTGTTGATACAGACATGAACCCAGGATCACATATATCAATTGTATTTACATGGGTGCATACCCATATGTATTTATAAGTAAACAATGTAATGTATGTGTTTATATACAAGAATACCCATTCACCAATTGCGTGTGTGTGTCTGTGTGTGAGTGTGTGTGTGTGTATCAGTCTTGTGCGGCCTGGTAACGGATAAGAGGATGGAGATGAATGAAGGACTGTGTTACAAAATAAATTACTCAAAATTGTTTAATTTCTTTCAGCATATAAACTCTGCTTCATAAATATTTACACCCTTTGTGCATCTCCATGACCACTACCCAAATCTCACTGCACCGTACCAGACCCTCGCGAACCTTTTTGCATGTGGTGAAACCACTGGAAGTAGCCAACCATCCTAACTGGGATTTGTTCCTGCCCAGGAGGTGAACCCTGAAGTTCACACCAATGACAGAGGCAGCGATAATTACATGAGGAACGGATGTTCATTGCTGATGAATAATTAACAATAGCTGCCTATGAGCCAAGGTCAGGATTAAGTATAGATGAATACACATGTTTGCAATTCATTACATCACTTACATTAATGATATAAATGTCATTTTGAAGATGTGAAGTTGCATCAGTCCTATCATAAATAGTGCAAATGACGTTAATTGTAACACTATTTCAGGTCCAGGCAAAAATGTATACATTGTCTGACAACTGTGATTTGTGACAAATGATAGTTTCAGGGCTCACCTACAGCCTAATATAATGTCAACTGGATGGTGCAATAATATCATAATTATTTATAAATAACTTAAGTCCATGATGTTCCCAAACAAATATATTAGAAAATATGCATATTTGTGGTAATATCGATAAAATATGTTTGTGCGTTCGTTTAACTTCAATTTTGATTAATCAAATGGGCCACATGGAACCCTCTCTGGGTCCGATTTTTGCCCAAGGCCCATATGTTTGACATCCCTGATTAAGAAAAACACGACTTGTAAATAACTAGCCGTAAAATGCACGGATTATGGTAGAGCTCGATGAAACATATAAATTACCACATAATAAAGGTACGTGAAGGCCTCTCCAGTCCCGGCGTGTATGGAGTAAGATTTCAGCGTTGCTGCTCCCATGACTCCATCCTGCTCTGTTTACTGTAAAAATCCCCTTCTGTCATCTTTCAGTATCTTCATATAAAAACACGTATTTTCCTCGTTTCTTTTTTTACAAACGCCCGCAGATCTTCCGATATGACCAGGGAACACCCCAGCAAATGTTCTGATTTATGATTGTGATTTACAGTGTTAAATTAAAAACATATTTCGCGGAGAATCACAGGTCAGAGAGAAGCCTTGATGTATTTATGGGACCACGGAGCTACTGTTGTAATCATTGTCTCCAATTAGTGTGTATTTACAAGCAGACAATTTTAAATTTTACGAGATTATTAAAGAATTTACAGGCGTGTTCTTTCTGCTCACTGTTCCTCATCTGACTGGAACCCTTTTTCAACCATGCAACGGATATCAGTACCACATAGAACGATTTCAATGTGATGCCCTGACTTTGGATTCCTCAAAGTTTGGTCTGATCCGGTATCATAAATAAATTAAACCTGTCAGACAGCAGCTTTTCACGACTCCATGGGGACGTTTCTATCTTTGAACACCACGCTTTTGCAGTATGGATGTTCTTATGCAATATGCATTCAAGAGTAACCTCGAGCACGAGGTCAGGGACAAGCGAGCATCAGACGCCCCCTGCTGGACATAGTAAGCATTATAACTCATCAATCTGCTAACCACTACTATCACGTGTCTAAAGGGTTTTCCCCCCTTTTGGGTTGTTGTTCTGGCGGCAGTGGTGGCCGAGTGGCTGTGGTGTGGTGGGGTGGGGTGTGACTTGGGTAGCAATCATGGAGACTGCTGCCAATGTGATGCTGTAATGGCTAAAATGATGATGATGATGAAGAGAAGAAATTTCTTTTTTGTCATTGTGATTCACACAACAGCGCACAACGAAATTTGGCCTCTGCATTTAACCCATCATCAGAGTAGTGGGCAGCAAATGAGCGCCCAGGGGGCAGTGTGTAGAGACGATACCATGCTCAGGGCACCTCAGTTGTAAGTTGGCGGTAGTGGGATTCGAACAGGGGACCTTGCAGACACTAGTTTGCTTCCTTAACCACTACCACAATTAGTGAATATTGTTCAGCTTTCATTACTTTTTACCTATCAGGTGTACAAGATGCATATGGAAAAAAGTACGTTGATACTTGATTTAGAAAGTATTAACCAGATTGACAGGGTAGGATAATAGGGCGGTGGGACATTGAGATACAAGCACCTCGACTTACAAGTATTTCAACATACAAACAAGCCTGCGACCAAATTTTTGCTTTGAGATAGGAGTAATAACTTGAGATACAAGCAAACTTGCAGGCACTGACGCTCGATGGTTTGCTTCACATGTTTGTGGATTTCTGTACACATCTCCAATGAGATTCCATATTGTGTTTGTGCTATCGGCCTTTCAACATATCAAATCTCAAGGTTTCACTGCATATTAACCAGCACCTGCTTTCCTTTTGTAGTTTTCAGCAGCCCTTGCCACATTCACGCCCCCTAGTGGAGACAGGGTTTGGAATTTTGTTGCGTATGGTTTTGTCCCAAACAAACTTCCTGTTGATTTTTATTGATTGGTGTACTGGAAACCATAACAGACAAAGACACAGGTGTCACACACTGACCTGGGGGCCAAATCTGGCCCGCAGTGTAATTATTTTTGGCCCACTAGATAAAATATAATGTGTACTATAGTTGGCCCACCAATATAAAGACCTTACATACTCTCAGAATTTGTTATATTAATAATGCATGATTTTTGTTGTAGCACATACAACAACAAAGAGAAAGAACTACCCATGGTGTGTGAATTTTCTCTATTACAATTTCTCATGTGTTGATACTTATAAGCTTTGACTGTTCCAGACTCAGTGTATCCACATGAAAAAACACTATTTCATATCCAGAGAGAAGGAAAAACATGCACGTTTATAGTTCATTTCTCAATATATATTGAGTTTGGCCCGTGACTTCATGCCAGTTTTCAATTCTGGACCGCTGTAAAATTAAGTTTGACCGAGAATCTAACCAAGAGAATCTAAGTTTTCTCATGACTGCTTTGAAAATAAAGTAAAACAAATCTTGCACAAGTTCAAATTTAGTATCTTCTGTTAGGCAACACGATGCTTGTTGCTAACTAAAAATAAGTCAAGACGATCGCAGGAAAATTTAAGTTTGCCACAAGGTTACAATGAGCTCAATCATAGTTAAATTAGCTTAAATTTAATTTAAGACACAAATAAAAACCCAGAGTCAAACTGTTTTAAGAAGCAGCAACTGATTTTATGAACAAACATTTGCTGTTACACAGACAGTGTAACATGAATCTCCTCAAACCCAAAGGACCATCTATTTATTTTTTTCTGTATATTTCTATATGCAAAACAAAATTAACTTTAATGTGAACCTGAAGAAAAAATCTGCAAAATAATTGTTTAAATTTTGGTCCAGTACATGAAGCGAATCATGAAGTTTTATCGTGCACGTTTACAATATGTTCTTTTTTATCCTTTCTCAAATTGCTTTTTTTACATTCAGTGGCATCTCCTTCAAGCCCTATGAGCGCATGCAGCCTGAGAAACAAGAATCATGGACAAATATGGGAGAGAACTGAGTTGAACACAGACATTTTCACAAACATGTACAACAAAAAGGGTAAAAATAAAAAAGTCATTCACAGGACGGACTGGAGGGATTTTTGCACTTTTTAGCAGGAGATAAAGCAGAGTAGCAGCAACAGTATGTGTGTTATATTTTTATGGATATATATGTTTTTATGTGTGTGTGTGTGTGTTTTCTGCCACAACCGCAGAGGCATTGACTCCCACTGAGCCCTGAGATGGCGTCCTAACACACACGTCTGTCTCTCTATGGTACAAACACAGTAAGCCATCACTCTCACACATCAACACACACGCACACAGACACACACGCACAGATTCCTGTAAACTACAATCGCATACTTTTTGTTTTGTGTCTCCTCTACAAACACGTAAACACAGACACAGAGGGGTTTAAAGGGGGAGGTAGGGAGGAGTGGAGGAGGACGTCCCAGAAGGAGCCTCACACCCTCCCTTTGAGGACGAAAATACTCCAGAGGCATTGAAATGGCAGCGGCTCCTCAAGTTCACTTCACTCCACTTCCCCAGAGAAGAGGAGTAACAGAGAGGAGGAGAAGGAGGAGGAGGAGGAGGAGGAGGGAGTCAGATGAAAGGATTCCGTGACGTCCCTCGACTCGGGTAAACATTTCCCTAAAAGAAAAGAAAGTGCAGTTGTAAGCCAGTTGGAAGCAAAAAGACATATTAGTAGCACCTGGAGCATTTCTAACTTTTATTTAATTAAAGTCTGCGCAGTTATAAAAAAAAAAGCATTTAAGAGGTCTATTTGTTCAAGACAACATAGCCTGAATGCATAATTCAACAAGAAATAATGTTGTTTGCTAATAGAAGCTAAATTGAAGTTAATCTGTTTTGATAGAATCCTGCCAAAATGTAATTTATTAAAAATTGTCTCAAAGATCAGATTCAACAATAATAGCGAGTTAAAAAGGAGTTGATTCAATGCAAAAATCCAGATGAGAAGAAGATGGAAACAAGGTCAAGTTTAGACAAAAATGTAACTTTGACCATAAATCAGTATTTAGGTATTTAGGCTTTAGTAAAACAGACAGACATTTCATGCATATCTCAGTTGTGTTATACTCACAGTAAACGGATTCACTGACATCGGCTGTGAAACTTTAGGCTGAGAGTCAGAAGAAGGAAAGGAGGCAAAACCTGTGGAAAAAAATGCATCAGAGCTGAATGTTATCTACACTCATCTTCTTCACCTTCATCGATACTTGATCTGCAGTCATCCCACATACAGTACAGGATACAGAGATGTCTCACAGGTATCAGCGCTTTAGTATGCAGCAGCAGGTTGTTCTACTATACCTCAGGTCCTATATTAAATGTATGTGGGGGCTGCCTGTCAATCAAACAATCTATAAAAACAGTAAGGGATTTCAAGCTTTAACAGTCAGAGGAGTCGGGATATTGCTGAACCAAATGTATACAGTGACTTCTGTTGGTCAGATTATAACATCTGAGGTGAGAACTTCTTTAATTTAAAATAAAAGCTGATTTTTCCCCCCAAAACATTACACAAAACTTAAAAAATAAGGCAACAATTGTTACGAGGAGAGTAACTAACGGTTACCATTTGCTTCCTGGTTGCCGCCTGATTCATGAGTACATGCACTCTGTGAGGTCAGAGCTGGAAAGGCAGTGGATGGAGGAAAAACCGAAGTGGGAGAGGCCACGAAAGCACTGGAGTCACCTGCAGAGCAGATTCAGATAAAATGGAGAAAGAGTAGGTGTTTTTACTGCTGAGCCTGAGGCACCAAGGAACAGGATGAGCTGAGTGGATTCATCAGTGTGAATTCTTTATGTGACAATGAGGTTAAGTAAAGCATTCGATAATATATATGATTTATAACTACAATGAAATAACAATGTCATTATTTCCTTATAGCGATAATCTCATATAGGGGATAAGTTTACAAGGCAGCAAAAATTGTGTCATGTGTAATTGTACAATACTTCTGGCAAATACTCTCATCTAATTTATGACACTTCTTTTTATTTGGATAATTGAACGCTTATATTCCAGCCAGCTCATAATTACGTCTGGCAAAATGGTAGACAAACGGAGACATTTGCTCTTATTTTGCAACATTTCTTTCATTCCCTTGGACTTATTTCCCTTGGAGTGTTGTGTCAGAGTCTGAATGTCTGCAGCTCCATGAACATGAGTCTCACCTCCTGAGGCGTTGCTGAAGGGATTACTGGGGGAGAGGGCAGTGGGCTGCTGGGAAACAGAGCTGGAACTGGATGTGAATGGGTTTGGGAAATCTAAGACACACAGAGAAAAGACAGAGTGAGACAGGGGACATAATTCTCAGTGTGAGGGGTTAGCAGGTTAAATCACTGTCTGTCTGAACTAAAGCAGTGTTACACTGTGTGTTTATATATAACGTCATGTTAATTGTATTTTGTTCTGGTAAAAATGTGCTTCTTGGTTTCCTTGAGCAGAATATGTGCACGACACGGCTACACCCTAAGCTGTCAGCGTTTAGTTTCGGATGGAGGGGCAGCAAAGTACCAGGGTTGGGGTTAATAAATAGGTATAAAAAGTATTGGCAGTGATGCAAATTTTAAGTTTTGCAAATTTTATTGCTTTTATTGGCAAATACATTTATTTTTGAGTCAATATTTGCAGTGGTGACCGTTCTTCTTCATAACTTCACCAATTCACTTGGGCATGCGGAATATCAGATTCTGGACTACATCCTGACTGATTGTGGCCCATTCTTGCCTTATCATTGCTTGAAGTTGCTCACAATTTGTGGGCTTTTGCTTGTTCACCTGTTTTTTGAGGATGGACCACAGGTTCTCCATTGGATTGAGATCTGGGGAGTTTCCTGGCCATGGATCCAAAACATCAATGTTATGATCTTTGAGCCACTTCGTGCCCCCCTAATGACCTCGCTCCTGATCCTGTCCATCCTTGTCTCTCCTAAAGAGAATCTCAGCATCTTTAACTCCTCCACCTCAAGCTCTCCCTCTTGTCTTCTGCCCATTCATAGTGTCTCTAATCCATCCATCATGGCTGGTCTCACAACTGTCCTGTAAACCTTTCCCTTCACCTTAGCTGACTCTCTTCTATCACAGATCACTCCAGAGACCTTTCTCCAGTTGTTCCATCCTGCCGGTACTCTATTCTTCTCCTCTCTTCCACAGTCTCCACTGCTCTGAACAGTTGATCCTCAGTATCTAAACTCCTGCACCTTCTCCACCTCCTTGTAACCTCACCATTCCACTGTTTTCCCTTTCATTGACACACATGTATTCTGTCTTGCTATGACTGATCTTCATTCCTCTTCTCTCTAGTGCAAACCTCCACCTCTCTAGCTATATGTATTGTTTTATTTTACAACTATTTTCCTCCTTTTTTATTTCCAAATTTGATCTTTCTAACTTTGTATTAACCTTGTTTATTTTGTGGTGCATAGTGGCACTGTATGAGCTCCCTCAAATTTGTTGCACCCACCCAATGTACAATGACAGTAAAGGGCTATTCTATTCTACTCTATTCTGATTAGTGGCTATATTCACGTAGCTTCTGATACGTCAGAAATCAAGCTATCAAGGTATGTGGGTAACCAATATCAACTAAATGTGTGTGTTTTCATGAGATTTAGTCCGTTTGTCACTTGCAACAACTGAGTCGGTCAATACATTGGATTAATCTAAATAGTTTCTAACTCAGGATTTGACCAACAAGCAACTTTAATGCTGTGTTACTGCCTGATTTGACCGTAAAAATCAAAGACTCAGGTGTGAAAACAGTGCTCATTAAAGGGAACATATGTGCAGTTGGTGCTGCTTACATACTTGCAAATGTCTGGGAGCTGGAGGCTGTATCCATACTGGGGGAACTGGGGAAAAGCAGAGACATGATGGCTTTAAAAATTCACATATTTTGTGGACCAATATTGGTAATTTTAATGTATGAAATAAATGCATACAAACCTTAATGAGAAAAAAAATGGAAAATATGTATTTTCCTAAAAAAAAAAATTTGGGAAAAGATAATTGTTGTACCTGGCCGTCGGCGACGTAGACGAGTGTCTGCTGCCGAAGATGGCGTTGTACTGCGGGGGACCACCACTAGAGGGTGCTAAAACATGCAAATAAGAGCTCAATGTGAAGATATCAGGTAAGGGCATTGACAGGCCTCTTAGCTTTAGGAATGAAGAGCTGCTGTTATCTCTGAGCAGGTAAAACCACTGTAAGGTTTCACTCTGTAGCAGAAAATCGATCACTGCTATGCTCTCTCTATCTACCAGGCTAATGTGAAGGGTGGGAAAAGCCACAACAGGTCCACTTGTGGAGGGTGCAAATTTCTCACATGCTGGGCAAATTTGTTACAGGACAGATAGAGTAGTTTAACACGATGTCTTGCTTCAGAATAGTCAGCCTTTGAGGGCAAACACAAGGACAATAATTTAGCCGCTAAAAGCTTTGGCATGTGGAATAAGAGTGTTACGCAACCAGGCTGAGCTGGCAGTGACGGAGGCGATCTATATCACAGGTTCACATTCAACTTAAACTCTATGTCTGCTTCTCTGTGTGTGAAAGAGACATTCAGGCTCATGAGATAAAAATAAACTGGAATAATTTGGCTGAAAACAAAGCAGGCACAGGAGGAAATCACAAGATGTTGAAACTTAAATAAATACTATTTGGGGCAAAACCTGACGCATCACAATAAGTAAACTACAGCCTTATTTGAAGCCAGACCGAGGCAGCAATTCTGGTTTTTGTCTTGAAAGAGACTTCATCTCATTTCTATTTGATGCAATTCAATGTTTTCCAACTAATTATTCTGGTGGTTGGCAATGGCCAGAGTAGGTTTTGAAAAAAAATAAATAAATTTGCGTAGATTAATGTTTAATTTTATTCCCAGGACAGTCCATAATGATGATGCAAAATCAAAGCATCTGAGCTAATTCATGGGGTGGAATTAAACTCAACGATTTCACGCAGTTCTTTTTATTAGTTTTTTAAGACTTTAGGGGTAATAATTTAACCACTGAAAGGCATCATAAACTGAAGCCATCAGAGAAATTAAAACCGAAAAATTTCAATAGTGATGAGCCAAAAACAATTCAAAAATGACTGCTTTAATCTTAATTAGATCATTTTATGATTTATTCAATGCATAACACAATGGACTAGAATAGTTTTACTGTATATGTCTCACCTGTGGTTGATGATGGATCAGAGAAGACACTGTCCAGCTGTGACACAGCAGCGTACCTGTCCTGGTAGTTGACCGCTGCTGTTGTCTGGTTGACATTGACGGGCTGTGATTGGGACTGGGAGTGCTGGGACAATGACTGGGGCAAAGGCTGGGACTGAGGATGACTCAAACCTCCAAAGTCCACACTGAGGGACTTGGGAAAGGCCCTAAAGGGACCCGTGCCCCCTGAGGCTGATATTGTACGACCTGTGAGCCAAAAAAAAAAAAAATTCAACAGTCAAAACTTTGCACAATGGTTTTTAGCTGACAGAGACAAGGGCATACACATCCTTGAATTGAAGATCTGTGGAATTAATATGTCCATGTATGAGAACTATTTGTCGAAAACACTTGGAAACATTTTTACCAACATCATTGTATAGTAGTATTTCACCAATTGTGGACTTTATACACTTAGAAAACTAGGCATTTACATGTTGCATTTAGCAAACACCTTTGTGTTACGAGACTGTAAAGTGAACTTTAAAAAAGTAAAAATCTTAAAAGTACAGTTTTAAAAAGGTATTTGCTGAAAAAAAATCATTTATTGGGTTGAGAAATGCTTAAACATTGACATTTTATTACCAGTGATGTCTAGTACCATGTGAGTTCTAGAGATAATTTGTGGATATACATTCATATTGGAGCTGAAAACAGTGATAAATAATGTAAATACTGGTCAGTCAGAACAGTCAGAAAATCTTATGTACAGTTACAATATGTTTTGAGTCTCGACAAAACCACAATAAGCTGGTTTACATGAAGTGGCCCGGAGTGGTTAGTGTGGTTGAGCAGTTCCATAAAAATAGAGAAGTAAAGTGACAAGACAACAGTTTCTTTAACACATCTTCAAAGCAGCAAATCAGCATTAATGGATGTTATATGGCAACAAGTACACGAAAAGGCAATCATCATGTTTTCTTGTTAGCGGGTGTTAGCTACAGAGCATGCTAATGTTATGCCAGTGCTCATGTTTTGGCAGTGAGGGTTCAGGTTATGACTCTGTCTTATGCCATTTGAGATTATACAGCATACAAGGCACATGTTTTCTAATATCATCAACCATAATGTCTTCTGCAGAGACATTAAAGAAGTCCTAGTGTTGGGTAAACCTGCTACAATGCTTGTTTAAGGTGCTGATGTGAGTGTTGGGTCTACAGCTGCGTCCTACATAGTTTTTTAAGTGCTCTCACACCAATGTGGACAGAAATACGAGTGGCTTTGTGCTAAGGGAGGGTGGACGGGGGGGTGTAGCTGCAGCTACTTCCCAAAAATAGCACCCCTTCAAATATGTTGCTCTCCTCCGAGAGAGCGGTAGCTATGTTTGTATGACTGGGTTTATCCTTGACCTTCTCAGTAAATTACAAAGGAAAAGTTTTGATGTTTTTAATTTCAGATTCACGTCTTTAATGTTCTTTAAATATGATTCAACTTAGATTGCAACTCAATTGTGGCCCCACAGATAAGGGTTCAAAGCAGGGCTTCAAACTGGTTTGAGGAGCAAAAACGAAAACCAGAAGCCTTCTGCATTTTCCTTGGAACAAATATTAAACCATAAACTTTTTTTTGCTTCGGAAAAGACATTGGTCTCCTAGTTTAGTCTAGGTAGCCTACAATAACCTGGTGAAGTTTACTTCCTGTGGCGTTCACTGACTGAATGTATAGGATGGGTGGACCATCAGACTATATGGGGAGGACTGACTACTGACCAACTACTGTCACATCTCAAAGGCAACAATAGGAGGTCAATATTGTAGTCTGTCAACATGGAAAATAGTAGTTTCAGATACAATATCAATATATCTGTCCATGATAATGATGGGCTCTGTAAAACTACCGTGGGTTCATGAACACACCACACGGGTAGGATCACGATCAAGTCTTTTACTTGTCACGTTTGCAGCGAAAGTCGGCTACTTTGTCTTTGTCATTCTGGCGTTCTTGACCCTTTGTCTCACTCCTCTCCCCCTCTTGTGGTCCTGGCTTCTACTAACTTAGAGCCCGATTATTAGCGCTCACAACGCATAAAAAATGCATACATTAATATATTATTGACCCGACAACAAAACAGATTTAATGCAGCAGCAAGGGATGTCGAGACAAAATTAAGGGAAAGTGCGGGGGGAAAGTTGCAGCAACACACACACACACACACACACACACACACACAATAATGTAAAAGTTATCTTTAATAATATCAGAAAGCAAAGGGTGCAACTCTGACAACAGCTACAAATCTATCAAAGATTTACTAAGCAGAAAATACAACTAAAAGTTAAGTGAAATGTAGCCAAAAAGCATGAAGTAGCACTCCCAATGATTTAGAATGCATCCATATTTTTCCAGTGAGGATTTGTCTCCAGTTTGATTTATATCAAAGAATATGAGACGATATGTTAAAGTGCTTATTGATCTCAGCCATTCAGTAGCGCACACACACTTGAAAGCATCGCTCGGTGTCTTACCTAAAGTGAAGTGGTTTTTGAAAGAGCTACTTGCTATGAGGTTGTGGAGGAGGGAGAGAAAAGGAAGGGAAAGACAGAGGAGTAAATGTCACCAGAGCCACAGTTAAAAACCTTGCTATTACTGACATCCCTTGGCAGGAAGACTGATTGTAGAACACAAGCTTGACATAAACAGCAACCTAAACTGAGTGAGATAGTGAAAGAGTGGAGAATCAAATAAATGGTGGGCTACATCTCTTTCTCTCTCTTTCTGTCCTTCCAAAAACGTTGATAGTCAGAGCCAAGAAGCATAAATGGAAATTTTCATCAGACAAAGTACAAAAAGCACACTGTAGCCTTGCACGACTACAGATGAATTCATTCAGTCTATTTGGCCTCTAAATTTCCAAGGTCCTGCAGGTACAAAAACGAACAGGCATAAGAGGACTTTTTTTCAAATTTGGGCAGAAAATGTCTTTTTTTTATTTTGAGGACATAAAGATTATATGAGAAATGAACAGAGCCAATTTCACTCTGATGAATTCAACTCATTTTAGGACTTAAACACTTACAGAAAGTAATTGACACTGGACCCAAAGGAACACTAGGCTATTACCAGGGTAGGATTCAAACCAGCAATCCCTAAAGTATGAGACTCATTTTTCGACATCTATCCAAAACACATACTGTAGATTTTAAGTTAGGGCCATTAAAGGTTTTGGTTCTGCTTTCTTGGCTATTTTCCTTCCAACATATTTAAAGTAAAACAAAGTTGTTTTCTTTTATGAAGGCCTCAAGGAATAAGAAAGAAACATCTTGGTGACACACCTGATGGACGAGGCAGGGCGGGGAAGGAAGGGTTGTGGCTCTGGGCCCCCAGTGCAGATGACAGGGAGCCTGGTCGCTGTCGTTCTATCCCACACAGTGTGGCGTCTACATCAGAGAGGTAGGTGGAGTAAGTTTATAAATAGTATTTGGACCATAAACATATACTCCCACATGAAGATGGCCCACCTGACCTTTTAGAGGGGCATCTCTAAAGCTTTGGGAGCGTGATGGCCGCGCCGTGAACACATCTGTGCGCATGTCAGCAGGAGAGATGGTCGGCGCCCGGTCCCATTGTGGTAACTGGGCCTGAGACTGCAGGAGAAGAGGTGAGGAGAAAGGCAAAGAGAGACAGGAGCAGATGGGAAGTGGAGAGAGAAAGAAAAGACAGGAAAATTGAATCTCTTTCAAACACTGTCAATAATTCATAAGCAGAAGCTTTGATGCTGGAGTGAGCTGGGTGCTATCACTCCCTGACCCATCTGTCGGTGCAGCAGTGTGGAACGTCACCTCAGGTCAATGCTTTGTTAAATCTCATTTCTCTTTTGGCTCTCTTTGAACTACTGTCACAGTTTTTACTCTGTACACTTTCTCTCTCCTTCCCTCATCCTCACACCTTCTCCGACTTTAGAACAGGGGTCTCCAACCTTTTTGAAACTGAGAGCTACTTCAAGGACCCTCTACTTGCACAGAGAACTAGTTGTTTGATACAGACGTACTGAACAACATATTAATAAAAGTTCTGGGACCTACAATAGTGACAGTATTATTTGACCGTTTTATTTACTAATTTTATTTCTAATAACAACCCATGGGCACCTTAGGTAGGCCATAGAGCAGACATAGGCAAACTAAGGTCCAGGAAGTAGATGCGGCCTGTTCAGCTTTATGGTCTTATCATCTTTCTGCCTTCGTTTTCCGTATAGATTCATATTGAAAAAACACTAAACTCCTCTTTTATCCCCTCGGCAGTCAGACTCCACAACCAGTACTCTGCATAAAACCTTCAACTATGCATATCGTATTGTTATTACATTTATTTCCATTCACACTGTTAATTACATTTCTCTTTATTTTTCTATTTAACTATCTTATTGGTGTATATATGTATATGTTCTCTTCTATTATATCTTATTGTTCTTGGAGCGACAGTAAAAAGTGTGTTTTCCCCTTGGTGGATGAACAATAAACCATTCCATTCTAAAAGCGTTAGTCTTAATGCATGACTTTTACATGTCAGTTATCTTTGTTTACTTGAACACTCAATCTATCTGCTCCTAATCTTGCCCGCTGTCCAGTTTTAGGACCAATTTTTTGTGGGCCATTTTTAGGACCAAAATGGCCCACAAACCAAAATGTTTGCCCACGCCTGCCATAGAGGTAAACAGATGCTGGTTGCCAGGTTGATGAACCCTGGTTTAGAAAGTCTTTAAAAGTCTCACCAATGGCCTGGTAGGCCTGGAGTTGGAGGTCATGTTGTGAGGAATGACCTGGTTGGCTAAGGGTCCGAGGGAAGAGGCCATGGGCTGAACCGCAGGACTCCAGGGACCCTCCATGTCCCGCCGGTTTTTGCTTTTGGAAAAATGCCTGTAAAAGTAAACAGTAAATTATTTTTATTAAAAAACACCAAAACACCAAAAGCAGGAGCACTGCAGCCAGCTGGCTTCAAATGATGCTGCAGTTTTTTTGTGAAATGTTTTGTCCCAGGTAGTGTTTAAATAACTTTCAGGACTTGTGCTTTGGCCCAGAGGCAATGTCTCTGTCATTGGTGTGGAACTTTAGGGTTCACCTCCTGGATGGCCAGTTACATTGTTGTGTTGGATTATATAACGTTTAATTTTCCCCAAAACTAAAATGGACACCATACACATTTACACCGTGTTTATTTCTATTATTTTATACTATTTTTCCAGTTGCAACTTATATAATTAGATTAGATATCAGCTCTAAATTTAAACTCTTGTGAACTATTGTTGGTGTTGAAAATTCCTGGTGGAACAAGAAATTGAAAAGAACAGCAAAGCATTCTAAAAAAATTTTCCACGACTGTATAACGAGAATGATTTAATTAAACCAGCTTGGATCCTCCTCACCATTTCTTCTTCTCATATTTGTCCTGGAGGAACTCCTTAAACTTCTGAGAGTCCTTCATGTCGGGGCAGCCGTCTACTTTGAGGTCAAAGACACACAGCCAGGTCCTCCGTCCAATCTGAGAGAACACACACAAAAAGAGACACACAGATATTTCACGAGGCATCAGTCAGTGATCACATGACTCTGAAAGGACACGCAGTAACAGTGAAAGGATCTGTGTCTCTGCGCTGCGGCAACAAATCAAACCACAATTTAATCACTGGTTTGGCGTTGAGCCGGAGCCCAGTTTCGCACCAACATAAACAGGCGTTTTCACCACTGATTCATCTTCAGCACTGGAGTGAGAGTGCGGCAAACATTACTGCCCGTGAATCATAACTGGCCTCATCTCTCCTCGGAGGAGGACGTGGACCAGTGGGTGGAGAGGAAGGAGCTGGACGACACACACACCTCTGCCTCCCTGCATATTAGAACTGACACACACACACAAATCAAGGCCAACAGGGAGAAAAAATAGCCCACACTCATCTTTATAGCCTGAACGCTTTACACTATATAACACCCTGCTCAAACCAATGGGCACAAGTTATTTTCTTCCTGTTTTTTCAACACTTTGCTTCACATTTTATTTACCGGTTTGTAGGTTTGTTATGTAGACCATTGATGTTCCCCAGCCGGGATTTAGATAATGATTGGACCTTTTTATAATTTAACATATATCTATGGGGTCATGGTAGCTGTAGTCTCACAATCATATGGGAATTCCTCCACAAGCCCCATAACTGTCCTTCCTTCTTTCCTTCCTTCCTTCCTCACTGAGGTCTTCACAACATTTCTTTTTCTTTTATTTCCACCTCTTGATCTTCTGCTCTATCTTCACCCTCTTCCTCTTTCTTTTCTCCATCATGATCTTGCAAAATGCAGTCCAATGCTGTTTGGCTACACTCTCCCCTAGACCATAGAAAATAATCTACCTGTGTGGACCTGCCTCCACTCTTGTGGACTCTTGAAAGTGATACTTTAAATGAGTAACTTAGTATGTTATACCATATACAGTACATTTTGGGTTTATTTGTTGTTGAGAAGTGAAATAAATATTAAAATTAAAAAGGAAATGTAAAGAATAGAGATTAAGAGTCCTATAAGAGAACAGATATGTTTTTTTACTTAAAATTTGCTTATGTATATACTTAAACTTTGGTTCAGTTTGTTCACTACAAATCTTGCTTTTATATGAATCTTTCTACAAAACTTACAGGGAAGGTTAAATATCAACATTTGCTGTTAATTATTTCAGAAGATATTAAGTTTCAGCAGTTTCACTCAATTTCACCCACTGTATATTTCAGTTTAACATCTCTGATGTAAAGTAGAAATAAAATACTGATATTATAGTATTAGTAGTTATATTATACATAACTACTAAACATACTGTATATTGTCATGAAAGGATGCCCTGTTAGAGATTTTATGTCAATGTCAGGAGCTGTCAAGGTCTTCCAGCAAATACGATAAGGCTGTTTATTTGTTTCATCACAGGTTTCACTCTGGCTTTATTGACGTATTGTGCAACTGTTTTTTTAACCTTTTAGACTTATTTTCATTTGATTAGTACGATTGCCAACATGATCACAATAATTGGAAACTGAGCCCTGTGTTATCATTTAAAACTCTGACAGTGGATAATCAAAAAAACACTGAAACAATGGAAGAAGGAGCTCACAGTGTTGTGATTTGCTGAGGGAATTCGATCAAAACATGTGCTGAGTGAGACATTTACAGTGGAAAAAAACTTGGTGAAGTGGTGTCTGGAAACCTTCTGTCCCACATAAACACACAGAAAGGAAATAAATGGTGGTTTGGGAGGGACAAGCAGAGCTGCTCCTTTTGTTTCTTGGCACTTGTTTGAGGGCAGCACACACATTCTTCCCTAGAAAACAGCTCGATGACAGGTTGGACTGGTCGCTGTGACACAGAAAAGGTTTCATATTCTAGATACTAAATATCTAAACCAGGTTCAGTTTCTTAGAGTCCAAACTCAGACAAAAGAACAAAAAACAAAACAATTTACCAGCTGCTGCTGCTGATGTTTTTGTTAGCAACTCTGAGTCATATCACATGAGAGAAGTCAGAGTCACAACAAAAAAAAAATCTACTTTTGAATTGCTGTGAAACTTGCAAGAATGAACCTATTAGGATGTGACCCTTCACATTTTTTACAACAGAGGACTGGGAGAAACAAAGAGATTTGTCTTCCAGTTTAGACTTTTTTTCTTGAAGTTCTACTTTGATCTTTTAATTTTAACATACATCGAGTTGAGTTTTAAGTGAATTATTTAATCACATATTTCTCCGATTTTCTCGGAACATCTTTCTAATAGTTTTGTTGATAATTTTATTACTTATGGAACTCATTACTTATTTGCGCATTCATATTTTCCTCCTAATTGATAAAACCCCTCTTAGGTTTTCAACTTTTCTCAAAATGTAGACATTATCTCTACTTTCATAATAGCACATTGTACTTTATTACATTTTGGTTTTTTCTTCTTCTGCCGCCAGAAGCACTAAGGGGCAGTCACGTCACATCACATACCTCGTTGCCGTGGTTCTGGAGAAATTCCACTTCCTGTTGCGAAAAGGTTGTCATGGAGATGGACTTGACTCGATGCGGAGGGTTAAGGCCTCTCCTGGGACACAGAGGAGACAATTTACGTGAAACAATGCAAAAATGTCTGTGTGAAGCACAGAAACCAGTACTGGTCAGCGTGTCTTTAGGCTGGGAACACAAAGTATTAATTGTGTTATAAAGCTGTTATTTTTCTGTTCCTTGGAATCATCATGTAGAAATTCTCACAGCCTGTTGGAGAGTCTGACCACAAAACTAATAATTCTATTATATATGTATTTTTCTAATCTAACATACTGTAAATAATTTTTTTCAGTAGACTCACCATATCTACCTAGCAACTATTTTAATAATGTTAGATAGATTTTGTTTGTTTTTGACATCTATAAAAATATGCTACCACCTTCAAAACTGAGGGTAGGTAAATATTATAGGTAGAACTTCTTCACATATGGCTATAAATTTTCACTACAGGTAAGAAAATACTATGGGTAAAAAAATACTTCAGAATAAAGATGCCCACGCTTTACATTGACGCACATTCAGCTTCTGGGGGACTTGTTTGAGTGCACCTGCCATGTTCTGCCAGCATCATCTTGGTAATTAGCTCCAGGCCTCAGATAGTGTTAATCCGTTCCTGATCATTGGTCATTTGTTTTGTTTATTAGAAGACATGTGGTGCTGGTACTTGAGACAAACTCAAAGACTTGGCACTTTTCTGGGTCTAGTCCAAATCGCAACACAATTGGTGAAGTAAGGGTCTCTAAGTGAGAATGTTCTTTTTTATATATTTTCCAAATAACAGTTTTTCTGTGTGTTGTGTTTCCCCAACATGGACAAGAAAAACAACTGAATTATCTGTGAAGTGTTGACACAGTGCAAAGTGAGTCCAACAATGCGTGTATTGGCTGCTACTACAACAGTTTTTCAGTGAAACTCTCTTGGATCAAACGAGAGAGTTCGCTGTGTCTAACTGATGCTCCAAACTAGCCCATCAAACTGACTTGTCATATTTTACAGCACTAAGGGAGAAGTTATTTAACCATCTGCCTGTGGAGAAGTGGAGGAGTGTTTGAGGCCAACATGCAGAACAAAATGTGACAGCACACTCTCACACACGGTTATGCACAAGTACACGCCCACACTGGACAGGAGCCTAGAGAGAGACAGAAAGAGGGAGACAGTGAGACAGCGAGAGAGAAAGAGGTAGTGTCAAACCTGCACCATGACGAAACTGAACGCAACTCAGTATACTGCAAATTGACCAAGAGGAGGTCTGTTGATTATGAAGCTGCTGGAGGACAAGCATGAGAAAGAAGGAGAGGCGGGGACAGAGACGGGGAGAGAGAAGGGGACTGCGTAAATTAATGTGCGCACAAACACTAACACACATATGTTGCACTGTTGCACTACGCCAACTCTGCCCGTTTACGCTGAAACGCAGGAGTGCAGTGTGTGAATCCGTCTACAGTGAAATCATATTTCACATTCTCAGGCCTACTCCCACTTTTCATACAGCGGGAGCAGCAGTAGCAGTGCATGCATGTGCATGCATTTCTGCCAGTGTGTTTTCACAACACGATGCTGCTGAATGTGCAGTAAATAATAAAAAGCACGAGGAGGGGGAGGAGGAGGAGATGGAGGAGGAGGAGGTCGGGTACTCACAGCATTCCGGAGCACGACGTACACACGAAGCTGCCCACCGTGATGTCGGTGTAAGTCACCCCAGGCTGGTTGCACTCGAAGCAGTGTTTGTTTACTCCAGATTGGGCCAGCTCTCGGACCTTACGGGAGCAGATCTCCTGGTTGTCCCGGTGCTTGCGGTTCGACATGTTGACAATTTTTGCTCTTGTATAAATAAATCCTTTCTGGATGCCTGGAGGTCAGGTTCGGTGTAAAGCCACCCGTACCACCACACCTCCGCCTACTCCTTCCTCTGGTTCTCCTCCGCAACTCACGCCTGCATTAAGGAAGCGCTTCTTCTGCTGCTTCAGTCCAATGCATGGGTGCACACAGGGGAGGCGTGTCAAGGCAGATAGCAGCAGCGTAGCAAGCGAAAACACCGGAAACACTTTGTAGACATTTCAAAATAAATGTAAAATGCTGGCGCACGTTTTCCCATTGAGGTTCTAATACCATATATATCGTGGACATTTGTTAACATCAGATATAAGATTGGCCAGTGTAAACCATGGCGAAATTGATATAATATTTGGCCTTAAAAAAGGAAAAGGGGCGGGAAGATGTGGTTGTCAGTGAAGCAAAGCGACGAATTTTCAACAAATTTCAGAAACAGCTCTTAACAGACATTGATATTTTGTTTTTAGTCATTCGACCTAGCGTCTTCGTCTCTGTGGCGCAATCGGTTAGCGCGTTCGGCTGTTAACCGAAAGGTTGGTGGTTCGAGCCCACCCAGGGACGGACTCTTTTCTTTCCTTCTCTTCATAAAAATAAACTCGGGAAAGATTATAAGCTATAATGCTAGTCACAATATCTTCTTTTTTGGTGCGTTCAAAGACATAACACTTGCTATTTGTAGAAAGTGAATGTCAAGAAGCTCTCATCCTTTAAATACAACTAAAGCTACAATGCAATAACAATATTGAAATATTTAAATAGAAGTTATATATGATGGTCCATTTGGATCGACTTACTAGCGCGTGACCATGGTAATGACATGATTATTTTTGTAAAATGGTGCAGATTGCGTCGTCATCGTCTCTGTGGCGCAATCGGTTAGCGCGTTCGGCTGTTAACCGAAAGGTTGGTGGTTCGAGCCCACCCAGGGACGACGTTTTTTCGTGCCACTGATACCGTCATAATCAAATAAACTAATTATGTAGATTTGCCATTACATTTCGAGTCTATAATCTACCCATCCACACCACAGGAGTGCAGGCTGTGTTGTTGCTGAGTTTACCGGAATTGAACTGTGGCTTCTCTCTGCCTTGACACTTGGACGAAAGAGTAGGGGATCTTCTGTCGGAAAAGAACAAAGATCTTTTCAGTCGCAATCTTGGCCAGACGACGCTTTTCTTTTTGTCTTTGTGAATTACTACAAAAATACTGTTGTTTAGAACTGAAGAAGGTTTTTAATTGAGAGGTGAATAGTCTCGACCAGTCCAGAAAAACTTTTACACCCACACATCTTAGCCTATGGTAACAATATTTATTGTGATGAGGCAACTTAGCAACAGGACACACGCCCGTATTTCGTCAATCTGCGTCTGTTGATAAATGTATTTAACAGTTTCTGTAGAATAACACGCACAATACCTGACCCCAAAGGCAGTTTAATATACACTATTTTTATGAACATATAAGCTAAAGATACGAAAAACATCATGTATGTTTTGTTTTTGTTATTTCTTGATAACTTGACAGCATTGCACGGGCTAACCAGCAGAGGGCAGATGCTATGACAGGATTTAATTAAGGGGGAAAACAGACTGTACACGCATCCAAGCAGTATTAAATTATCTGTTCAGTTTGCAAGATAGACAAACGCAAATACAAAGACTGGAAAGGCACAATATTGTACACTGGTGATAGAGCTCTGGATAGTCATGTTTAGATTGGTAAGTTTGCCATGCCCTGGCAAAAATCATCTTTATATTTGGTAAAAGGGGATTTGGAAGACAACCAGGAGTGTGGAGGTTAAAATTATAAGTAATAACTAGGTCAGCATGGCAGAAAATGTGTTAAAAACTATGTAGGTTAAGTAGATCTAATAAAAAGTATATACTGTGCTGTAGTTTGGTGGGTTATTCATTGGGCAGTAGATAAGATATAAGGAAGGTTGGTAATATAGGTTGTATGGTTCAAGGAGTTAATGGGTTTTTTTTGGGAAGGAAAGTAAACTCCTCGTACTTGTAACATTGTGATACACACCACTGCACACAATGAACACCAAAGAAGCAATGCGTGGGGACAATGCCATGCCCAGTGCACTTGAGTGGTCACTTGGCTTTGACTTGGCAGTCTCTTGGTTCCTCTGGACCCAAAACAGCTTCCCTAACCATTAAGCAAGCATACTTTTACTTTATATACAGGAGTAGCAGTAGCACTGTATGCATTCTGCCTGTGTGTTTTCACAACATGATGCTGCTGAATGTGCATTTGGTGGAGAGGACAACTTGGAGGTCATTTTAAAAAAGAGAGGACTACTACACACCTGCACAGAACAAAAATCTACCTGTCGTAAGTGAAGAGTGGCAGTAGACTGGATTGCTTGGGGAGCAGTGCATGAGGAAGGTGTCATGCTCAGTTCACCTCAATGGTAACTTGGCAGGATAAAACCAATATAATACAAAAGTTTTTCCAACCGCAATTCGGCAATAACTCGGTAAGGTCCAAGGCAATAACAGAATCTATCGCTTTTATAGAGAATCTATCGGAATTAAGTTGTCAATTTTTTATTGAATTGAACTGAACCAAATCGGATTGAATTGTTTAATATTTTTATGAATCGGATTGTAGCCTGTGATTAGAGATTTGAATATGAATATATTGAAAAATATGTCTCAAAAAAAGTTGAAAATCACTTGTCTACAGTATTGTATATCGAGGAGATTGTGTACTAATGCATCTGCAGTTGCAAATCCTATGGCAAATTTCATGCACTCTACTTGGGTGGAGACTAAGCAGTGTGTTTAAATGTTGACAGCACAATCCTGTGCAGATAAAAAAAACGCCCATTAAACTAGAAAATGGTGTCTGTGTAAAGAACAGCGTAGAGTCACACTTGAGCTGCTGTAATTACACTTGTACACCTCTCTGGCTTCAGAGCGTCTGGGTTCTAAACCACATGCTTTTGAACCTCTGTCTACTCAGCGTGTGGTGATGATGACAAAGTGCAGTTGCTTATTTAACAACCGAGGTTTCTAAAATTGTTGTTTGACAAATATGAAGAATGAAAGACCTTTACTGATGGAGAAAAAAACTGTCAATATAACAATGCAAAAATTGTTGTTAGAATATTACTTTTTTAATTTAAAAAATATGAGTTATTGGTAAGCCAAAGCTATAAAAAAAACAACTTCACCTGGGTTTAACAGGAAGCTGATGCAAGCCTCCCACTGTCCCTCCCAAAGTTGTCTCAATCCGCAATGCCTATTGCGCTACAGTGAGCATCTACTGCCATCCCAGTCTATCAATCTCTGCAGGTCCAGGCTAAAGGGCGAAAACACTATAGGTGGCAGGTTTGCTCGCAATGTACCCCAATAGTGGCAAACCATCACTTATGAGTCGTCCTTAGTCTTGCACAAGAAAAGCGTTGTTGATATTGATAACTTAAAAGATCTTTACATATGTAACAAATACCTTTGCCTTATTTCACCCGCACAGAGCTGAATTTGGTCCAACAAAATCACTTTTTTTTAGATTTTTGCACATCTGGGATTGGTTCCATAACCACAAAGAAACAACAATTGCTGAATACTGTGTCTCCAAAAGCTCCATTCTGTATGGAAAAGGCATAATATTCTTCTGCTTCTTCTCCTTTTGATTTTTCACCCTTTTTTGCCACAATGAGTTAGCATTTTCACAGGAATAGGCGTAAGGCATATGTCAATATTCATACATAAAATTGCCATTCTTACAAAAAATATTTGTCTGTACTACCAGAGAAGCTTGGCAAATTGATCTTAATCTACAAATTACACATTTTAGATCAAATAAGTGCTCTGATATAGAGGATTTATAAGGATACAATCTTGATCAACCTGGTGAGTTATTTTAAAAATAAACCGTGATAACTTAAAACATATTGAATGGGGTTGTCCACTTAGAGCTTTTTGACAACCTGTGAGTATTTTCAGGGGGAATGATTATCTTCCAAGGGGACAATCTGATCGCTTTAGTCACTCCTAGTAAGAAGATAATTATATTTAATTGTGAGAAGAATCCGCTCGTGCCACCCCCAGCACTGGATTATAGCCACACTACAACTGTTGAGGTTAGAAGATATTGGACTCTGACATCCTTAGGGTTGTTAGACTAACTTCTACTAAAAAGGTCTTGTTTCTGTTTTCTATATGTGTATACTCACATATATATTTGTGTGGGCGTGTCGCATGTGTGTATATACATACATATAGTAACACTGCACAATTTGGTTAAAATAAACAAGCAATCTAAATTCTTTTCACAGTTACTTGGTCAAAACCTGGTAGAGAGTAGTCATTAGCACACTGGCTGGTATGACAATCCCTCCTCTTTTTTTACTTCAGAAAAAAAGCCTTCAATGAAAGGCTGTCAGACAAGAATACACACCCAGTGTGTGTGTGTGAAAGAGAGAGAGAGAAGGAGAGAGAGAGAGAGAGAGAGCATGTGAGAATCACTGTTCAATGGAAAAATGAAGGAGTGGAATAAACAAAACCAACAGTAGCAACCACATTAAGGGGTTAGGAAACATTTTGACAAGGTTCTACTCCGTGGACCTTTACTCTACAACAATCATATAAATTGTATGAGTGAAATTATTATTTTAGTTCACAATGAAGTATTGGTCTATTGTAATGAAACAGAATTGTTATTGCTTAGACTTTAAGTAACCACTCTCTTCATGCGAATTTTAATTATTTACTATATGAATCATATATAAAAATGGATTTATATATAACTAGTAATCATTAAGTTGTATATATCACAGCATGTTAGCATTAATACCACAGGAACATTTATAGTTTACCTAGCACAGGGGTAGAGGTAGAGTAGAAGCCTTTTGACCAAACATCCATGGCTCATACATTTCCTGAGTTTCTATGTATTTGTTGATTAATTAGTTGTTTAACATTAACAAGACATTAATCAGTAGCCACATTAGGGCCTTAGACACAAAAATAGTTAGAAATTAGCAAAACAATAGTTGGAATTACATGAGGTACGCCAGTAAAGAGTAAATAAAACACTCTCAGAAGTGAGACAGTGTTTTAATAAGACATATTTTCCTAAAATTCAGTCAAATTTTAACCGAAAATCAGCACAGAACAATTCAGACTTAGCAAGAACAGCTAATGCTAAAGGACAACCAACTAAATAAAGTTATCCATGAACAAACCTAAATGAAACAAATGCCAACAGATATTCAATTGGACATGTGTGAAAAACGAGGCAGTGTAAATATGGTCAACGAGGCAGTAATTAACACCAAAATTATATTATCAATTTAAATTGACACAAAAGAACCATAAACTAACATAATTTCTGTTATTGAAGTCTATTTCTTTAATTTGAGGTAAAATAGATTTTAGTGGTAATATGAGGTTCTAGCTCACATAAATGTTTGCTGAAATTAATTTTTTATCATATAAACAAGACCTGTCATTTTGTGCGGTATGATGTATAAAGAAAACACACCCGGAAATATAGTGTTGTGTGTTTGTGACGGTGACAGAGAGAGAGACACAGAGACAGAGGGAGAGAGAAGGAGAAACTCAGTTCGACAGTAGTCAGAGAGAGTAACACACCAGTAGCTGCATTTCCTGTTCATAGGAAACATCGACGCGACTCCGTTCTAAGGGATATTTGTTTGTTTTATTTCCAAAACCTGTGTTTTCCATAAAATGGCAGCAAATATACCAACATCCCGAGGCTTCATTCATCAGCGGTAACTGTTGTAGATCCTCATCTCCGGCAGGAATTTCAATTATACTGTAAGTGAACGGCTCCCTGGATTTATGAGTCAGCCAGATAACGCCGAGACCAAGACGATTTCTGCTATATTCCTTTTTATCGCTGCTGCTGCTTCACTTGTTTCTGTACTTGGCGATAATCTCATTCTCCAGAGAGTCTCGGAAGTGTCGTGTGGAAGATGACAGTCAAATTGGACTTTGAGGAGTGTCTGAAAGACTCCCCCCGTTTCAGGTAAGTTCCACAAACTCACGCTCACACTCTTTAATCGTTTGGTATGATGCGTATAAATGTAGAATTGGTTATTTAAGATAATCTTAATGGATACATATTCTTCCAGTAGTTCAACTGCTGTGTCCTACGACCAGGAGAGTCTGTAATCCTAGGTTGGGGACAAAGGTGCTTTCACCCCCACGACCCTCTTTCTCTGGAACCACAATTAGAATTAGAATCCGATATGCATGATTTTACAAGTATAAACAAATGTACGGGTTGCTGCCACCTATTGACTGGAGGTTGTCATCATTGAAGCATTACAGCAGTGGTGCACTTTCTGTCCAGCATGACAGATTCTATTGGAAGTTCCTCACTCCTCCTCCTCACCCCTCAAATCCTTAACTCTCCCCCACTGGTGCCCCCCAGGTCGGGGCCGCCCCACTAATTGAGAAGCACTAGTCTAGGTCAAGCCATGTCACGTCACTGTAGGAACTGAGGTTAAAAAAAAGAGTTAAACCTGCAGGACTGAAAACACTGATCTGATCTGGTCTGATAAGGTCTGAAGTGAACATGGAGGAGTCTGGTTTATACCAGGGGAATCCATTACCGGCTCAAAGTACCTGTTACCAGGACAAACTTAACAATGGACACAATTTAACAAGTTTCTTTTTTTTTCTTTACGAGATGGATTCAAAAACCAGCAACTCCTCGCCCAAAGCTGTTTTACAGAGTGTAAAACTGTCTGTTTTTCATTGAATACCAGTGTTTTTCAAACACATATGGGGTAATCAGAAGGGAAGTGTCACGATAGAGATTTTGCAAGCGACTTAAGTGAGTTTGGCAGACCTGGGGTGTGTCCTGTGGTTTTGTTTTTGGCAGTCCCAAGGCACAGAGGCAGCAAATTTTAAGTGTTTAACTATCCGGAGTTGTCAAACTGCCCATATTAAATTTATAAGATTTGCACTGTGGTGGAAAGTTCTGTGGCGTTTGCAGACAGCAAGGTCTCCTGTCATGGACGGAATAAAAAAGGAGGGAAGGATCTGCAACACTAGTGTGGAAGTGATAAAAACGGGCAGGGGGAAGAAAAAAGGAAGGATATGGAGATGTAAAAGTCTAGTCAGAGGTGATCTTCATTCAAAAGTGCTGCCTTTTTTTGTTAGTCACATCATGATTGACAACAGGAAGTGTGGCGAGATGTGCAGAGGTGATGAAGGAGATACAGGAAGTTTGTTCTATGTAGGGGTGAAACCACGGCGGAAACTTCAGCTGTGGTCTGCATTGTCTGCACTTCAAGACTTCAACTCCAAATAATATATTTTTTCAAATAATCAATTAGTATAAGAAATGGTCATTGAATATAATAAATGGTTAGGTGTTGAGCATTTGACTAAGTGTTGAGTCCATGTCTGCACATAAAAGAAGAAATCATCTTCTGTTCTTCTTTTATCCTTCTCTCCTTTACTAATTCAAAAGATCCTGATCTCTGGACTTTTCTTACAACATTTACATGCAAACAAATAGAATAACACAAACAGTGACTCTGTTCAGACCTTCTTCTTGTCCTTTCTCTTGGATTCTCTGTGTTGGTGTGTCTCTGTACTGTTGGTGGAAGGCAGTGGAAACCACAAAGTTGAGCTGCTGGTTAAAGAAGAGATGCAGCACAAGAGACAACTCTAGAGTTAACCTTAGTGTAGAGCTTTTCTGCACTTGTGAAGGAAAATTGCTACACAGAAAAAAAGCAAAGCTTGTCTATTGACTTTGGAAATAACTGTGGTACAGACCAATGTGTATTTAATATTTTGATGATGAAAATGCATTTAAAACTGACATAAACCACTGCATTCTAAAGCTGAGTCTATTTAGCCCCCAGACCAGTATGAAAACAAAGCATTGGAAATTAAAAATATAATGATAAAGGAAATGTATTAATGAAGTCAAAAAATGCATGGCCAGAACTGCAACAAAAGGTTATCTAGGTACTATTTGTCCTTTTACATATGCTAGAAGTATTTGTGGTGAAACCTAATTTGGAAGGGTGCCAAAGACTTTGTCGTTGGTGAGAATAAGGTAAAAACAGATTAGTCCTGATGCAAAAGCTCTCTCTTTTGTTTTGATAAGTGATGAACAGGAGGTTTCATTAATTCACTGTGAGTCTTCCTGCTGGAAATGATGTGGGCACTATGCTCAGAGCCTTTCAGTGGCAACCTGGTGGATTCGAACCTAAGGCCCTGCAGATCCAAGTTCGCTCCCTTAACCTGCTTCCTTAATCTTCCTTAACTTTAATAATAATGAGTTGCAACCTCTGATCTTATATTATTTAAATTCATTGTATAAACATTAGGAAATTATAATAATTGTGTTTATTTACTTTTTATTTAATTGACAAAAGACAAAATGTTGGGAAGATTTCTAATAATTCCGTAAATTTATGATTTTGACATTTATGATTTTCTGACCCAGATTCAAACATGAGTAACTAATCATTTCACCCTTTTATTGTTCTCAGTTTGATTAGATACAGATATTTTCCCACTTTTAAAGGATAGCCTGTATATGAGGCTCCATGATAACAGTGTTAGAGAAGTCACATGACACAACAAAGCAAGGCATTACAATAATACTATTTCATTTAGGCCTGTGCTAAATTGCATCGCATCAGCTGTTGCACAGTTCACCATTGTTCTTTCAATACATGGAATTCCATGCGTTTCAGTGCGTTTCACATCTCCTTTTGACAACAATGTCAACAATGTGGTTTTGTGTCTGTTTCAGAGCTAACATTGAAGAAGTCCAAAACAATGTGAGCGAAGTGGAGGTACGATTAGAGAAGGTAAGCTTCGTCATTCCTCCTAACATCCATCCATTGTACTATACATTGGTTTGGGCCTTTGGGAAAAAATATTTTCGGGGTGGATTTTAGCAACATTGATCACATTGCATCAACCTGTGACTGAATCACAGTGTAGCTAGCAGAGTAGCAATCACCAAAAATTTGGAATTGAACTGAAAGTTCCGGTGCCAGATGCAGTCACATTTATAGGTGTTCACCTAAAATTGGAGAAAACATTACCATTAACAGAAGCAGGTATTTTAATTTTCTACTTTTATGACACTGTTTTACAAAAGTTGAGGGAATAAATATAAATATAGTATTTCAGTGCTTTCTCCTTTCCTGATTTTCTGAAGTAGGAGTGATTTCTAGCGATACGTGCTTCACCTAAACTCGTGCAGGAAGTGGCACCAGGTGCTGTTTCCCTTATGACTTTCCTTCCACTTCTGCTTCAGTGTATTCAGCTACGTTGTATTCCCTTTGTGCTTACACGTGTCACGGTTTCACATCAATTCAATTAGGAGTTCGTAGTGTTTCAGTTCACAGGTAATGCTGTTGGTGTCTATAAATCCCACTGTCATCTTTGAGAAACATTGAAAACACAGTGCTTTTATTTTAGTTTTCCGCAAAAGTGTGATTAAAGTGTGGTGCCGTTTGAAGGGAAAAAAAAAAAAACTGGACGAACCAGGTTCCAGCCCCTCAGGGTGATTGGAGCTCTCGCCTGTCTAACTGCCTTTCAGCAAAAAACTCATTGCTGAGCAACTTTATTGTTTCTTAAGCTTAAATCTCAAAGATATTAGCACACACTGATCTGTAAACCTTTAAAAGTAATTTTCCTTCTGCTCATTATACAATAACCTCCAAATAAAATGTGGGGTTGTGCTCTGCCTTTTTCAACATTTAATGGTGTAATAAACCCCAGAAACAATATTAGTAAAACACTTACATAGTAGAGTTTGGGAAACTCTCTTGAGCATAGTCATCACTTTTTATAACTCTTTATATTTAATTGCTGCCTCTCCTGGAGGGTCTACCCGGTCCTGAGTGTATTTGTGTTTTGCAGCTGGTGAAACAATGCCAGGCCATGCTGGAGGCTGGCAGAATCTACTGCCAGACCAGCAAGACCTTTGTCAATGGCCTCCGAGAGCTGGGCCACCAGTGCTGTGGAGACAACATGATGGAGGTGAGAGACACACAGTGACACCAGAGTCACTTATATACACCGGGCATTTCCTGTAACCACTGTTTTTATTTTGTGGTTGTGTCTTAGACTCACATAACCAAGGCACAAACCTTTGACTGAAGCAGAATTCCTTTAACCCTGTATGGACTGAGACTTAAAACTATAAAGATGTTACTTAAACTCACCTCAAACTTGGAGCACCAGCCCAGAACATTTACAAACAAAGCTAATGGTCATGTTTGGAGGGTTAGGACTGGACATTGTCTCTAAATACTGAGAATCCTGGTCCAAGAATCCAGATTTTGGCTTGGACTCAGAATCAGAACACAGAAAACTGGACAGCAACCCTGATTAATAAAGTTTAAGGCCCACCGTGTTACTGCATACTTCTTGTGTTGTCCTAGTGATCTGGACTGAGTCTAATCTGTGCTTTGTGTCCTGCAGGAATGTTTACACAAATTTTCCACCAAGCTGTCAGATATCTTGGACTCTCAGGGGGTGAGTACTGAATGTCTGCTCAGGCTCTGGTTCTGTCATGGCTCTTATCTACTGCATTATGCAGTTGATAGGGCATCATAGTTGACATTTCATACTTATCTGTGCTCACTGCTGGAGATTTGTCTCTGTGTCTCTGCTAGGAAGTGATCGAGACCATACAGAAGTCAGTGAAAACCAAGCTGCAGACCTTTGTCAAAGAGTGAGTGAAGCTGTTCCTGGTTTTGTATTTTACACCATCTTCTTTTCAGTTTCTCACGTTTCACTTTCTCTTTGGTTTCTACTCACTTTCTTCGGAGAAGATTGAATGAGACCAGATTTGATGATTGACATTAACCTGTGCGTGTGCAGATATCAGCAGAGAATCAGAGCTTTAACCCAGTGAGCAGGCAGACCTCATCATACTGACTACTGAGATGATGATCGGAATAAAACAACACAGCTGCTGTATTTTCACCTGAGTGTCTGAGTGTGGTGCCAAGTCTCAAGTCTTAGAATATGCCCATGTCTACTACTGTAGTCTCTACTACTATTATTGAGTCGTTCCTAGTCCAAGCTGGTTCATAGTCATATGTTAAGTTATGCATTGAGACAGAGGCAATGTGTCTGTCATTGGTGTGAAAATCCAAAGTTCACCTCCAGGGAAAGTTTGATTCCTGGTTAGGATAGTTGGCTTTTAGTGGGATCGCCACCTGCAGGTAGGTGCAGTGCAGTGTGATTTGAGTGGCAGTCTTGAAGAGTGCTGCACTTGCAACCTGGTAACAGAGGATGAAGAGGAATAAATGTTTGAGTGACAGTTAAACCTACGTATGTGACCAATGAAAGATTACTGAACAAATGGCTCAAAAAAAGCTTTTTCTTACAATACATAGCAGCTGTATTTAATAACTTAAAATAAACCATATATTACAGAGGGGAAAAAAGGAGGTATTCAATGTTGGTACGACAAAAGCAAATGTTCTGAAACAAACCTTAGTTTAAGGTTTAGGCCTTAATGTGGAATTGACTGCACCATATCCCAGTCTCAGTGCGTCTCCTCATCCTACAGGGATGTCCGTCATTTCAAAGAGGTGCGAAAGGAGTTTGAGCGCAGCAGTGAAACACTGGAG
Source organism: Paraplagusia blochii (assembly GCA_016785265.1). Taxonomy (NCBI): domain Eukaryota; kingdom Metazoa; phylum Chordata; class Actinopteri; order Pleuronectiformes; family Cynoglossidae; genus Paraplagusia; species Paraplagusia blochii. Next base: position 308,038 of record JAFBJS010055029.1, on the reverse strand, counting down.
GGGGCGCTGGCAAGAAATGCTCAGGCTCCACGGGGTAAGCAACATGAAGTGGAGGAGGCCAGTAATGCTCTGCTGAATGCACGAAGGACCTTTAGGTCTGAGGCCTTGGACTATGTCCTGGAGGTACGTTTTTTTTTTTTTATTTATTTATTCATTACCCTAAATAAGGTCAAAATCCTAGAGACTAAACAGTGGATCCATCAGTAAATATCTTATTCTTCTCCTTTTGGCTTGTCCCTTTTTCAGGGGTTGCCACAGCAAGTCAACGTTTTTCATTCCCCCCTGTCCTCTGTATCTTCTACTCTGACTCCCAACTACCTCCATGTCCTCCCTCACTGCATCCATCAATCTCCTCTTTGTCTCCTACCTGGTAGCCCCATCTCTAGGATCATTCTTCTACCAATGTAACCACTGTCCCTCCTCTGAACATGTCCAAACCATCTCAGTCTGACTTCTCCAGCTTTTTCCCCAAACCTCTCTGTCTGTGTGCTCCTCTAATCACCTCATTCCTGATCCTGTCCATCCTTGTCTCTCCTAAAGAGAATCTCAGCATCTTTAACTCCTCCGCCTCCAGCTCTGCCTTCTGTCTTCTGCCTTTTGTAGTTTCTCTATTCCATACATCATGGCTGGTCTCTGTCCTGTGAATTTTCCCTTCACCTATAGCTGACACTCTTCTATCAAAGATCAATCAGGAAATGTATGAACATAAATCTACAGCAGCTGTGACAACAGCTGTGCTTTTCTCTGTTTTGTATGATACAAGGCTACATATTTAGCCTCAAGTTTGTGGGTTTCTCTCAGTATTGGTGGTTGTGTCATTCTCTCCACAGCAAACAGTTTTCCTAGCTACAGATTCTGTGAACATGACGTTTGTGAAACCACTGCTGTCTTTTGTTACAGATAAATGTGATCGAAGCCAAAAAGAAAACAGACATTCTGATGGCTGTGAGTTTCGTCACAAACTGGTTTTTAGTTTTTTTTTTGTTTAATTGAACATGTATGGTTAAATAAAAGAAAAAAATACTTTGTTCCAGATGTTGTCTCTAATGGAGACCCAAGCCCAGTTTTTCCAACAAGGTCACATGTCACTGTCAGAACTTGAGGACTATCGACAAAAATTAAATGAGGAGGTATGTGTCTTGGAACTTGGATCTCGTAGACTAGATTTGGCTTGGACTCACACTCAGATTTGTAGAATTGAAACACAAGTCAGTGAATCCAAATTTACACTTGAAGCCAAGTGGACTAAAGTCTTAGGTAGAACTGATTTTGGACTAAAATGTGGACACATGGATATGTGAACACTTAAGACTTAACTGGTACTAGGAGCACTTGGGACTGTCTCCAAACTTTATCATCAGTCAGTTAGAATGGGGCCGTTGGGGTCTGCTGACATCAGGTTCGTCATCGTGACAGGAAATAGTGAGAAACAACAGGAAATATTTCACATATCTGTTTGTGTGAGCGTGTTTACTCTGTCGTCCTAAGACTGAAGTGCACAGTTTTCTGCACTGTCAATTTTGAACCCCACAGTGGTGTAAACACCATCAAGCTTTCACTGCTTAGATTTGAAACAGGAAGTAAAAGGCATCAACTTTCATTGGCAGAATTAAGCCACATTGACACTCTTCCTGTTGAGACACAGAAGAAAAAACAGGGATGAAAACAGACCAAACAGAAGAAAAACAGAGACCATGAAACACTTCCAAAATTAACACTAATAGGAAGCTCCAACTTGACATTACATATCTTTAAATAATTGCTTATTTGACAGGAACTGCTCACTCAATAATGTTGCATGAAGGAGAGCGTTTTTAAAGTGGTTTCTATCGACATCCTGACGAAATACATTACACAAGTTATTCTACTATGAGTGAGGCAATAAAAAAAAAAACCTTGAAAAATCAATATTACCGTCGGGAGAATAGCTAACGCTCTGTTTCATTTATTTTAACAGCACACTCAGTTTGTCCTCAACTCAGCTAGAGAGAAGAGGGACATGGAACAAAGACATGCTGCAATTAAGAAAAAGGTAACATAAAATTTAATGGTCAAAAAAGCCACAACTCAGGGTTTAATGTCACAGATATAAAGGTGTAAGCCGTTAAAAATAAAAACCTTCTACTGAACCGTAATGAATGGAATTTCTGGTGATTTATTGTGTTAGGATGTGTCTTATGACGACTCCATTATGGACTTTAATGCTGACGCTGGCAGTGGCATTGCCATGGAAGGTTATCTCTACAAGAGAGCCAGTAACGCCTTCAAGACTTGGAACAGGTTAGAATTTACCTTCAAGCTCGTCTCTGTTTCAAACATCATGAATTTCCTGCACTATTCCTGAACATTTGGTTTCTCTTTTAGACGTTGGTTTTCAATTCAGAAAAATCAGCTGGTGTATCAGAAGAAATACCGGGTATGGGTTTTCAGAAGTAGCTGATTAAATAGTACTGTACATGAAAGAAGGACTAAAGCAAACACACATGTCTGGTGTTACATTTCTGATGGTTTCCATCTCCCAGGACCAGCCCACAGTTGTGGTGGAGGATTTGCGTCTTTGCACAGTCAAACCCAGCAGTGAAAATGAGAGACGGTTCTGCTTTGAAGTGGTCTCACCGTCAAAGTGAGTGAAAACCCAAAGCGGGAGGCCTGAAAACAATCATTTTTCCAACCAAGAAATAATGGGAAACCTGTGTGTGTTTAGGTGCTGCTTGTTGCAGGCCGACTCAGACCGACAGCAGCAGGGCTGGATGAGTGCAGTCCAAAATAGCATTGCATCAGCCTTTCAGGAGAAAAGAGAGTCACACAGTCCTGTGAGAAAACGCACCAACACGCCAGAGGACACATGAGCAAAATGTCCTTAAGTTTTTTGACAAAGCTCTAAAAGTTCACCTGATATCGGTGTGAATTTCCACATAAATGATAAAGTTTTTGCAGAGAATGTACATTCTAAACATTTGCAAAAAAAAAAAAAATCCATCAAACAATTCGTCATGACTTAATAGGCCTAGAAAGAGGAGGAAATAACCTCAAACAACAGTATCCATTGTATTTTTTTAGATGGGTAATGATTAGCGTAAAATAACAACCCAAAATGTAAAATAAATAGCCGTAAAATAATGAAAAAATTAAACTCTTATTAAAAGTAAGATAGTAATGTAAGGTACATTTGTGGGATTTGCCCTTGGATTGAGACACCTCAATTCTCATTCTTGTTCTGTGTGTGATTACCAGAGACAACGCTGCAGCTCATTGTCAACAACTTTAGGAGGCAGTGGGGGAGGAGGAAGCGGAGGCGCAGACCTGGAGAATGATGGCTCCAAGGGTCTGGAGGACATCCAGTCCATCGATGGAAACCAGCAGTGCTGCGACTGTGGGGAATCTGGTCCGGACTGGGCCTCCATCAACCTGGGCATCACGCTGTGCATCGTCTGTTCGGGTATACACAGGTACGAGGTTAAAAAACTTGTCACATACACGAACACACACACAGACTCACAGATCCTGATCTTTAATGGTTGTCCTCTCCAACAGGAGCCTGGGAGTCCATTTTTCTAAGGTGCGCTCCCTCACTCTGGACTCCTGGGAGCCGGAGCTAATTAAGGTAACCTTACAGCTTCTCCTGTCTCCTCATTACTGCTTTATTGCTCTGCATTTTGTGGTCAAGTCTACAAATGGACCAATTAGCAGTGAAATGTTTCCTTTTTTTCTTTCTCTCTCCAGTTAATGTGTGAATTAGGAAACACAGTGATCAACAGGATCTATGAGGCTCGCATCGACGAGATCACAATCAAGAAGCCACATCCTTCCAGCCCCAGGTATAAATAACCACCACCTCCTAATGAGCAGACACTAAAGAGACATTCATTGAATTCTTCAGACTAAGTCCATTCTTTTTCAGATAATGGCAGTTACATCACTTTCAAAGCCTGGTTTAGACCTGCACTCTGACAATCTATGCTAATGTGACCATTAATAATATTAATTAGGGGCAAATGATGCTTATTTAAAACCATGTTAGCTCATAAACATCTCTAAGAGGGAAGCATTTCTGAAAAAAATCTGTATTCAAACTCTGTATCTTTTCTGACCTGCACAGAAAATACTTTTCAACCAACAGAGTAAAAACAAGTTTATCATTGGGTTTATATGTTTATTCATTCATTCAGCTTTATCTGCTTCTGGGTCACAGGGGCAGCAGTCTCCACGACTGACACCCATCTCATATTGCACCAAAAACAATAAAATAAAAAATACTGTGAGCCTTCCTGTGGGTGGTGAGCTCACTGGAAGTTATGTGGGTCAGTGCTTTGCTCAGAGCACCTCAGTGGCAACTGCCTGCAATGTTCTCTACAACCTTTCAACCTCTTAAAAGTACATATTGTAGAGAAACTTAACAATAGGATAAAGTTATCCATCTCAATAGACATTGCTCTGTTGAGAATATTTTAATGAAACTATGATTGGTTGGCGTATTCTAATTGTGTTTTTTAGCAACCTTTGCAGGGCAGATTTGGAGAATACAAACAATATCTTTACCTGTAAACGCATGTTGAAATGTCATGTCCGGCTTAAAAAAACACTGGGGGACTTATTTTCTGACTTCCTCTTCTCTTTTTTTCTCTGTCTCTCGTGCAGTAACAGACAGGAAGTTCTACAGGTACATGACAACACACAGGGCTGAGCTCCTGACTGGTGTGTCAGGAAATGTCTAGTTTAGACTTAAGGTTTTGCACAATGTTGGAAAGTTTTATGTTTGGTACAACCTTGTTTTTTATATTATGATTTTAAATTAGGCTACTGGGGTGAGATTAGGGAGAAAGCTTGCTTTGTACGTTCTTTTACTCCCCCCCCAAACAATTGTCTCTGTATTTCATTGGTGTCCAACAGAGGAGACAAGGAGTCATGGATTCGATCAAAGTACGTTGAAAAGAAGTTCATACAGAAGCTTCCAGAGACTGGCCGAAATCCACCGGTGAAGAGAGCCAGCTTCAAAAGAAGCCATCCGTCGCAGGAGAAGACAGGGCCGCGTCCTCCTCTTAAACCCAAACCATCGCGGGCCACTCTCGCTCGAGGCACGGGTAAGTAAAGAGTCAGGTGTTGTCAATAAGGAAGAACAAGAAACTGGTTTATAGAGAAGAAAATTGGCAATTACATACATTCAGTTCTTCTGAAATAGAGATTTTTCTGATCAAGACCCAAGTCTGTTCCCTCTCTTTGTTTAGGCTTGAGCTCAAGTGACCTTTTCCAGAAGAACAATACGAGCAATAACAAAAGTGAGATTGTACACACACACACACTCATTTACACATATTTAAAGTAGACCCCTTGCCTGACATTAACACAACTTTCATTTTACCCTCTGTTCCATCAGATGTAGATGAGGAAGAAGATCTGAGTGGTCTTCACCCAGGAGCGCTTCTGTACAGATCTGCAGCCATGCAGAACTTCCCAGTCATGGCTGACGCATTGGCTCACGGTGCCGATGTGAACTGGGTCAATGCAGCGGAGAAGTCAAGCACACCTCTCATACAGGCTGTGTCAGCGGTGAGGAAGTTGAAAATAGTACAGTAAAATACCCTGAGGGATTCAGTTCATTGGATTTCAGCGCCACCTGCTGGAGAAGGTGGATTTATGTATAGATTGCATTGTGTTTTAGGTTTTTAGGTTTTTTGTTAAAAGATGGTCAAATTTTACATTCCCAACAATTAATAAATAATCAGAAAGTGTTATTATGGAAAACAGAAATTCTAACGTATTAACTGTCAGATTGCATTCTGACTGTAAGTTCATCATTAGAATTTGACATGTTGATGCAATTCTTACATTATGTTACAAAGTCACGTTTTTTTTTTTTTTTTTCTCAGAATGCCTTGGCTGCCTGTGAGTTCCTGCTACAGAATGGTGCCAACGTCAACCAGGCAGATGCTAATGGTAGAGGACCGCTGCACCACGCCACCATCCTGGGCCACACTGGGTAGGAGGAACATGTTAATAAACAGATCTGTTAACCCTGAAGGCTGTGAATCTGCTAACTCTTGAGTACCAATAAATCACCCTTACAAAAGATAAAGATAGCCAAACATGGGGTTGGTAAAATATCACTCACAGCAACTGCTGCAAATTCCAAAACTAAAACAGTGTCATGACACCGTCAGCCTCACCGCTGTGGACACAGAAACCAAAACAAATAGATTCATCTTAGTTTCTTCCTCATCCTGCTTCAACTGAAAATATAACAAAACAAATCTTTGTTAAAGTGTTAGTTTGTTATCCACTATTTGTTATTATTATTTAATATTAATCTTTGGTTTCCTTACCTAAACATATCCCTTTTAAACAATGTGGCCTGAGGACCAGAGTGGCCCAGACACAACCTCAAAGTATCCTGGTCAGTTGTCTTTGGAGAACAGGGTGGACAAACTAAATGAATCCAAATAGAGACAGAGACATAGAGAGAGAGAGAGATAGAGACAATAGACCATCAGAGAAACACTGTTTACTGCGGATCAACATGTCACCCACAATGCATCACTTTAGTTTCTTCAGTTTACTGTACACTAACATGTCACTGTGAAAGTAGGTATGAAATTATGAATAAAAACAATTTTATCGCTGTATCAGTGTTAATCATGTCAACAGTCACACTGATTGGACATTAGTCAGGTGTCATATCAGCTGCTCCTCCCCTCATCTCTTTCTTTACTTGTGCTGACTTATAACATCTGTCTGTGAAGATTCTTATTCATCCAGGTCATGATATCCAAAAAGGGTTTAGTTGTCAGAAACTGGACGTCTTCTTGGAGTTGAAAGACGTTTCATTCCTCAACTGAGAAGACTGCACTGGTATTGATGAGCAGTTAAACTTCCTAGGGTGGGATCTCAAGGCAGAATGGTCTGTAGCAGACAATTGATGACGCAGACCTCCCCCTCTATGCAAGGTTGGTTGTTCCAGATGGACATAGATGGCTTCTTTGACTCCTCCCTCAAACCACCTGTCCTCCTTGTCCAAAATATGCACATCAGAGTCCTTGAAAGAGTCCCTGACTGCTCATCAATACCAGAGCAGTCTTCTCCAGACGGGTGTAACAATGACTCCCATTCACATCTGGACAAGAAAACAGCTCATTAACATCAGGAGCAGTTTCTGTCTAAAAAGATGAAGAGATCAAAACAACTCTTCACACCTTTGTCCAGTGGTGAAGGAGTGGTCTAGAGGAGTAGAACTACTAGAGTTCCCTCCAACAACAACCAGAAACGGATGAAGTTCCTCAGTTGAGGAATGAAACGTCTTTCGACTCCAAGAAGAAGTCCAGGTGCTGACAACAAAACCCTTTTTGGACTTACAACATCAGAACCTCTGCAAGTCTATTGTCTTCCGAGAGACCAGTAGTGAACGTTTGCAAATCATTCAGGATTTTTGAAGTTGTTTTTGCAACCATTTAGAGTCAGAATTGACAGGGATTTTTTAAATAGTCGCCCAATTCAATTTGTTTGTATTTTAGATTGGTTTGTCTCTTCCTGAAGCGGGGTGCTGACTACAATGCCAAGGATAAGACACAAAAAGACCCCATATCCATCGCTGTGGACACCGCCAATGCTGACATTGTGACATTGTGAGTAATGTGTCTTAAAGCAAGCTTCTTTGTGAGAGAAGAAAAACAAGGAACGTGGAAACCTAAAGCTCTTTCTTCCATCTCTCTTTTACCTTTATAGGCTCAGAATTGCCAAAATGAACAAAGAGATGCGGGAGATGGATGGAGCATTCGGCCAAACAGGTCACTCAGGGAGTCAGGGCTCGGGAGGGTTACTGGGAGGAGGTGGGCTGGCCCACACCAGGAAGAGTCTGCAGGCCATAAAGAATCACATCAGTGGCTGGGCCCTGGGAGGGCAGACTGATTAACAGAGATAAAAGTCTTTTAATAAATTTCCATGCTGTCTCAGATGAAAAACAGAAAAATTGCCTTAGGTCAGAGAGTGATAAATTCAGATTAGGTAAATAAGGGTGAGACAGAGGCAGAACAGAGGCTTCAATTGAGTCTAAAGAAAAACAGAACTAATGATGAGAAAAGAAGAGAGAAATCATGTGAAACAAAGACCAAACATGGAGTTTTCCACATGCACTTTGAATTACAGACGCACAACATTGTCATCATCATCATCCTGCACTTTGAAACCTACAAACTCTACACAAACACTGTGTTGTACTGTAAAACATCAGAAATGGCAGCATGTGTAAATACACAAAAAAGTCATGCAATGGGTCCAGTTTTTATGTTTTATGTAAATGTGGGATATTTTTATAAGCCATGTGCCAACTTTCTCAGATGTTTTTTATGGCGTTTGTTTGTGTACATTTTCTTTGTCTTTGAACGTTTCCTGTGCTATTCTGTGAATGGCATTCAGGTGTATGCTTTTATACTGTTTTAAATTCTAATGTATGTATTTACCTGAATCCAATGGTGTCGATTCCAAAAGCTCAATGCTTCACGTCTGGAGTTTGTTTGCCGTTCCGTTTTTTTTGTTTTTGTCATCTGGCTCCTCTCTGAGCTGCACAGTCCATTCTTTCATGATGAGTCATTAAAGTGAGTCAGGTCAGACCCATGAAGGAATGGAAACCAGAAGCTTTCTGTCTGCTTCAAACCCCTGCTGGTCAGTTTCTGACGTGCTTTGTGTGTGTGTGTGTGTGTGTGTGTTTCTTTGTCGCGTGCTCTCTCCCTGCCGAGACCTGCGGCATCTCTCCACTGCTCGTGCAGTGCGCCATCTACTGAAAACTAAAAGGTAAAGAGCATGTGCTTGTCCCGAAAATGTCATTGTATTTTTTTTATTTGCAATTGTGCATGTTTTCACTAATGTCCGCATATTATGCAGATTTCTACTATAGCAGTACTACAAAACATGTAGTATATGGGGAGTATCTCTAGGTCATATTTGATATGATCCTAAGTGCCAAATATAATTAGACCAAATGTAATTGGACTGTAGGCCAGATTTGGCCCCCCAGCCTGAGTTTGACACATGCTTCAAACACTACAAAAGATTTTACTTGGATATTGAAAATATTGTTTGAGAACATTGGTAAGACACCACTGTTCTGATTCTGGAGTTTTTCTGTAGTTTCTAAAGATTTTCTATTTTGCTATACACACTGTAGGAGAAAAATGTTATTCTCCTTTTTGAAACACTATATTGACTCTCACCCTTCACTTTGGGAAACTAAGAGGTAACACTACCAAGGTTGGCTTCAAAAAATAAATGTTTTGTTTCTGCAATATTTAATACATCGAAACAATATATTTTTACGTGTGTTTCTCAAAAAAGGAGACCAGATATTAAGGATAGATGGGAAAAATAACTATCCCTCCATTTCATTTCTGGTGTTAGTCGCTAGCCTGGAGTGAATGCATGTGAGTGGGCATCATGATAGACTGTTGGCTGGAACATTCCTAGAAAAGTCTGGTTTCAGGCCAAAGTATTCATGATACACAGGACCTTAAACTAAATGGGTTTTCATTTCAATTCAGGATTGGGAAGCTCAACCTTTGTTCTTGTTTTTTTTGCTGCAGGTGATGAAATCTACCAGGATATCTTCAGAGACTTTTCACACATGGCCTCAAATAACCCAGAGAAGCTCAAGCGCCGCAGTGCAGACCCCAAAACCTGAGGTGCCACTGCTGTGGGGCACCACATATACACACACTCGAGTCTCAATAATCTCAGGAACCACCGTAAACACACACAAACACACACAGATATCCCCTGGCAACAAGCCACATGTTCAGTCATAGCTCAGCTGGTGTTGACTTCACACACAGAATAACTCACCACACAGTGAAACCTTTGTGCCAACGCATCACAGCAGAACAATTGTGTCGCAGGAAACAGCTGTGACACCCGAGGTTACTTTATGCCCAGCAGAGGGCAGCATCCATTCTGCTAATACCAGTAAATTAAACTGAATTTGACCAATAAGTATTTTTCCTACCCCTGTGGCATTTCCATTGACTTTTTTAGATTGAAATACTGTGGTAAAATGTGGTTTGAATGCATATGATTTTTAATTGTACCATTTTTTATACATAAAATGAATCTGTGTTTTCAAAAAAATGTTTTGGTACTTGAATCCCATGTGATGGTTAAATTAAACAAAATGTGCTATAATAACGTTTTATCGAATTATTGACTAATCACCTTTAGAAAGTTGATACAGTAAGAAATAAAATTACAGAAAAGCTACAGCAGAATCCTAATATTAAAAAAACGCGTGAAACAGCATACAAATAAATTAGATTTGATATATTAATTATTCTTACATTAACAATCATCTTAGATTCAGGCCAAACTTCATCCTTAACTGACCAGTTAACCATCGAATCCCATTTGCCATTGGCCAGTTGACATTTATGGACAAAGTGCTTTGTGCACTGATCATTGTCACAAAACAGTACGAGAGAAATCTTTTGTTTATTTCCTACAGTGCAGCAATTGAATGAACTCTTTGAGGTAAAAAATAAGAAAGTACCTGCCCTAAGATTTTAAGACACACTGGTGTTGAGGATTATGGAGGACTAAAAGTGCCAAAGTGCCATATTTGCTATATGCTGTGCGTTTATCCCTCTGACTTTGACAGCCTTGAGTTTTTTCCAGGCATGCTACTCCAGACCAATGAATTAGACTACCTGTAGATTAACACACCGACTTAAACAGGTAAGTTTGACAGATACAATTAATGAATAAACTAGGGCTGATAGAGCCAACATTTGATAAGTCATCCTAATTATTACAATGCCACAATTTATTAATTTCACATTCTATTTAGTATTTCTTAATGTACTAATTGATGTACTCTTCGCACTGTCAGTCAGTTCTCTATAGTACATCGATTTTTGAACTAAAAATAATTAGATAATAAGAAAGATACACATGTAACATGATCTTTGGTCCACATTGCCCAGTCTGGGATTCAAGATTAAGGTTTACTGTGAACCCATGGGTTCCTATGTTTAATGTAGTTCTGCACTGTCTTATTCTGATTAGTTAATCAGAAAGGCGTGTTTTCCACTGTCAGGGTTTATGTCCATCAGTTTGACACTTTGGTATTAATGGCCATGTTTTCATGGTTAATAAAATGTAATTCATTTGTGCTTCATTAATGTAATGTGCTTAAATTTGAGGTAAAAAAAATATTCAAGTGTACATATTGAAATATATACTGGCCTTGACAGGTTAAATAATTGCACTTTCCTGTCTTGCCTGCAATCCTATCTTCATGGGTGTGTAGAGAAAATCTTACCATCAAACACAGAGCTGGAAACAGCAGTGCCAGTGCATCAGCATCAGCCCTTTTATGTTCACAGTGATTTTTTTTTTTTGGTCTGAGTCATAGAGGTTTGATTGAAGAATGCAGTAAGTCTGCATAATCGGAGACTTCATTGAAGTGATGATACGTCGGCTGGGTCATAAAGCTCCTCCATTACTTGTGTTTGCAGGTGAACTATTAAGCTGCTTCAATTGTGGACACAAAGTCACATTCTTTTCTGATTGTCTTTGGGGGGGTGGAGGATCAGTACGGGCAAAGTAGTGAGGTAGAGTGGCCAAAGTCAGAGTCCCCAGAAGGAGAAAACTGCCTGTTACCATGAAAGATGCAATGTAGTTGCCTGTGATGTCCCTCAGCCATCCTATAGACAAAAAGACAGAAAAAAAAAAAATATATATATATATATATAAAAAATATATTATATTTCATGGACCAAACACATTGAATTGTGTTAATGTAAAGGGTTCGATTCAATGTAAAATCTTCAAGGTTGAACTTCTTATAATTTCTTGCTAAACACTACAGCACTTTTTATTTGTACCCCAACATGTGGTCATCCTTCTCCTTATCCTTCTTTTATATTTAGCTTTTATTTAACCTGGTTCTGAACCTAAGCAGATTCATCAGAAGTAATGTGTTTTCAGATAATTTTGCATTTTATAAAAATATTTCAGTTTAGTTTGCACACCTCTAGAGGAAAAAAACTACAAAGAGAAAACTGAAGTACATCCTAAAACTCCAAATGGCCAGGGGTTAAATTGAATGACTTGGGCATCTTGACCCTGACTAGGATTAATATTTGACTCATGTTAATCTGTCTTTCAGGTTAATGTCCATTTAGAAAACACACTCTTCAATTCTGCTGGCTTAAGTACTTGCTCAATCTCTAGTCCAGTCCTTAGTTTGTGTCCTACCTGACAGAGGCGTCCCCAACAGTCCAGCGCTGCTCTCGATGAGCTGCAGAAGCCCCATGGCTCCCATCACTCGCTCCACGCCCACTATCATTGGCACCACAGAGAAGCAAACACAGGTCAAAGCACCGGCACAGAAGCCATAGAAGAGGCTGACGACCAAGAGCGCAACGTAGGAACCGGACAATGAGCTCAGAGGCAGGAACATGATGAACAGTCCCGCCAGTGTGATCCACAAGCTCAACAAATGGATCTGCCGAAAGCGTCCCAGGTCAGAGAACCAGCCAGACACCACTCGAGCTAGGATGTCTGCCACTCCAGTAGCTGACATGACGAATGCAGCTTGGTAGTCGGAGAAACCAGCGTGGCGGCTGAGGGCCACTAGGTGGAAGTATGGCACAAAGTAACCAAAGTTGACAAAAGTGACAGCAGCAACGTAGGCGAGATAAGGCCGTTCCAAGAGTAGGGAAAGCTCGAGGTAGGTGGAGGCTTTTCTGAGAAGTGTTAAGCATGAAGACCTGCCCTTGGCATCAACCTGGAGAAGGATAGAAATATGAATAAGACAACAAATCTGAAGATCTCAACATTCCCAGCAGCGTGCCCACCGTAATCACCAATGTTTTTCTTACATTATCCTCCAATCGTTGTAAAGACTTGGGGCGTCTTTTCAGAGGGATGATGGCCCCACAAGCAACAATGTTAAGGCTGAGGCCTCCGAGGATCAACAGAGCCCCTCTCCAGGTGTACTTTTTTACCAGAAACTGAAAGAAAGGGTTGAAGGTGAAGGAGAAAATGCCAACGCTGGAGAGTCCCACTCCCAGAGCTAAGGCACGTCGCTTGATGACGTTGGCGGTGACTGTGGCCACCATTGGAGTGAAGACCAGGCCCCAGCCCACACCTGGAGGAAATGAAGGTGGGAAGAGTGTGATGTTAGCTTACATGGCTCATGCCACGGTAACAGAGCTGTTAGCAGCTCTGGGTTGCAATTTGAGACAGAACGATAGACGGTCAGGATTTTGTCAAGACTCACCTGAAATGACACCCATGCTGAGGTACAGGTGAAGGAGGCAGGTGGCCTGGGAGGCCAGTATGAGGCCCAGTCCAGCCAGGAAGCCCCCAGTCATCACCACCCACCGCGTTTCATAAGCATTACATAGAGCCGTACCCAGAGGGCCTGCAGGACAAACAGAAACACTCACAAGTTACTGTAAGTCAACATGATGGAAACTGAAACGTCTTCTCAGCCTTAGCTAATATACATTACTTTACATGGAGGTGTTTTGCTTAGTCATAAAAAGTACATATACTTATGTTTAAAAGATGAAAAGTCTATATAATTTTAACATACTTCAAAAAGACATGGATAAGGTACAACCAAACCCATGGTTCTCTCAACTCTTTTTTTTATGTTTTCACCTTTGAGTAACTTATTCTCTTTATTTTTTTTCTTTTTCTATGATGGAGCTAAGGAAGCAAAACATGTTTTGAGCATCTTTATGTTTTACAACTTTAATAAATACCACCATTATTCTTAATATAAATTCTATTGTGTATAAATGTAATTAAAATTATGTTTTCGCCAAAACAAAATATACAGTGCGCATACAGGGTGGCAGACTTACTGAAGAACTGCTGAGCTGCCAGGCCAATAGAGGAGATCCAGGAGATGGCCTGCGCACTCTCTTCGAAGTAATGAACAAACTCCACGAAGAAGACGCCCAGGCTCCTCATCAGACCAAACACCAGGCCCGTGCTGACAAACATGGCAGACACCAGCACCCAGCTCCAGTCTCCCTTTGAGCCATCATTTTTACTGCTGCAGCGCTTGTCTTTGGGCTCCTGGTCGGCCATGTCTGTGAGGGAGAATGTAAAAGTAAAACCCAGAAGAACTCTGAGAGGAACTGCAACCAAAGAAGGACTGAGTATGCTGACAGAAAATAGGAGTGAAAGTGCACTCTGCTCGCTATCACAAGCAGCCAGGACTATTTTCAGTTTGTCTGTGTAGCTGTCAAACCCAATAATCATTAACGTCCAGAGGCCAGTAAAGACATGCAGCCCTGGAAGTGTTACAAAGCTGGTTTGTCTAACTTTTCCAAGTTAGCGAGTAAAAAGACATTGTTTGTGTCCATTCTCAGTTTTGTAAGTGGCCTGAATGTTTATTCAGAGCATGTCTGCAGTGTGAACCTGAGACAAATATAAAAAACTAAAAATAATTCAGATTTAGCCTCAGTAAAAAAAACAATAAGTTGTGGCAAAAAAAAAAAAAATCCTGGTTCTGGGCCACACATAGGTGGCGCCCACAAGAAGTCATACCTACGAACTCACAGGGGTGAGGACAAACAAGTGCCTGTCCATGAGCAAAAGTCACTTTGACTCTTCAAAAAAAATTATAAAAATATATAATGATATAAAAATATATAATAATATATAACAACTACTTTGTAACATAAAAAAATAAGATGCTATCCCTTGTTGGCTTGTCCTGGATTTGTCTGGATTAAAAGAGAAAATGTTTGGACGGTAAAACGTTGGTAAGTTTCACTAAAAATCGTAGCCTGCCTGGTATAATAAAATTACCTCACTAATATGACAACTTCATCTAATTAAACGGTGAAGTTAGTTCGATATATAAATTCTTCCACACCGCCGTCTCTCATTACCAATCTGCACTCGAAGAAATTTAGACAAATGATCCACTTTTGCATAAAAAATGGGGAATTTCGTGACTAGTCTTGAAGGTATGACAATTAAAACTGGGGGTTGTTGAAGACGCCAGTTGTAGTAGTGACGTCACATTAACAATGCGCATGCGTAGTGGCTCTACTCTAACCCCAGCTATGGTAACAAAACGAACACATTTTTTTCACGAATGTAACGTTGGTACGTTTCGCGTTTACTTATAATCTGACATTAATAGTAACATAACGCATTTTATAACATTACAAAAACAAGCCGCTGTATTTTATAACATTACAAAAACAACGGTTAAAGAGCACTGTGAACACAATAACAGCGTGTGATCATGTGACCGTCGAGAAGCGCTCCCACAGCTGACACAATTTCAACGAAACGATCCGTTCACCGTGTTGTACTCACTGTCAGTGTTGTTCATCCAGAACAGCACATGGTCCACAGTCCACGGGACCTCACCGACTACACTCACCGTGTCCGTGGACAACAGAGCAGCTCAGCGTGTGACGTCACAGCTGCTGCTGACAGGTTCGACTTCTTGCAGAGTAACGCGCGCAACCGGCATGACGGTGACGCGCACTGGACATATGTTAAGAGTAATTTTATTCAGACTTTTTTTTTTCCCTTAAGTTCAACAGGAGAAGATGTTTTTAAGAACATTAATGAAATAACAACAGACCAGTCAGTGTTGATGTTTTAGGTGAAGAATGAAGGCTGAAAAGTCCTGTCAAATCTCCAAAGATTGTTTGCTGTGTGGTCCAGAGGAAGTAGTGAGAAAGATGATAGAGTTCAACAGAAATATGGAACCTTCTACCTCTTAGCATAGGCGTAGCCTTGGCCCGCCCACTTTCAGTCAGGGCCGCCCCATCCAATAAGAAGGCTGCCCATGTCATAACGAGGGATGATGTTCATTATCAAACTTAGGCTATAATACTTTGCAGTTGGGCCCCCCTGATTTTTTTCGGGGCCCACCCATTTTATGGGTTCTGGCAACGCCACTGCCTCTTACTTCTCCACCTTCACTCCCACCACCTTCAGGAAAAAGTAGCAGTACAACAACACCAACTGTGAAGGCGGTGACTATACGAGGGTCCAGGAGGAAACAGGTGCCCTTATTGTTTTGGAAGTGGGAAAAGGAGAATAAAAAAGACAACACAAAACTGAAAAAAGCAGGATAGCCAAAGTGATTCATGGGTAGAAAGGGTGAGTTAACAAGAGGAAGAAGGAAACTGAGGGAGGAGAGGGAATTGCGGAAGAGCGAGCAAATAGGAGCTGAAAAAATGTTTCCAGATTTCCTTTTTTTTCCTTTGCTTTTGTCACTTAACGTCATGAATCGGGCCAAACAAAGACACAGCCATCACAGGGTTTGGTATAAAAATGGTTTAATTTGACTTAGAAAACAACATCTTTGTCCAGCAAAATAACCCAAGCACTTACAAATAAGTATACTTATCATTATCCAGTATGTTATTGTTATCCAACCACTTATTAGAGATCTTGCATACTTCGCGCAGATTCACTTTCTTCTTTCTTTTAAAAAAAAAGTCCTTTGCCAGCTGGGACCATAGAAGCAAATATTACAGCAGAGTTTACTTTTACTTTGCTTAGAATAATATTAAAAAACAAACATGGGCCCCAGGCCTCAGTGAAAGTCAACATTCTACATACACTCCTTCCTTCTTCATTAACACCTTCTTGTTCCATTCTTGCCATTCTCTCAATTTTCCTTCCTTCCTTTCAAACAACATGTCTACACCGTTCCCATTATTCCAGTCTACATAACATCCCCTCCTTCGCAAACCTACAGAGACACATAACTTTACCCTTTCTATCCAACAATGCAGTTCACCTCAATTTCATTGCTACACTCTATATTGCTATGGCATTTCTGATTTGTGAATGACTCTTGCTGCTGTGTTATAACATTTGAGGCCTCTCTCCTCAGCAGGCCTGTAGTAGAGGTTGGTATGACTCCGTTAGCACCTTGTAGCGAATCTTGGTGTTGGTAACAGCGCCATGCTTCTGGCGCAGGTGGAGACGCAGCTGGCTCTTGTGGCGAAAGTGGAGGTCGCATTTCTCACACTGTGAAGCAGAGCAGAGTCAGCAGGTTATATAGAAAGTAAAATCATCACGCAACAAGAGTGGTTGATTATGAGTATTGGTGTCCCGACTCACAACGTAGGGTTTCTCTCCAGTGTGGATGCGCAGGTGACTCTTCAGAGTCTGCAGGTGGCGGAAACGGGTGCCACAGGTGTGACACGGGTAAGGTTTCTCACCTGTGTGGATCAAGACGTGTGCCCTAAGGTGAGCAACCTGTCATAGAAATACAAGAGTGAGATTTCTGGGTGTATAACTGACAATAAAGTTAGAGAAGAGAATGAAGTTCAGAAGAGATGCAAATATTGAAGAGGCAGAAAAAAAAGCACGAGACCAGAGGAAGTTCATGGAAACACAACATTACCAACCACTATTTTTTGGTCAATTTTAAATATTTTCCTGCCTCCTTTAGAATAGAATAGAATAGAATTTAGCACAGTTTCTCTGTCTTCGTTTTAGTAAGAAGTATCCTTCATCATCATTTTATTATACAATCATTATAGTCATTGCGGAATGAATATATTGAATAAATCAATATTAATATCCAAGGAGGACATGGAGAAACTTGAAGAATAGAGAGGTTGATGAAAGGTACAAGGAATTGAGGAAATTCCTTACTTGAACAAATCGAGCACCACAGGTATCACAGCGGTACGGTTTCTCCCCTGAGTGGATGCGTGAGTGGGTCTTCAGGTTGGCTGGGCGGTTGAACTGGGCTCCGCACACATTACAGCGGTATGGTTTGTCACCTGAGAAGTCAATAGTCTTTGTCAACCTCTGTTAGATTAGTGCTTTCTGTTTAGATTAGTGCTTTTGAAAAATCCCTTACTTGAGCTGGTGGTCTTGGTTCCTTGAATGGTACCAGAATAACAGTAGGACATATAGCAGTTTTGGTGCTTGATGACCTCTTTAGCATTGATGGCAGCTTCTGCAATAGCCGGGTCCAGTTTTGAGAGGCTGGTGCAGGGTGAACCTGGCGAGACCATGAAATGTTAATTGTATACATAAATAATTAGGAAAACTTCTGGAGATATCACATGATTTACGGCAACTAATATTTTTAGTTCATACCACATTCATCCTTGGGAGTTGGGGTCACTTTTTGTCGGTCCAGAGAGGGTAGTGGCCCGAGGGGAGGGGCTCGGCCAGAACCCTCGTAGCAGGAGGCCTGCCCCTGTCTGACGGTGAATAACAATCACATTCTTACTTTGCATTTGTTATTATATCTTTTCTATATATTCCCTCTTGGTGGTGCTGGAGCTCCTACCTATCAATCTGACCAGGCACTTCTCCAGACCACCCCTCTACTGGGCCTTTGGGAGTCAGGATCATCTTATCAGTCATTGGTGATCCTTGACTCTGGGGCTCCTCCATCTGCTCCTCCTTCACTGTGGGCGCAGCACACAGAGGGTTGAGCACAATGTACTTGTATTTCTTCCAATTGCACGCCTTTGGGTCTGGTGTGGCTCTAGTTTCACTCTGTGGGGAAATAACATAAAAAATTACATTTAAATTGAAATAATCATAAAATCGTTGGTGTTATTTTATATCTGGAAACCTACCACTAAACTTTTGTTACAGGTGTTGGACTCAGCTGGAGAACTGGGTTGGCAGCTGGAACGGGCGGGGCTGTCTGGAGATGGGGTCTGGCTGGCCATGTGTGGTGACTCTGGCTCTTCTCTTGCCTCCTTTGGCCCCGTCTGGCAGGATGGGAAAGCCCCTGATTTCAGAGCCCCTCCGCCCTCTTGAGAGATCCTGCAGGACAAACACAGGAAGTCCTGTAATGAGCTCAACCTGTCAACTAACAAAGGCACAGGAGTGCAGACACACTCATGGTGGTCTGCAACAACACATTATTATTATCTGGTTGCCAGTATAACAGTTGATCAACAAACGCAACAGACACTCTCTCAATAAAGCGCTTGTTTTCTATTACCTTGCTGTTTCTGCTGCTGGTCCTGGATGTGACAAACCTCTTCCCATGAGGGTGACTGATGAAACAGAGACACTGGAGTCCAGCTCCAAATGTAGGTGTCTGGTGCTCATGTTCTCCCTGCTTAAAAACATGACTAATATTTAAAAAATTGAAAACCTCAAATGCATCCCTATATTATTTTTCTTTTCATCTTACCAGTGCAGGCGCATGAAGTCCTTGCAGGTTTCAGCCACGTGGTCCATCTGTAGATAAGCTGCAGCAGCAAGAACTCCTGGGACGATGCTAACAGTCAGTGGGAGACGGGAGGTGTACATGAAGTCCAGGAGCAGAGAGATGCTGGAGGCGTCCAAGGTGTTGGGGAGGGACACTGTCAGGAGTTGCTCTCCATTTGCACCTCCACCACTGCCACCACGTCCTTGCAGCATCACACGGCGGGAGTACAAAGAGTAAAAGAACCCACTGAAGTACAAGATAAGACACAATATCTTAAATACTTTGTTCCTCAAGAAATTGAAATTTGAGATGCTTAGCACCAACCTGCATGCCACAAGGACGGCACAGTGTGCACGCAGCTGTACATTTCCAACAACCAGGGTGGTGTCAGTCAGGATGTTACGGTGCCGGAGTTCATTGAGGTTTAGCAGTACGTCGTTGGAATGTCGTGTGAACTCTTTCACATATCCTTCAGGCCTGAGCTCCTGCTCTCTGCCCCTTCTGTATCCTCCCAATGCTTCCATCAAGCTTGTCTGTAAAAATTTAACAGATATTATAAACATTAATATATGAGCATTATGGGTACCAGTGCATTAAGCATTTAGAATTAAAACAGACCTGTGTTTTAAATTAAAGAATAAATAGTCTGAAGTGTCCCAGACACGTCTGTTAGGTGAGACCAGCTCCCTACTCGTACCTGGATAAAGGAAAGCAAGCATTTCAGCAAACATTATTGGAATCAACCCCAGGTTATGGAAGGAATAACCAAAAGAGATAAATGAAATAAATATTGTATATGGGAATTTTTATGTGTGTTGTAGGCTTAACAGCTTCAATAAAAGTTAAAAAGTTGACGTGGAACAGTTGAGGAGATTATTG
Organism: Paraplagusia blochii; assembly: GCA_016785265.1. NCBI lineage: Eukaryota > Metazoa > Chordata > Actinopteri > Pleuronectiformes > Cynoglossidae > Paraplagusia > Paraplagusia blochii. The sequence continues at coordinate 287,994 of JAFBJS010055029.1, read as the reverse complement.
AACGTAGTAAAGAAATCTGTAAAGGTCATTATGGGAAAGAAAAGAAAGGATACAAAAAGATAGAGAGAAATGGACACTGATTATCAATTTAACTGAAATAATAGGTATAATAATTTACCACAAAGAGTTTTAACCAGGAATAAGACTGTGAATGACTCACCCCGACCAGCAGGGACGAGAACTCGTGTCCACGTCAAGCCCTCAGCTCAGTGTTGAGTCTGTGATCAAAGATGTGGAGCAGGGCTCTCCCACAGCTGCCACTGACTCTGAGTGAGGAAACTGAAGGGAGAGGACTCTTTATAAAGTTGCGCAGGAAGCCCTCAAATGGCCAGAGCGACTCGTTTCCTCCTTCCTGGTTGGTGGCCCACGCTTTCTGTTGGAGCAACGCAGGAAAAAAGCCCAGGCTCCAGTCTCCAGGTATTTTTAGTGGTCTATTAGTTTTTCTAAACCCCTATTGCTTTGAGCAAAGAATTGGCAGGAAAGAACCATGTGTTTGTGATTCTCTGTGAAAAAACATATATGTGGACCCCTGGGGAAGATAAGGTACGTGCCTAGATGTCCAAGGGTAAGGACTTCAGGTTTCCCCCCACCAACGCTTCTAAACCTTTGACCCCGCTCAATCGTGGAGGAAACTGGAATAATAGTTTGTGGTTGTTATAATGCAAGTGGGGCGTGGCCAACCTATTTGGAAGGTAAAGGAATCAAGTGAGCGAACAGATAATCATGCTTCTTCTTCTACTCTCGGCTTGTCACTTTTTCAGGAGTTGCCACAGCGAGTCAACATATTCCATCTCCCCCTATTCTCTGTATCTGTCATGACCTCATTCCTGATCCTGTCCATCCTTGTCTCCTAAAGAGAATCTCAGCATATTTAACTCCTCCACCCCTGTCTCCTGTCTTCTGCATATTCCTATTGTCTCTAATCCATCCATCGTGGCTGGTCTCACAACAGTCCTGACCTTTCGATTGGTAAATTTCCATTAAAATATTTAAGCTGAATTTTTCTGTGAAATAAATTCTATAGGATGAAAAAGTATTAGCTTAAAATTCCTTTATTTGACGAGACTCAAACTACACTTGTTATTGTATACAGTTACTCAATGTAAATCCTGAAAATCATTTGGACATTTTTTGTTCCATATGTGAACTTTGTATGCATCTAACCCATGTGGTGCTCCAATATCCATGCTGTGTAGTATTTGGATCTTTTTGACCAATGTGTATAATGGTTTTCACATTCTCTATTAGCCAGTGGAATTCAAATTCATTGCCTTGTCTGCTTCAGGTTCACAGAGATTATTGATGGTTCCACAACTGTGTCCGGAAGCTTCTGGCCTGCTGCCTGAGAGCAGAGGCGTAGTGTTGTGTGGATGGAGAGGAAGGAAGTGAGACTGAAATCCATGCTTCTAGATGGGAGACCTTCTCCTAGTTCTGAAAAACAACCCTCTGGCCCCACCCTAACTCACAGAGCTGTAAGCGACAGATGTACAGGAACTGCCCTTCGACCGGCAAATACACATGCGCACACATTAGTGGGGCATCCTGCAAAGCTGCTCAGAGACATGAATAAAAACGCCTGTGCAGGACATCCGTCAACAATAAAGGCAGCAGAAAGACAAGGGAGGAGTAATGGAGACTCAGGGTAATGTATGGTTCCGGAGGTCATGAATAACATAAAAAAACAAGAGGAAAGTTACCTCATCCTGTGTGTAGCTACAGGTTCACATACATGTATAGAGGCAGGACACCGGTTTAAGGCAATACAAATGTGAACTCTGAATGTTTCCTTACATCAAAGTGTTTCGCAGAGGCCGAAATAGAGGAAGCAGAAGAAGACAAATTTATGTTTGACCTACAGTGCACAAAGACACAAATATATCAAAGTCGTGGAACCCATGTGGCAATTTGCCGCTTTTTAGCTATTTTCAAGGGAGGCATAACTAAGATGCAACTGAATGCGTACTCTAAGTATTTCCCAAGTTTAGAGTTTGATCATAAAGATGTCTTTTCAATATTCATGTGCAGGATATATGTAACAGTAATAAGGGAAACCACCTACAGCGGTAATCCCCAAACTTTTTTGCACCTCCGGCAAAAAAAAAATAGTAATTTCTTAGTATATTAAAAGATATTAAGCCACTGTGTGTGCAACCTGACCTCAAAACGAAGCAATTTTGCAGGCTTCATTGCCTCAGTAGAGAGTCACTCACAGTGTACTATGCAGCACTGGCTCGTTGCAAAGAAACAACCTGTTGACAAAAATTGGTACTTACCTGTACCTGGGGTATTTCACCCTTGCCATTCTTTTGCCAGCGTATTGGCTCTTAAACCTTGCAAAGTGCTCAAAAAAAAGAAAGATATGCATCTTTTTGGAGCGGACCAGAAGCAATCACATCAGAGACTGGGGCTTGTCCAGGGCTTGGGTGTTAGGGACTGTAAGACTGCTGGTGTGACTGCAGTGTGTTGCTTGAGCAACTCCTGCAAAGTATGTGGCATTTTTAACCACTAGAGTCTAGTGGTTCTTAACCTTGTTGGAGCTACAAGACCACACCAGTTACATATGTGCATTCACTGAACCCTACTTTAGTAGGGTGAGCCGGTGTGTCTTGACCTCTACAGTGTTTTGACCTCCACAGCAGAGGCTCCACCGAACTTGTAGGGTTCGATCGAACCCAGGTTAAGAACCACTGCACTAGACAAAGCTGTCTGGTGGTTAAGGAAGTGGACTTGGGTCAACAAGGCTTCAAGTTCTCATCCACCAGTTGCCAGGTTGCAACTGAGGTGCTCTGATCATAGCACCGTCCTGACCCACATAACTTCCATCGGGCTTACCACCGACAGGAAGGCTAACAGTTTGATACAGTGTGATTTGAGTGGCAGTCTTGGAGACGGCTTCCCTTGCAATATGGTAACAAAAAAAGATAAAGATAGATGAATACTCACACTACTAGAATAACTCCTGAACTACTAGGATTATATTTTTGTTCATAAAAGAGAATGGGTGAGTATATGATGTGGTAGTGTTGATTAACAGAGTGGTCATTCAACATTAATGTGGTCAATGTGAACATCAAATATTATTTGATACTGCCTTTGTGTACGAATCCTTTATAAATATGAGTCGGAAGTTTTTATCTAGGGTGTACTGTTCGTGTGCGTGTCCTCCCGCTTGTATTTGTTTGGACGGAGCACAGATCAATTGTGTGCCTTTGTTACAACAGAAAAGTACCATTGAGGAAAACAACAATTAAAAAAACAGAGAGGGAGAAGTAGGTCTCAGCAACTTCCAGGCATTGTGAGAGAAACGGAAGAATTGGTGGGAGCATAAGGGACGTGGGGGAGGAAAAGTGAGGCGATTACTAAACAGGTTCACCAATGCACGGAAACCATTGAGTTCATACCATTGGCAAAAATGGGCAATGGCGGTAGTAACATCCTACATTTGACCCTCCCTGACAGTCCTTCTTTGTGACCCCCTGGCCTTATTTTGGATTAAGACCAACAACTTCAACAAACTGATCAAGGCTTCATCACTCTGAGGTCAACTCCAAACATTGTCTGGGATTCCCCCCTTCTCCTCTGGCTTCCTGGCTGCCTGGATAGAAATATATTGTTTATGTGATGATGTGTGGACTGAAGCCATGCTTTGACTTCAAATCCCAGTGTTGGTGCCAAAAGGGTTGGTGGCTGCTTTAACAATAACAAATCTGCCTATAATGTGTCTTCCTGCAAAAGCAGGACATTTTGGACATATATGGACAAAGAGAGCAGAACTACTGGATGGACAGGGGAAGAAAGAGGGGAAGAGGAGGGGGAGTAGGAAGTGGGGATATCCCAGGGAGGGAGCTGCCACGGTTGTTTGTCCACTTTTTGGCAGGAAAAGACAGAGCCTTGAAATGATAATTGACAGTTCTTCAGAATAGGCTCCTCAGGGAGAGTCGTGGGGCTCTGACAAGGTGCTGGGTGGAGCTGGAGAAATAAAGAAGATGAAAGTAAATGGGGCCTTAATGGGAAAGGGACAGTTGACCCAAATCTAATGAACCGCAAAATAGCAGCGCTGGTCACAGGATGGTAGGCAATTGCTATATACTATGTTTATAGGCTATATACTATGTATGGTCTATGAGAGAGTAGATTGGACCGTTTTGTCTCTATGTGGGCTAAACCATTGGTGCTTTCTTATTTACAAAGTCATGCTAGGACTTCTATCTGGATTCAGAATCAGATTCAGAAAACTTTATTTATCCCTGTGGGGCAATTGAGATATCAATCTAACTTTCTGGGTCCCAGGAGCAGTGGGGCCTACACTCTCAGCCTATGTAGGTTTTCAGTAATCCAGGCAATTTTATCCAAAAAAACCCAGAACTGGGCATAGTAGGTTTCTTGAAGACGTTTCACCTCTAATACTAGAGGTAGTGAAGAAGCCTCTTGGGTGAGAGGTGAAGGTCTTCAGGGAACTAACTATGTCCAGTCCCTGAAAGTAATTATTTTCAGGTTGCATAGTGTTCTTTTACTGTCTGTCCCTGCAGTCAGATCGGAACCCCTTTGGTTTTGATGCACCGTCTAAATGAAATGATCTTCAATGCCTGACTACAACAACAACCTCCATGTCCTCTCTCATTGCATCCATCAATCTCCTCTTTGTCTCCTACCTGGGAGCTCCATCTTTAGGATCTTTCAGCTACCAATATGACCACTGTCCCTCCTCTGAAAATGTTCATACCATCTCAATCTGGTTTCTCAAGTGTTTTCTCCAAACGTTCCTGTATGTGTTGTCCTCCTAATCACCTCATTCCTGATCCCGTCCATCCTTGTCTCTCAGCACTTTTAACTCACCGTCACCGTCAGCTCTGCCTCCTGTCTTCTAACTATTGTGTCTCTAATCCATACATTATGGAAGGTTTCACAGCTGTCCTGTAAACATTAATTGTACAATTTATGTAATTTATTATAATCTTGTTGACGACCACTTGGCCAAGACACTCTTGGAAAGGATATTTCTTTTTTATCTCAATAAGGGTTTCCTGGTTAAATAGAGGTTAAATACAACACAAAACAATGTTAATGTTCAACACACAGATGATCATTAGACATTGAGTAAACACATGCTAGTTTGCTGCGGTTTATATATTGACAGTATTGCTTTTGTGTGTATTTTTCATTACTACATTTGGTACTCTTACAGCAATTTGACAATTCCTAAGAAGAATACTCCTGACAAAGTAAGTATCCATACTATTAGGGTAGTGAAGATGTATAACGCCTCAGAGGTTGAGGGTCAGATTCCCTATTACGAGGACTAAAAAGCAATAAAATTATTAAAAGTATTTATGTCACTTCCACTTTAACTCTTATTTGACCTAGTTTTCTACGTCAAGACTTTGTCATCTGTCTGTAGGTTGTTTTTAAAGTGGAGATATCCTTTTCTCTTTTGTCAGCAAAACATGGTAATGCCAGCACATACACACATACACACACACACAAACTCTTTACACACACTGCCTACGTCACATATTGAGAATGCAATGAGAACTGGAGCTGTTGCCGCTGCTGCTGCTAAAGGCCTCTGGATCCGTGACAAAGTAGGTGAACGACTTTTACACTAATGCCACGTTATTTTGGTACAACTTGCTCTGGGCTGTGCGCGTCAGGACTCAGGTTTTTGCCCTCATTGTTCGGGTGTCTCCCGGCGGCAGATTTCGCTTTTTTCGACCGTCTTCTGCTGCGTTTGTCTCGTTGGTTGTGGTAAAGTTTCAGCCTTGGACCAATGCTCCATTTAACAACAAGCTAACAAACTTGTCAGAATCAGTATAATTACCATTAACATCGAGATACAACGAGTCCGCAGTGTATTCAATGTTAGCATTTCGCTGTATATTTTTAACGTATTATGTGACGCACGAAGGAATACATTGGCGATTTCTAAGTGCATTTCTCTGTTGGTTTGTATGAAATGCCATTGTCAATAGCTGTGCGCAACTCATATTGGGGTTACAAAAAACGTTGTGGTATTTATTGTGTTTTGGACCTGTTTTGATTTTTTTTGTCTCTCGTTGTACAGATGAGATGTGAAGGGGAACAACAGAAGGCACAATAAACGGTAGGAGATGCTAACAGCTATCAGAGGTAGCATTGATTGTTTATTTTCACGACATTTGAGTTTCATTTCTTGAAATATTTTTTAATTCACATTTTGCCCCTGTATTCGAAAATTAAGCTTAAAACCACACATCTGGCTTTGTATAGAATACGCAATGTGCCGTTTTGTAACCTTAGCTGACCATCTTTAAAATAAAAGCACTGAATAAAATAACCTCAACGTTTATTTGCGTGTATATTATTTAAAATTAATCCATGTTGGCCATATTTCTTTACAATTTATTTTCTTTTTTGGTCTTCCCCGTTTAAAGTATGTGCTTGCGGTTTACTTTATTTTGAAACACCGGATGTGCACTTTGTTTATTCCTGTTCACCAATATTTTATCCCAAAAATCAATTTGCCACGTTAACGAATTTATTTTCGTCCATCGTGTGATGTAAGACATTTTTTAAATCAAATATGTAGTATATGTATGTTATAATTATTTATGATTAAAAATGTAACGTTTATTAATGTTGTTACATGCAAGCCTGACATAAAATAAATATGTATATATTGTAACATGATTTTATGTGTTCATGAAATACTGTACTTCAGTGTTACTGCAAAATGATATGTGTAGGTAAAAATTAAGAGGCATTTAAGTAGTTTAATGGGGAACTAAATGTGTTGAATTGTTACTAATATATATTTATTTATCTATTTATTTTGGCGTTCTCCTGTCATCCATCGTGATCCTCTTACCAGCAAAGATTAAAGTCAGATGAATGACCTCATTTTAAATCAGTTAAAAGAAGCAATTCTCTGCAGTTCCACTGGATTTGTCTCTGTGCACCAATAGCTGTTGTAGCAAAATTCCATTTATTATTTTGTTACAAAATCTTATCTCCACAGCAAATGAATAATCAGGTTTTCATCCTCAGATATGGGCTAAACACTGGTTGTTTGAATTGATTTCCTATTGCTGAATATTGATTGTTATGACTTGCTTCTCATATTCAGTACATGACAGCATGTTGTCTCCAGTTTAGCTGCCTGTTTCAGAAATATTATTGTACCACGCAGGCAACACACAATATTGTTGTGATCCAGGTGGTTGTATGTACACAAACGCATATCCGTTATGCAACATTTCCCGTCTTGTTTTTTCCCTTTTTTGTATGGAAATTAATAATACTGTTGTGTAAACACACATTGACAATAACAATTGTGGAGCATATGAAGAAGGAGGCGGAGAACTTAACAAAAACACCTGTTTGTGTGTTTATATTACAGTCAAGTGAACATTGGTGTTCTAGTGTTTGTTTCTACAACCACACACACACGTGCGGATGAACACACAAAGCCTCACTCTGCCAGTTTTTTTAGAGGGTCCGTTTCCGAGTCTGCTGGAAATCCCCTCGCCTTTCAGGGTGGCTGCTCTCTTCCTGCTTCCCAAGTTGCAACCTATTGTTTCAACTGTGTGTCTCCCGTTGCCATAGGAAACAACGTCTGAAGCATCTTGTAGTTTCCATTGGTTACAAAGTAGCATCAATTCTGTTTGTATAAATTGTATAAATGTCTAAAGGCAGGAATATATCTAATCTTGTAAACTCTAAAATTATTTTTTTTTTCTCTTTCTGAACTCAGAAACCTGATATGTCCGGTCCCACCTGGCTTCCACCAAGGACTCTGGACAGCAAAGAACGAGCAGTGCCACAGATGTCGCACACTGCTGGGTCAGCGATTTATAGAGTCCCCAATAAGAAGGATGTGCCTGATTATAGGCCAAAATATAGTCCTTACGACCAGAATGGAGGAGGCGGTGGACCTGGAGAAATGGGCAGCAGGTACATGGCCACTGGACCTACAGGTAAGCCACAAACTGGAATCTGGGAATGATGGGAACTGAGCAATTGAATTAAAATGTCCTAATTTGACTTGCGATTACTTGACTTACATTTTCTGTGTTGTTTTGCTGACCTTCTTTAAATAGACAATAGACACAATAGGAAGACAAAACACTGGCATTAAATTAGTATTTTAAACAAGATACAGCAGGGCTTCCTTATACAGGCTACTCTAAACCTGAGTTTTCCAAATAAGGAGTAAGCTACTTTTCCTAGATTCTTTTCTTGATATGAGGAAACATTGGACTGAACTGCTCCTCCAAGCACCACCTGTTCCCAGATCAGTCTCAAGCTCTGTCTTCCGTCTAACTCTCCGAGTGAGATGAATGACAAAGTTCCTCACTAGAACATCCAAGGTGGTCATTCTATATGTGTCGGGAAATTAAAAGTTTGTCAAAAAAGCAGCAGTCACAATAAACGCTGTAGATTATGTGCAGCGAATGTTGCACTTTTGTCAACAAAAGTGATTTTTATTGCCTTAACTTGATGATCAGGGTTATTAGTCTTTTTGGCATCAAAACTGGTAAGTATGGATTATATATTGTTAAAACTTATCTGGGCTATTCAGTTGAAGAGCAGTTCCTGCGGTTACTTATACCTGTGAGATACAAAACTAATCTTATCAAAGTCTGGAATAATGTTTTTTATCCTTTTGACTTGTATTGATGTATACAATTTGTAATCAATAATAAAACTGATATGGGTCTGTAACTACATTCTGTATTTTTAGCTGTTCATTGGGATTATTGAGATTACAACTGGGATGGCTGGTCTTATATGCTCTTCTTTAGTTTTTTTTTTTAATAGGGAAATTGCAATCAAGATACAAGAAGATCAGCTAACAAGGGTTAATGTTGACTGGATTAAATTTATAATCTGAAGCTACACTGCATTTACGCTTACTATGATGTTTGGAAGCGCTATCAAATTTCCTTAATTAACAAAAATGTAAAATAAAAGGAGCTGTAATATTGTATTGACAGGTGGAGCTGTTCACCATCCCTCTAGTGATCATTATTATTCTCCCTCTCATGGATCTAAAGAAGATCGACACTGGAGCCCTCATCTGGACAGCTATGAACACATGGTGAATATACCTTTAAATCTATACCCACAAATTTAGTTGTAAATTTGTATTATTTTATTTTTTGTATTTATTTTGTAATGCATTTTCTTTTAATAATTCCAATCTTAGCATCGAGGACCTGAAAAACAAATGAACTATCACAACAAAATTGATGCCGATATCGATTCCCTCACCAGTATGTTGGCTGATCTGGACACCCACCCCCAAGACTCCAGCACACAAGTAAGTAAGATTTTTTTTTTTTGTTTAATTCTGCATTAGCTGGTATTGACAAATGTTTTACTCCTTGTTTTCCACCAATCTCTCTGCAGCTGTATGATAATGTGCCTTACGCCACATACATCTCAGGGGACCACTACAAGCCCTCTCGCCAGGTTACATCCCCTCCTCCTGGTCGCCCAACTATGGGCTACCCTCCTCACCCTCAGAGCCAGTACCACCCTACACCTGCTCCACCTTACCCCAGTGAACAGCAATCTTCGCAGTACACCACCTCCCACCAGCAGGACTACTACACCTCAACTCCCAAGCCGTACCCCCAGCCCGTTCCTGCCTCTTACACCACTGCCTCCACTCCAACTGGCCCCAGGTTCAGTGTCCAGGTCAAAACAGCACAGCCTGTTACCTACTCCCAGACAGGGAGGCAGGCCGAACAGGCCTACACTCCTCCTCCGCCCCGTCAGCACCTCACACGAGCCCAACCTCAGGCTCAGACAAGTGCTCAGGGTTGGTACCCACATCACCCTGGTTCACAAGGTCCGGATTTGCACATTGAGGCTGGATTTAAAGGGGGCAGCACTGGCTCTGGTGGACGCGCCAACCATGTCCCTGTCACTAAGAGAGGGATGGACTCCCAGACTGGAGCAGGAGCTTTGCAGATTTCTGCTTATCAGTCCAGCAAGGTGAGAGTTTGATACCTGATACTTTTCTACTTTTCTTTAGCTCATTTTTAACTCACTTTGTAATGTATGTTCAAGGTATTGGACGCACATTTTTCAAGAAAAAAATACTTTCAGTAGGCAAATACATATTCACATATTTTGAATGAATTTTTATGTTTTTTTTTACACACTTCTTTTGTTTTTTTTTATGTTTTTTTTAAACACTTCTTTTGTTTGTTTCTTTTTATTTTAGCAAGGTACAGCAACAACAAGGCCAGAGGAGGAGCTGGAAAGACTCACCAAGAAATTGGTGTACGATATGAACCACCCACCTGCAGAGGACTATTTTGGTACGGTCCTCTGTTGTTACAATAAAAGGGAAAAGTTTTAGATGCAGAGATGAAGTCTAGCGATGCAACACCAAGTTTGATATTCAAATAAATACTGGACATTGTTCAGCTAAACAGGCTGAGTTGCTCAGGCAAGAAATTTGTGAATTATATGTCAAGTTAGCCATGTTTTTTGTCCGATGCTGTAGAACTGATTTTGACCAGTAATTAATACACTGCTGCAGAAAAAGAACTGATTCACAAAATCTAAAATCACACCTAAAATCTGGAACTTTTGTTACAGGTCGTTGTGCTCGTTGTGGAGACAACGTGGTTGGTGATGGCAGCGGTTGTATTGCCATGGAACAGGTGTTTCATGTGGAGTGTTTCACGTGTATCACCTGCCATGCTCGTCTGCGAGGTCAACCCTTCTATGCCCTGGACAAAAGGAGTTACTGTGAGAGTTGTTACATTGTAAGTAAGAGATGCAACACCATATTGTACTGTTGTCATAGTTTAAGTACTGTTTTTAAATGTTATTTTCTTACGCGTGTAGAGCACATTAGAGCGATGTTCAAAATGTTCTAAACCCATATTGGATCGCATCCTACGGGCCATGGGGAAAGCATACCATCCTCGCTGTTTCACATGTGTGGTTTGTAACTGCTGTCTGGACGGAGTTCCCTTTACTGTCGATGCCACCTCTCAGATACACTGCATAGATGATTTCCACAGGTATCAAATCTACGTGCAAAATGTTCACCTTCTACTTGCAAAGTACTTGTCAAAAAAGGGTAACTTTGACGTCTCTAAATTACATTTTTACTGACAGAAAATACGCTCCTCGGTGCTCAGTGTGTGGTGAGCCCATCATGCCTGAATCGGGTCAGGAGGAGACAGTCAGGATAGTGGCACTGGATCGCAGTTTTCATGTCAACTGTTACATTTGTGAGGTTTGTCCTTTTTTTCCCCAATCGGTTTTGAATGCAATGAGAGTACCGAAATATATTATGTGTTCCGATAAAGTTGTTTCTTGAGATTTGTTCAGCTGAAGTGACTGCTCCTTCTGTGTCTTTTGCTCCTCAGGAATGTGGCCTCCTGCTGTCATCTGAAGGCGAAGGTCGGGGCTGTTACCCATTGGACGGCCACATCCTGTGCAAGAGCTGCAGCGCTCGCCGCATCCAGGACCTCTCTGCCAAAATCTCCACTGACTGCTAAACAAACTCTTTATTTTCAATCATTTAGCCATTCACTTTGTAGAGACATAATTTTTTTTCTTTCTGCCTGCTCTGGACCATGACTTCAACAATTGGTCTCTATCTCCCCCTGCTGGTCTTCTTCTGTAATTTGAACCGCAGTTGCCCATTTCCGTTTTTGCATTAATTTATACCTGGATCTGCTGGTGGGGTTCGTTTCTTATATTCCCCCCACCTTTGGTACACAGCGACTCTGCTTCTTTATTTCTGCTCAGTATTAATGTGACAGAAGCCTGACCTGCCGGCAGCTAGGGCTCCATTCTATAACTCCATGAACTCATACTGGTACTGGCCCCAGGGCAGCTCACACACTTTCATCACCTTTTATCAGAAATGTCAGCCTTAGAACAGGTAGTTGGTATAAAAGGGTGACATGATTAATAGCCAGGATGATGACGGTTCTAAATGTTATACATCTGTAAAACATTTGAAAGCTCCAACCTGCCTCAGAAGAAACGTTTGAAAACTAACACCTACAAACTGTGACTCTACATAACAGAAAGATTTGGTTCAAAGCATGTGGTGTGTTGAGTCGAGTCTTTGCTGTGATGTTAGCCTTTAAAGCACAAGACATATAGACAGAAAGAATGTGTTGTGTGGACTTTGAACAACAAGTCAATTTTTGTTAACATTTGCTGATTTCTGGAATGATGTTACTCAAACATATTTAAGCCTTTAAAGCTTGCATTTTCTTTTTCAGCGTTTGATTTGCTCTGCTCTAGCCAAGCCCATTGACACACATTCATGTTACCTCCGTGTTTGGTCAATACTTGACTGTTACTTTTGAAGATGCCGGTGCAATGAAGTCAAATATCTTCTGTTCGAGGAAAACAGGGTTTCAGTTGCTATCAAAATCTTCCTATGTGAAGATCAAACCTCATGTGAAAAGACTAAAAACATATTTCAACGTGGCATCTTTCAAATAAGAACATTTCTGACATTAAGAATGTTTTTTTTATTATTATTTTACACATGAGGACAAAGTTTCACATTGTGATGCATTAAAACTCCTGTTGTTGGGATGATTGCCATATACAAGTGGGTTTTTATTCCGTCCTCTAGTTTTTATGTGTAACTTAAGGGCTATAAAGTAAAATATTCCTTATCTCAAGGATGTCATTCAGTCTCCTCATTACATATAACTGTAATGTATGCTTTTTTTTCTGGGCAGACTCCAATAATGTTGCTAGGTTTGTTTTTTACTTGTGTTGTTCTAAATCACGTCAATTTATCCGGGTCACACCTAGACTTTCTGATAAAGCTGTGAATTATTATTCTGGTAGATCAGCAAAATCAAGCTACCACATTGCACCTCCTGATCAAACTGAAGTAAAGAATCAAATGGTCAAGTTGTACGAATATAAAAGGATTTGGAATTAGCAAATGGTTCTCTGCACGTGTGAACCCAATTGTGTTTTTGTTCTTTACGCAGGTTTGTAGCCACATATTAAAGATGTATATTAAAATATCTGCAAATTCAGCTCCGGTTTTGTTTGTTTTTCTGGATTTTTTATGATTTCAGGGTCAAATCATGCACAGGTCACAAATCCAAAGAGGTTTTGGTTATAGTTGCTAACATGTTACCTCTAAAATCTGGAATTAAGTTAACACAATACTATAAACACATTTGCTATCATTTTCTTATCCTCTCAGATACCAAAGTCAATGTTTCAAGATTAATACAACTTAAACCACTCTTTTAAAACACACAGATCAAAGAGATTGTTTAAATTAAAAACTTTTATGACATTAGACACAGTTTTGCCTTTTTTTTTCATTACACATTGTCACATCCTCCAGTAACACTTGCACTAATTTCACTCACTGTAAGATCTCACATTTTGTTGTCTTTACACCACAAGCCTTGGCGCCTCCGGCATGTTTCGTATCAACACGAGGTGAATGTCTTCCAGAAGAAGTTACGACAGCCTGTTTTTCGATCCCGTAACTGAGGGGGATGTCGTTGCATCATCATCACCTTCTCTCCAGCTTCTGTCTTTTCCTCATCTTGTCCATCCTCCTCCAGCTCAGCCAACATCTCCTCCACAACTCTTTCTGCTATCGGCTTGGACATTAACTTCAACAAATGATCCTGAAGAAAGATGGAAAAAAAATCTTATAATGACAAACAGTAAAACCTTTTCTTAAATGTCTCAATGTTTACAGTTTATGTGACATACCTCGATGTTCATGAAATCTTCCCCTAATGCTTTGCTCTCTCTCTGTGGAGCGCAGCTGACATGGAGTAGAAGCACAGAGAGGAAGAAAACCACCAGAACAACCTGCACCTGAGAGGAAAGCATCTCCAAATCCAAGCCCAAAAATGTATCTTCCTGTGATAAAATATTATACAAAAGTTTATGTCCAAATGTCAATATTTTACTAGGAAGGTGTTTACTTGTATGAAGGTCGTCAGCAGCTTTGTGTCCAGGTCAATGTCTTCATCAATTGAATTTATTCTCACACCAAGTTATGGGTGTGAATGGTGGAGGACAAGAAGAGCTTTGATTGGACAGGATAATTTATGGTTAGGATTATTAATATAGTCATTTTCTGTCAACCCTGGTTATCTGCTGTAGATGTGCCACACCACAGGACTTTGTGTCTTCTCTGTTGGACTTAAATGTTAATGAGGCTGCCTGGACAGAGGTGTACTGTCACTGCACTGTCATTCTGAGCCAGTGGAAAAAAAAAAAAATAAGCCCAATACTTTACAGTTCAAAATCCATTGATACAACATGTCTGAGCTGACCACATAAAGGTCAGAAGTTCAGTGTGAGGAGTCACAAAACAACTAGAGAGGAGCCTCATGTGATAATATTACTTGAATATATACAAATTTAGCTTGAACTGTACCCTACTTCAATGTTAATGTTTTAATAACCAGTCAGAATCTCCCCGCATTTTTATTTAACCATAAATGCTGAATATATATATTTCTTCTTCTTCTTCTTCTTTCGCCTTGTCCCATTCAGGGGTTGCAGCAGCCACTCAACGTTTTTCATCCTTTCCCCTGTCCTCTGTATCTTCTGCTCTGACTCCAACTACCTCCATGTCCTCCCTCACTGCATCCATCAATCTCCTCTTTGTCTCCTACCT